>JASANH010000720.1:0-368013 GCA_030248295.1 Mesodorylaimus sp. YZB2_4 | reverse complement strand
AATGCAGGATTGCGCGAGTGAGAACTCTTCCAGTTGATGTCTGCACCTTGGCTGCACGAATGGCACCATCGCTGCTTGGAATAAGCTGAACAATCTTGCCTAATGGCCAGGACCCTCGTGGTGTGTCTTGGTGAATGTGAACAATGTCCCCGATGCTTGGTGATTGAGTGACAGCTGCCCGGCGACTTTGCAGTCTTGACTGAGCGCGTTCTCGCATGCTAAGCAGGTAGTCGTCCCGCCACTGCTTCCAAAATGATTGCAGGTGGCGCTCACCCTTGGTCCAGCGTTCCAAAAGTGCGGCCTTGGATGTCATCCTGTAGAAGTAATACAGATATGCATCAGCCGTACTGATACCAGGAACGCCAATTTTCGGATTCTGCATTAAGAAATGTGCTGGCGTTAATGCTTGTCCATCTTGGAAGTCTGACCCGACATGAACAAGTGGTCTTGAGTTAAGCATGGCTTCGACTTCACTGAGGACTGTCTGGAACTGAACAAATGTGAGGCACAGATGTTGAATCGATTTGCGAAGTGCGCGTTTGACCAATTGGACCAGACGTTCATACATGCCACCCATCCAGGGCGCACGTTCAGGAATGAATGTCCACTTGATGCCCAAATGGTTGATGTAGGAGAGAACCTGGTCATTCTTGGTGAGTTTTCTCCACAATTCATCAATGGCTGACTTGGCTAACTTGAATTGTGTGGCATTGTCTGAAAGAATGTGTGAAGGTGTCCCACGGCGAGCCACAAAACGACGGAAGGCTAAGAGAAACTGATCGGCTGACATGTCCTCCACCAGTTCCAAGTGCATGGCTCTCGTAGCCAAGCAAGTGAACAGTCCGACCCAAACTTTGACTGGAACTTGGTCGCGTTTGACGTAGATTGGTCCAAAGTAGTCCAAACCTGTCCACGTGAATGGGGCTGATTCGCGAACTCTGGATGATGGAAATGCTGGCATCGCAGGTGGAGCATATGGACCACCTTCCACCCGTTTGCATTTCAAGCAAGACTTCACGCATTGGCGAACCACTGAACGACCAGATGGTATCCAAAAATGGTGACGAATTTGCGACAATGTGTGACTCGTCCCGCTATGCAGCAGTTTTTCATGAAAGCTGCGAATGACCAATGTCGTGAACCAATGTTTCTTGGGTAGGAGAATTGGAGAGATTGCGTCTGTTTCCAAATTTGCATTTGTCAATCGACCTTTGCATCGAAGAATACCATCTGCATCCAACCCAATATTCAGATGGTCCTGAACTGGTGTATGCTTGCCCTTCGCAATGGCATGGAACACATCGGCAAAGTTTGTGGCTTGAACATGCTTGATCCACAGTCTTCGCGCGTCATCGATTTCAGTGACTTCCAAATTCTTTCCTGTTGATAAAGCCTTGTCCTTGGTCCTTTTGATGAAACGAATGCACCAAGCGGTGACACGCAGTAGTGTTGTTAAACTGGAAAACCGAGATGGATCAATGCCAAACGGACCCGTGCATGGATTTGTGGCGATCAGTGATGTCTCGAACAAAATATGCTTCTTCTGTTCGGATGAAATAGTCTCCAGTGTTGCGGAATCGATGTTGAACTGATCCAATCCCTGGGGCCAGTTGGACTTGTCGTTTATGAGCCACTGGGGTCCGTGCCACCACAAGGAATTGTCGCATAATTCTGTTGCTGAACATCCTCTTGAAACGATGTCGGCTGGATTCTGGTCAGTTTGGATGTATCGAAATTGAACATTCGGAATACTCCGTAGTTTCTGGACACGATTGGTGACAAAGACTGACAGCGGCTTGCTTGAGCGGATCCAATGAAGCACGCACTGCGAATCTGTCCATAAAAACTGCCTTGAAATTTCAATGTTCAAAGACTTCTCGACAAATTGAAGCATGATGCCACCAATCGAGGCTGCCAATAATTCCAAGCGAGGAATTGTAATGGTTCGAGTTGGTGCGAGTCGAGATTTTGAAAACAGGAGATGAGATGATGTTTCTGACGTTGACTGGACACGCAGGTAAACGGCAGCACCGTAGGCTTTCTCTGATGCATCTGTGAAGCAGTGCAATTCGTACAGGGGTTGTCGTTCACCATGGATTGCTTGTCCTACGTGTCGTGGAGTTGTGATCTGCATGATTTGTTTCAATGATTTGACGATGTGGTACCACGTTTCGGATTGTGATGTTGTCAGTGGATCATCCCATCCTTTCTTCTCCAACCACAGACTTTGCAGAAACATTTTGGCTGGAATTAAAGCTGGACCGTGTAACCCCAACGGATCGAAGAACTTGGCAATCGATTGCAAAATTGTGCGTTTGGTGGCAGTGAGAGCTGTTGAAATGGTTGACGATGGGGCCATGTGAATTGTATCGGTTTCGGTATTCCATATCATCCCTAAAATCTTGACTGATTTGGCCGTTGCCCTATCGTCCTCTGGGATGGATTCCATCACTGTTTGATCATTGGAAACCCATTCGCGTAAGTTCATCGATGCTGATTTGAAAAAAGGCTCAGCATTTCTGGGTAAAATTTGATGCCGAGTGCTGTGGAATCGGTTCCCCTGAGCAGATTGCCGACATATAAATCTTGAAGAAAATTGCCAGCTGAAAACGGATCCATCTTTGAGCAGGTGATGCGTGATGGTACCTCCGAGCAGGAAAGGGCTTGAGATTATCCCGAAAGGCACTCTTGCTGAAACGGAAAACTTGAACGTTGTTCCTCGCCATCCAATTTGTCGGGATCTTTGAGCCAAAGGAAACGAGTGGCATCCCGTGCGGCTGGCTGAAGGCCAATTTGCAAGAAGGCCTTTTCGATGTCGGCTGTGATGGCAACTTTGTTCATGCGAAAACGGATCAATAACGAACACAAATCTTCGAGTATGACTGGACCTCTGTTAAGGCATTCATTGATGCTGGGTAAATTCTTGCGGCATTTGGCTGAACCATCGTAAACTATGCGAACCTTGGTTGTTGTTTTTTCGGGTGGGATGACTGGGTGGTGCGGTATGTAATGTTTTCGGGTGACGTCACCATCGTTTTCTGGTACCACCTCGATGATGCCGAGTTGCAGTTGTGTGTGAATGATGGTGTTGTACTTGTCCCTAAGGCGGGCATTACCTTGCAGACGTTGCACCAATGATTTCAATCGACCCAAGGCTAACGAGTAATTGGTTGGTAGGCGCTCAACCTTGTCATTCCAGGGCCATTTCGTACCACTTTAAAAAAAAAAAAAAAAAAAAAAAAAAAAAAAAAAAAAAAAAAAAAAAAAAAAAAAAAAAAAACACACACACACACAAAACATCCCAATTGCTTCCAGTGTCCACCAGTCCTCCATATTGACTTGATTTAGGATGGCTTGGTCCGCCTGGATTTTAGGAGTTTGACTGGCTCGAACTGTCGGCGGCCGGAGTCAGCATGACGGCTGTTGGCTTGTCGTTCCAAAAGGATGTAATTCTAATGCGGCCACTAGCTATCCATCCCAATTTTGATCCGATTAGGTACAGTCCTTTTGTCATTTCGATTCTTTCGGCGGTGACTAAATCCCAGTAGTAATTATTGCCTACGAGCAGATCGATGACTCTCGTTGATGGGTCCTTCGAAACTGGATCGGCCATTGGTAAATTTTGGTATAGGACGCTGATGTTTGACATGTCGACTGGCTGGTGATGGATTTCTCCAATCTTCGGTACCGTGCCCGCTAAAAATTCCATGGTTCCTCCACCTAACAGCTTCAGTTGCAGCTTGACCACCTTCGTGTCAGCACGGACTGCTTTGGATGCTCCGAACGTGTAGATTTCGAGTGTCTCCGTTGATTGCGATTTGACTTTCAATTTCTTTACCAATTCGTTGGTGACATAGGTGCGCTGACTGCCACAATCGAGAACCAAGCGAATTTGTACTTCCTGCTTCGAACTGGGGCTGCTGATATGGGCACGTGCCGTCTGCAGGATGCCACGGTCGTCCACATTGACCAAGGCACTCTCGGGTTGTTGGCTGGCAATTGATTCCGTCGACTCCTGACCTGGTGTGTTGAAGACTGGATACGCATTTTCCCTTATCGGACTCCTTGATGGAAACTTGGTTGGACACAAACTCCGATGGTGAAGCTTTGTCTTTATGCAGTAGCAACAAGGTTTGTCCGCATTGCAAACTTTCTGGATCTGCCCCTATCGAAAGCAAATAAAACAATCTCCTATGATTAGCTGCTTTCGAGCTTCGACTGATGTGTGTACTGGACATTCATCCGCCTAATGGGTACCTTGACAGTAGAAACAGCGTCTGGGGGGTGGGGGTCCTGTTTTCGGCCCACAATCGGTTGCAGCAATGTAGCCGTCGTGGTCTGATGCGGGTGATTGCCCGCTGTCCTCTTCGGATACCCGTTGGTCGCCGTTGGGGACCTGTGATGTGCTGAAGGGCGGTTGTTTGTACCCTGTCGCTGATGGCCGTTGCGCCGACTACAGATGGATGATGGATGCCGGATGATGATGCTGTTCGGCTAATGCTCGAGCTTCCAAAAGTTTCTGAACGCGATTGCGAAGGTTGGGGACTGTCCACGGTCCATCACCGCGATTCTCTTCTAGGCGCATGATGAATTCTCGTGGTAATTTCGAAAATATCATGGACACGAAATGAGCATGATTGACATCCTGTCCGAGGGCCTCCAAGGAGGCCGAGATGTTGGGCGAGCAGGTCCAATTCATACCCGAATGCGGCTCTTTTTATCCGATGTAGTCCGGACGGCCGACACGAAGCCCACGCACCGCCACATCATCCACACCCTGTGGCTCGCCAAATCGTCGCAGGAGAATGGCGGACGGCTTGTGCGTAATTGTCGTCGGTCAAAGCGAGTCCACTGATCGCTGACCTCGCTTCTCCCACCAACTGTCCCCCGAGATAATTGAACTTATCCACTGCTAAACGCGAAAAAAAGGTGCCCACGGCGGCATTTAAAAAAGCCCAGAACTTTTAATATTTCATCACAAAGGGTGAGAACTTCCGTAAGTCTTTTTTGGGCAATTCGATAAAAAATGCGGCCTAAACTGGGGCGGCTGCCTGGGGTGGGGTGCTGGAGCTGGAGCTGGGATTGTGCAGGCGGTGTCGGTCGGGATCGGGGCGGCTGAGGCATACTGTAAAAACGAAACGTCCGTCCATGACTTGTTTTAACACAGGAAAAACGGTTTTCGTCGATTTTCTCAAAATTTTTAGTCACGACCGCCCTCTATCACAGCACGGAAGCTATGCAGAATTTCGAGCTCTATAAGAATGCATTAAATTTTTTCTCGATTTTTCATCCGGTCGTTAGATAATCGATAATTTTTTTAATGTGGGAAAATGGTTGTCGCCGATTTTCTCGAAATTTTCAGCGACGACCACCTTTCAGCGTGCCGCACAAGTTGTAGAGAATTTCGAGTTCTTAGAAACTGCTAGAAATCTTATATTCGATTTCTAATCGGGTCGCTAGATAATCGATATAATAAAAGTTACCGCTAGGGGGCGCGGTCGTTTAGGCGGGGGTGTCTCGGTATGCCATTGCTCTTCCCCTGCAGCCTACAGTCATTGCGCGTTTTGTGTTACAGCGTAACGATAAGGCTAAATGGCGTCGTACTGTGTAGATACAGTAGTGGACAAAAGTAAGGCACGTTTCTGATTTTTTCACTTATGGCAGAAGCTACTCACAAGGGGACAGCCTTATGGCGTTTTTCACACCATATGTGGATAGAGCACAAAAAACTGAGTATATTTCTTTATCAACAGCTTATCTGACAGCAGAAGTAGTCAAGCACGACAAAATGTTTCAAAAAATTCAGAAAAATTGCTTGGACAAAAGTAAGGCACGTTTGTTTTGAATGACTGAATAGCTATTTTCCACTTCGACACACGCTCCAAAGCTCATGACACGACATCGAGACTCTCAAACTTCAGTATTTGGTAGCATACCCGAGATTTTTTTTCACCTGCTCGTATCTGCTCCTCATGGAGGCGATCAGTTCATCAATGACTAACTGAGGAATTTCGGCCCACGCTTTTTAAAAAAGTATTGAACAGCTGGTTGCAATTCTGGTATGTGGTCACTCGAATACGCCTTTCGACCTTATCCCACAAGTTTTCAATCGGATTTAGATCTGGGGATTGAGCTAGCCATTGCATTAGATTGACCTTCTTGCGCTGGAACCATTGCTTTGCATGAGCCGAGGAGTGCTCCGGATCGTTGTCCTGCTGAAAGATCCAGCCTTTGGACATGAAAGGACGAGCGTGAGAAACATGACATTCTCCATGATGTCCGTGTACACGTGTTTGTCCATGATGCCATTTATCTCATGAATAGGGCCCATCTTTCGTCCGGAGAAACAGCCCCAAACTATTACAGACCCTCCACCATGCTTAATCGTTGAAATAGTGTATCTAGCATCGAACAATTTGCCAAGGGGCGTCTCACATACTTGATTCCATCGCTGTTGAACAAATCAAACTTTGATTCATCGCTCTAAAGAACTTTTTGCCCTTGCTGGTCGGTCCAGTTCAGGTGCATCTTGGCGGATTGGATTCGCGCCCTCAGATTCTTCAATGAGATCAATGATTTCTTGCATGGACGTCGAGCTGGCAAGCCATCCTACCTCAGACGACGACTAATAGTCTTGCTGCTGACCGTTGTTAAGCCAGTGGCCAACTTCACTTGACCAGAGGTCAGTCGGGGGTTCGAAATCGACATTCTTTTAATCAGATGATCCTCACAGGTCGTGGTTTCCTTGGTCTTCCAGGCTTTTTCAACGGACTTGTTGTCCCACAGGCCAAACAGCGTTTCACAATCTTTGAAATGACTCGACCACACGTTTCAAACGTCTTTGCAATCTCCGAAAATGATTTTTTCCCCTCGACCCTCATTTTAACCATTGCAGCCTTAGCATCCTTTGAAAAATTATGACCAGTGGACATTTTTGGTAAAACGATGACAAAAACTTGAATTTTATGTTTCTAGATGACACAGACTAGCCACCTGACCGTTTCCCGCCAGTTTGTAGCTCGCGTATTTCGAGAGTTTTCTCCTGCCAAAAAAACGTGCCTTACTTTTGTCCCAGCAATATTTCGCAATTTTTTAAAGTGTGCCCCCTACCACTGATTTGAGCTGCCTGGTCAAAGATTGAGTTGTGTTATCTACTCAATTTTTTGTGCTCTATCCATATATGACGCGGGAAACGCCACAAGATTGTCCTTTGGTGAGTAGCTGCTGCCATAAGTGAAGAAGTCAGGAACGTGCCTTACTTTTGTCCACTACTGTAGGTGCCGATTTGCGTTTCCTCTGCACTCTGCTGTGCGTCACCTAAACCCCGACGAGGCGGCTTTGGATCACTGGTTGTACCTGATAGTCGATTGGTTATTCTACACACAGTAAATGCAATATTTACTGTTGCTAAATGTTGATATTTTCCCTAACGCCAATTGTTCAAAATTGGACCTCCACTTTACGCCGGTCCCCATTCTTTGGGGATGGTGGACATCCTTTATGAATGGCCTAATATGAACGATATGTTTATGAGTTATTTTTACAGTTATCTTTTCGATACTTTGCTCGGTTTTCTGTACGATTTTGGTGAGCTCTTTTTGAGGATGCACTGCATTGTGCAGACACAGTGGCGCGCATATAAGCCCCTATTATACGCGCTAAACATGCTTCTTCGAGCGAAGCGAGCAACTAGAAAATGGCTCCCTCCGCTCGCAATTTTCTAGTGTAAAGCTAAATGACTCTCTTACTCGTACATTATTCGCGGCTGGATGGGGAGCAACAGAGACGGAGTACGCAGATCTATCGAAAGAGACCAGTGTGTAAGTCAGCTAACCTTTCATGATTTTTAAAGATTATGCCAATGATGAATGCAAAAAATTACGCCCCTCGCGTCTTCCTGATGCTCTCAAAGAAATCAATGCCACAATCGCCATGCGTGACCAATGCCAAACGTAGGCCATGATGTACGCTGAAACGATGCTTTCCCACACTGTAGTCGATTCCCGACATCTGCTTCCAGTAAGCGAGCGAGAGACAAATTTTTTCTTTTATAGGCCATATTTGCGCATAATTTTCAGGTCGATTCTGGAGGCGCCCTTGTTTGCAAGAAGAATGGTAAAAATGTGCTTTACGGCGCCGCTAGTTTCTTAAAACTGATGAAACAAGGACCAGGGTCGTGACAACCGTCTTCACGAAAGTCAGCAAATCCAGAAATTGGATCGACAAGACTCTTACTGCCGTGCCTTGAATGCCTGAACGAAGAGGGATTTTATGGGGATTAGATGCTTGGGATAATATTGCGATAAACTGTGCTCTATTTTGTGCCTCTTGCAAAAGAAATCAAGTTTGTGACCGAACATATTAGTCACACTAACCAACCGAAATGTCAGATTGCAGAGGAATCTATAATTACTCCCAAAAGTCTGAAGATGTAACGAATAAGTACGTATATTCATGAGGGTATTGGCCTTTAGTGAAAAACAAAGAATAAAATCCCGCAGGGAGTCGACCCCACGACTCCACGATGCACCCAGTACATCACACAGGCATGTATTGTGGGTGAGTGTGAGAGTACGATCGTGAGCCTGGCCCTGAACATAACATAAACGTAGATATATCACATCTACATAAGCATGACCCACTCAAGCGCGTGCGGCCGAGGAAGCCCAGCCAACCTCGTTTGCCTTTCATTTGGTTAGAGTAGGGTGGCTGGGCTAACCTTTTTGTTGCCTGATAACAGATTTTCTTTAGAAATCTCTATATCTCGCGACAAACGTAAAGCCCGCATCGACAGATCTGACCCCCAGCCTGGATCCTGATCCCGATCCGATCCGGCCGACCCGATCCTAACCGATCTCAAACCAAAAACTGTACAGAATCCGGCACAAACTTTTTCCTTCATTCATTTAGCAAAAAAACTCGGAGCTCAGATTGTTCCACATTCTCAATTTCTATTATACTGTAAACGACAGATCTCTTTTCTTTCTTTAGACACACGAAAGCCTATTTTTTAGGCAAGGAAAACGTGTTGGAAGCAATCGCTTTGACACGGTCCCCACCAGCCTGATAGGTGAATTCAAAGGAGGTTGTAGAGAGTTTAGAGGAAAAGGTCTAAGCACAGCTAGGTCGAGGCCTAGCGGGTTAAGGCGTCTGCCTGTCAAACTGGGTCCTTACTTAGAGACGAGGGTTCGACTCCCGCCTGTGTAAAAAATAACATGTCAATGCATCTTAGCCCTCGATAGTGCTGTACAATGCTTAGCTAGGGATAAAGTACGACATTAGCTGGCATGGCTTTTCTATATTTCAGCCGTATTTAGGCCTGTATCGGAACTGCGTATTTTTGGATCAATTTTTAACTTATGTGTAATGATTGATAATTGGAAAGAGAAGTTTCTAAAATGCTGTATGACTGAAAAGTGTGCTTCAGTGAGGAAAAAAGGACGATACGCAAAAAAACAGGAAAATCCTGATCCTAATCTTGACCTATCGTTCAGCCTTATTCATTTCTTTAATTTCCCATTGCAAATGATTTCTCTCTGACCTCTGGCACCCATTCAAAAATTTACTCACATGATGTCACAGAGACCATGAGCCCAAATTTCTGGGGAAGACGTACCAAATTTTGAAATGCCGATCCGGCCGATCTAGCAGTTGGATCGGGTTGGGAACTGATCCACCCGTGGACTGGTGGATCGGCTCGGCTGGATCGGTCGATGCTGGACGGAAAGGTTTTTGTTTGACTTCTCTAGGCTTATTGCATGTTTGTCAGTTGATCCAATGACTAACACGCTGCCTGTGCGACAACCGCTCTATCGGCATACCTTCAGTGCAGTACGCATGATACGCCAGTAGCGTTACCATCGCTTTCAGCGTGGTTCATCCGCACAGTTATTCCGCTCTACATCGCGATCAGTCGGCTTGCTACGAAGCAGGCCGATCATAAGTGATTGCGTGTATGGCATAGCCTGTCCAATCCAATCCAATCCAATTTTACTGGTAGCCAAGCGCCTGTGCGCACTTAGGGACCCCAGACACAGATAATGAATACACAATAAACGTCTGCAAAGAAATTGAAAACATCAAATCATGAAATGTCATCTTAGTAACCCGGTCACAAAAAAAAGAAAACGACCTCGTGGCCTTGTGTGGGTTAGGCGTCTGCCTCTCACGCCAGGTGCGCAGTTACGGGCGAGTGTTCGACTCGCGGGCCGGTAAATCATTTTGTGTAAAATGTGTCCCTTCACCCTCGAGTGCGCATAAGCGTTTGGTGATGTGGTAAGACATGAGCATGAACATGAACGAGATCTTTATTCAAATTATTCCACAAGAGACCTGTCGACGATAAAAAATTTTGAGAATACGTAAGCCGGGTTTGCAACAGAACTTGATGCCGCTTAGCGTTTCTGGTGGCATGGGGATGAGTGATGTGTGTAAAAGTATTCGGAAAATCGTGGAGCCCAAAGTGAAATTTGTAAAATTGCACCAGCTTCAGGCCTTTGCGGCGATCATACAGGCGACTCCAGCCAAGTTGAGAAAGCCCAACATCGTAGTTGACCACCCAGTCGCGCAGGCAATGCCGAACCGCCAATCTCTAGGCCCTCTCCAGCTCATTTATGTCCGACACTAGAATAGGCTCCCAGGCACAAGCGCCATATTCCAACCTCGCCCCGATGCACGCTTCATAGACAGTTTGGAGGACGGGCGGGCGGACATGGCGGCCGAGTTTCCTAGTCAGCGCCCCAATCATTGCAATGGCACTGCGGGCAGTCGTCGAAACATGCTCAGAGAATCGAATATCAGCCGAGAAGAGGACGCCCAGGTATTCGATCTGATCGACGAAGGCGAGACGATGACCATTCAAATACAGCTTGGGGGAAGATGCGAGGGCGCCTTGGCGATACCGATATAAAATACATTGAGTCTTAGACACGTTAAATTCAAAACCTGATTTCAATATCCGCTGATCGATAAAATCCAATGCAGGCTGTGCAAGAGCTGACTCGTCTTCCAGACGTTTTGCCGGGACGAGCAAGCTCACGTCATCAGCATATGCTTGCAAAAAAGCTGGGGAAATCGATCGGCGAAGAGACGCAGCAGTGGATCAATAAAGGCAATAAACAGTGTCGGACCGAGGACCGATCCTTGGGGAACACCCGAGGGCTCAGGCGTGATCGCTGACAAACAATTCTTTCCCGTCTGTAATGGATAGCATGCCTCCTCTTAACCTATTTTGTCCCAGAAGCTCCTTTGATACCAAGACCCAATTCAAATTTTACGCATCGATCGCCTCGAATCATTTTTTGGCAAACACCTGAGCGCCTCCTGTTTTATTCTCAGCGACTCAAGGAGACAAAAGGAAAGCTATTTGGAAGAGTTGAATTTATTTCCTAGTAGTCTATGCCTGTCCAAAAGCGATTTGATTTTGATTTTTTGTTATGTTTCTTAGTACCGACTTCAGAAAGATCTCCTTTTTTGAATAAAGCATCTTTGCATGTTTCGATATCTGTCAGATATCGAGGAGTTCTTTTTGATCACGATCTGAAGTTTTCTGATCATATTTTTGAAGTTAGCAAACGGGCAAATTCTATGATTGGTGCCATTAATCGCGTTTGGTCGTTCGGTTTTTCCCAAGTTTTACTTACTGTTTACAATGCGTGTGTAAGATCAGTTCTTGAATACGGATGTGTATCTTGGGACCTCGTTTTAAAAAAAAAAATATTCAGGAGCTTGAGCGATCTAAATTTTTTGCGCTACGTATGATTTTGAAAGATTGGAACGCGTCGTATGAGACTGGACTTAGTCAGATGGGGTGGTCTTCATTTCATGATCGTAGAAAATGTCTTGAATTATGCCAGTTCCACAAATATTACAATGACACACACGATTTTCCGAATTCTTTTTTGATTCACAAAACGGATTCAGGATTACGTTTTAGTGCTCGCTTGACAGAACCTCATCATTTGATTGCCCTAATCCCAGGGTCGACCGTACCGGCTTTTTTGACCGTACCCGTACCGAGGGCCTGGTACGGCCGTACCGTACCGTACCGTACCAGACGTGCCGTACCGTACCGAACTCAGAATTTTACTTTAACTGCATATGAATAAGAAACTTTCTTAGCTGGTTATGCTTTGATTTCAAAAGCGGACAGTTCAGCAAAAGTACTTTATTAGCTTGTTTGAATCTGGCGTCACACATCCGTATTAGACTAATTTCAGCGTATTGAATCCAACTGCTGGCAGATTACATTTCACAAAAGGAAGCATTCGGGTATTTTCTGGCATAAGACTTCCATGGTTACCCCCGCATACATTCTTAGCCACCAAAAATGCGGTTTCTTAGCTTTCCAGCACCTGATTTCCAGCGCTAGAAATCAGAGTGAGATGAGGGGCCGCCTCTCGAGATCTTTGTCTTACAGGCCTTGCAAATTGCGTGTAATTCATCGTTGTCGTCGATGTAGTAATAATCGTAAACTTTAGTAAGTTTAGGAGACATTTGCTGATAAGACCTAACTGGCTGTCCCAATAGACCAGCTACGAAATTCAATTCACACCAGCAAGTCCTGCAGCTACGGTACAGTGCAACAATTTTCTTGATTTCACACTTTCTCGAATACCTACTCAAAAACAGCTGGTTTGAAGTAAGCTGCATGCACCTGCGAATCACTGAAGCGCGGAAAATTTAAAAATGACATAACCCTGGAGGTAAGGCCGTACCGGCCTGTTTTCACTGCCGTACCCGTACCGCACCGTACCACCCCCGGTACGGCGGTACGGTACGGCCGGTACGGTGGTACGGTCGACCCTGGCCCTAATCCCAAACTACGAACGTTTTAAGCAAAGTTTTTTGCACAGCTCTATGAATGCATGGAACTCGTTGCCATATGAAGTTGCCTCGATTTAAGATTGAAATATCGTCGAAGACCATAGTTTCGTAAGTTTATCGATGAAGTTTTATCTGACGACGGGGTTTTATGGTTTCGCTCTTGACTTTGTTTTATGCTTTACGTGGCTTTGTTTATACCTTATGTGGCCTGCTGTCTCAGAGTGCACAGTAATGTGTTTCGGCAAGAAATAAATAGAAATAGAATAGAATAGAAAAAGCGCAGTGTACCTTAGTAATATCGTTACATATACCGCTCACTAGAAGACAAGTGACGTTTGCAGCTGTCCGCTTTCACCAACGAGGAGGTAAATGTTTGTATTTGTAAATTCATTTCATCCATATTTTGATACACTTTATGAAATCATCAGAGGGGCGATCCACATTGGGGCCTAGTCTCCACAATCCTGCAGCTTCCGACGGTGCTTGTTTGTTGAGTATCTGTCACGATTGCCAAAAGATATGGTTTGAACTGTAGAGGCTCGCGATACCCGTGCCATAAGTTGGTGTAGACCTTGGGTAGTCATCGAAGAGCATGATACAGTGTCGCATGTGTGGCTGATACTGTATTACCCTCCCCCTGTAGGCTGAGAGAGCATTGAATTGGAGGTTTCTCTAATTTGAGAGCAGTATGTTTGCTGACATACATTTGTTTTGCTTTCATTGCTTAAACTGAAGCTACCACTGCTAGTGCACGCGGAGACACGCACTCCACAGGCACGTCGTCCAACTTATTTTATTGTCTGCCTGGCGAGCTCTTACATTCATCGCTTTCATCAAAATAAAGTGTGGCTTTTTCTAACCTTTTCTATGGCTATGCTACGATAAAACGCTGAAACAATTCAAGATCCGCATCGATATGTTGCATTGATCACTGGTCTTCTTATTCTTCTCCCCCCTCTCCCTCCTTATTTGACCACCTCACTCGTCCAGGGCACGGGTATGATTCGCTTGCGACTGCAAATATTCTACCTGAAACAAAGTCAATCAGCAGTGGTCACTCAATGCATCTAGACACACGCGTACGTGTTGATCGATTTCCCGGAACTGCCAAGGCCAATCCGTGTTGTACAAGAATGGTCGATGGTCGTGACGATGATCGTCCGGATTGTAGGCCTCGGCGTGATAAGCCGGAGTCAAAACGGTCAGCTTATGACGATTAATGGCGTACATGCGGAAGAAATGCTTCACCTTGGCGGCTATCTATAACTTCGTGTTCTATTACCATGCATAGTCACTGGTGTCTTGTGGTGTTGCTGTCGTGATACTGTATGCTAGTGCTGCATGCACTCTCTCACGGCCAGGCCTCCTGCCCCCAACACTACCTGTTGGTGCTACTGAGCACCCTACACTGGCCACTGGTTACTCTGAGCACTACGCCCACCTGTTGGGGAGTCATTTCATCATGCCACATTTCCAATAACTTGCAAAACATTGAATATGGTCCACAGGCGCCCGGCTTGCGAAGATTTCCAAACGTAGACAGCTCCGCGTAAGTCATGCCCATGTCTACCTAAAACAAAAAAGAGCAGGCATATTTGCTTCGGTTTCCCCATACCAGCTCTGTCACCCAGAGTCAAGCCTGCATGAGCGATTGTGACAGTGGATGACAATACCCACTGATACCCAGCCACCTTGGTGTTCAAAGTCGCCAGTCGACTGCTTACCTCGTCAGATTGTATACAGCGACCATCTTCCGACAGCGGTTCCAGTTCGGCAGAAGGGTCAGCATTCATGATTCTAAACACAAATCCATTTAGTCATGCTCGTTTGTGTGAGAATAGATGGCATGACAGGTGTCCAGTGGGCACAGTGAGTATAGCGTAGACGGGGCTTCAATCATGCACCTACCCTAAGAGCTGGGATGAGACCCGGGAATGGATGCGTAACAGCTGACCTTTGCCTTGTTTTCCACCGGTAAACATGATCTGACCCTCATGTCCTCCCGATCTGATCTGTGGACTTGCTCTGTGGTTGCTGAACGTGACCTCCCACCCATCCACATGTAACCCTCAGCCAGGCAGGTCGTGGCGAGTTGGAAAGAGTAATCGATACTCTTGCCTGGCTGGTATAGTCCCACTCCAATCGGAGTTTTTGTCCCGTCGGCCACTCTCTCCTACGCCTGCCTGGACAGGCTGCGCACAAAGCACTTCATTCATACCGACTCAACGACGTCAAACCGTATTCCGTGACGCAAAAGTCCAAAAATTTTCTCAAATCCACTTTACTAATCGATCCAATCGGATTCAGATCGCCCGACGAGCAATCATATTTGGTCAGATGACCTCGCAAGCTTTCGTCCACATTGGCCGTGGACAATACCAAGAGGACTCCCGGGTTCTTGCAGCCCGTCTGCCATGGTATCAGTTGAGCAAAGAAATAGGCTATCACCATTCGAGCTCGAGCTTGCACATTTTGCAGAGCCAAATTCTCGCGCACACTTCCACCATGAACAGCAAACTTGGGCGCGCATTCTTTGCCATAAATATTTACGAATGAATCCACGACCGTGTTCACAGTCTCATCGATGGGCACGACGAAGTGGTTGCTGAAAACAGCAGAAAGCATAAAACTAGATGGCACTAGATGCCTTATAGTACTCTGTAACTGATGGGTCATGCATGATATTGATGACAAACAGAATGCAGACATTCTAAATTCTTGTCATGCGCACACGTCAACTCAAGAAAGGCAGAGTGCCAACACTTTCCACGTGGCGGTAGGACTCTTCGTATGCACATCTGGATTCTGGGGTAAGGATATAGACTCTGTCGGTCCTAGCAGCTCCCCATACCTCCCGATTTGTTCAGCCAATCCAGCGGCGCATTGACGAGTTTCCATCGATGAATTCTTGCTTGCCGTGTAACAAGTCCACAGCAGTTTGCTGCACATTTCCTCGGGCGTGTCCGGCAAGGGTTCTTCGGCAATCCCCAAAATATTACGAACGTCTTTTTCGACATCCGGGTCTAAAAATCTCAGAAATGATTACTTATAGCCACAAGGTAGAAGCCTGGTCTACAGTCTGTCTGGGTGCCCTGCTTGAAGCTGGACCGCCCAGCAACTAGCACAGAAACAGGAGTCCACATGCTCACCTTCATTCACCGCTTGACACAGTAACCTGCACATGGAATATACGATGCAGGCTACAGCAGCACTGTCCCGACCACCGCTCAACGAAATAAAAAATCCATTTTGTCCGCTACGACGTAGATAGTCCCACAACCAACACGCCGGGCCCAACCTGAAGTTGCAAGTCACATGTAAGTCTCTTCTATCCTCACAGACCATCCCCGTTGCCCAATTCCAGCCAATAAACACACGTACGCGATCTCCTCTTCTGGCCTCGGATAATGAAGTTTGATTGGCCGCGATCTCGGAAGTTTTGCACTGTCCGGCGCTGCCAAGGCAAAATCGATCCGAATGCGGGGATACGACTCTGCGATACTAGCGCGGTGGCTACGACTGCGTATCAAATTGCGATACGTACGAACGTCGTCCAGATCCAACGTAGACGTAATTACCTCCTGAAACACATGAAATACTGCCAGTTTACTACGCCAAAGGCCAGGACACTCCCGTTGAGGTTTTTGTTTATCGAAGACTGAACTGCGTTAGCTCGCGGTTGTTGGTGTCAAAGCACTAAATAGAGGCCCCTGCCACCACTTAACTAGACGGGGCATTTAACCGATACCACCACTTTCGATCACTCGGTGGCTGCTTTAGTAGCCTGCTGCGTGTAGCGCTTCATTGAAAAAACAGCATGGAGAGCACTCCCAATCGTTCATTCCAATACCTTTGTGGTAGCTGTCCGACCACAGCACTCCGCCACCCTCTACACTAGCTCTGCAACACCCTATGCTCAATTTAGTGTGCTTCGGGGTCGAGTTCGATTCCCGCTGAAGCTAATGCTTTTTGATTTATCTTGATGCCTCATTTCATTCGAGCTTCACCAAACTGCTCTTATCCCTTTTCGTCGAGTACTTGAGCACCAGGCCAAAAAGGCGCATTCGAACAAGGCCAACTATTTACCACTTCCGACGGACTAAATTGGTGCCCTTGTGCAAAGACCTCGCCATTGCACGAGATCATCGCCCCACCGTCGTAGTACAATCGATCTCCATCGCAGCCACGTAGATTGGCGAAAACGTAGACTCCACCATTCTGCGAATCAAATACACGTCAAAGACCCCTCAAAAAAAATGCGAGCTGTTACCTTTCGAGACGCGTTTAGAATCAGATTATTAGCGCGATATTCGAACTTGCGCAATTCGTGATGCGAACCACTCGAATTGCAAATGATCTCCACCCCGTCCAACGACATCCAAGTGGCCGGGCTGTAAATGAAGAGCAATCACAATAAGGAATCCAGCCAATGCGCAGATACGACAGCTGGGCTCAACTTGTAACTGGCGCTATGAGTAGCCATGCAGCGGATGCTAAGGTGTCCCGCTCAATACAAGGGCTGTACTGTAGGCATAACTATTATGAATTCTTCTAGGTACTGACCCCAGTATCTGGAATCTAAGTGAGTCCGCATCCCGCTCAACTCCCAAATATAACCTGTCAGCACCTCATTCCCCCAAGTTCATGCGCCACATGCCTTGTCTCTTCTTCGCTTCATTAAAAATGCTCGCTCCGTGCCTTGCTCCTCACATGGGACTTTGCCTAGTCGGTCCCTGCTCACCTGTCAGGTGTCCACAACTCTTCGCATATCTCGCATCCAATGCACGCATCCAAAGTGGACAGCACAGCGTCACCAAAAGGAACCGAGATCTGAAAGCACCACAGATCTTCACTATGTCCTTGCACAAACCTGCCACCGCCTTACTTGGCCCGTCACGTCTCGAATTAGTTGCGGCAGGAAATGGTCCTCAGTCCGGCGTACTTTTTGCCACAGTGTAAACCAACGAGTCTCACGATAATTACGATCATCGCATAAAGCTTGTTTTGGGCGAATGAAGATAATTTTTCTGAAGAGAAAAGATGAAGGTGCAGTCAATAGGCGTGTTCCGCCAACTGGAACAGGGGGCAAGGTCATCCTGACAAGCCGTGTGTAGCTTGCCTTAGTTTGCCACCGTGAAGGTTGAAGGGATTTACCCCATTTCTATTAAGAGGGTCATCGAAGGGGCCCCGGATCGTGGCCTAGTGGGTTAGGCGTCTGCCTGTCACGCTAGCGGCGCACTAAGAGGGGAGGGTTCGACTCCCGCCTGGGTGAAAAACGATCTACAGTATGAGTTCCTTAGCCTTCGAGTGCGCTGCATGGTGTTTGGCAATGGATAAAGTATGACATGACATCGAAAAACCCTCTAGTGGGGAGTACCCCTCTGTCTGTTAGGAGTGGGGCTACATAGGATTCGATCCTGGTCTACTTTATCCTTTCCTGTGCCTTCGGCGAGCCTGACATTTTTTGGCGAGCTTTGGATTGGACTAGGTCTGACGTGGACTTGCAAGCCTAACCGCCAAAGTCATGTCTCAGGCCTCCGGCAATAGCGAATAAAGGTGCTAGCGAGAGGTCATTATTAGCCAACTGCCCATGGCGGGGTGGCGTAAGGGAGCGATGCCCTGGCTAGTGGTGTGGGAGCTAACCTCTTGGTCAGACGCCGGAGGAGGGCTCCCTCCAGCTCCCCTAAAGTAGAGATTGAAAATCACTCTGGCTAGTCAGTTCAGGGGATTTGTCATTCTCATAATTTAGCGTCTGATCCGGCCAGCTCCCATCACTTTAAGTATCGCTTTTTTAACTTCCCCGAATCCAACTGGAGGAAGTGATAATAGAGCTTCAGCCCAGCTCTCGAAACCCATGGCCTCTTAGAGCCTTCAATCCTAAAATATCGTCGCGACAGGCGTCACTATCAGCTGCTGATCAACGTGGCCTACCCAATTGGTCACACAAATCCAAATTACTCACCCGTCCAATATAGCCACCAAACAGTTGTATCTGATATTCTTGTGCATGACTGGCCTGAAAGACGAATCAAAGTGCAAGTTGACGCCTCGCCCAGCAAGCAAACATTAGGGCCATGAGAACCGAGCCAGCACGAATAACCTTAGTAGGCACCACAGCCAAGTTTGGAGTGACTGAGGTGAGAGCAACCACCACGCATGGGTTTCAGTGGAATGACTGCCCAGCGAGAACACCCCGCGTCAATATATGCGCGTGTGGTCCGTTGGAAAGCGATGGGACCGAGGAGCCCTGCCTCAGTGGGTACTCGAACTTACATTCCAATGAAGCATATGATATCACGGCATTCAGGATGGGTCAAAATTTCGGCCAGTACTTGCCACGAATGCACGAACGTGTCTGGTTCGAGGAAGTGATCAGCGCATCCATATCCAGTCACCTCCAATTCGCCACCAAGTCGCAGTTTCGCGCCCGCCTTTCTCGATGCAATGATACCTGAATGGCAAAAAATATTGCTTCAACGCCGAGCATGGGAGACAAGCAGTGCAGTCAGCAGCACAGCAAGGCGTTGACAGAATTCTTGAGCAGACTCCCCACCCGCTGGTGGGCCAGACAGAATATGACTACCCACAGACAGATAATGATGCGCCCAGACCTGAAGGTGGACTACCAAAAGGTAGCTTAGCCTTCCCCTTTCACGTGCTTTCTATAGCCTCATCTGTCCCAGATGTGAAATCAGAGGCCCTCAGCGTTGCTTTCACTCGTCAGTACCTTATTGCATTGGTCGAGGACATCCGCAGTGTGGACACTGTGCAGCCATGTTACTTTGTGTTGAATTACATGCTAAAAAACCTATTTTTTCTGGCTCGGACTTCATGCATGGCGGATGAAATGTAGTCAGAATCAGTAAAAACTATGCTGGCGAGGAGTCGTCTGTTGCAGTTTAGCTGGTTCAGCTTTAAAGTGGGTCATAGGAGGCAGCCGATGACCAGGCTCGTAGCTTGGTCTGTAAGGCATCTACCTCTCACAATCAGACCAGGCTCGTAATAACAGCAAGTGTTCGACCCCCCCCCCCCCCCCCGGCCAGGTCCGTCAATTACTGTGCACAGTGTTGTGCCCCTTCACCCTCGACTGCATTTACGTTCGGTCATGAGGTAAAACATGACAGGAATGAGCACGAACCTACAGTGTACCAGTCAGTCAAACTTGTACTTACTTTTAACGATTCTGTTTTGATTTCCCTCAAAATCGAGCGCCCATTGATTCAAAATGCAAGCTGCTAGGGTTACTTTTCTACCCATTTTGACTCAGTGTTTGACTACTTGAGGCTGATTGCTGATTTGCTCGATGAAAGCAAGAATTTGATGGATTCTACTCGCCTACAAAAAACTGTCATTATCCAAGGGTTACCACTGTGGTAACGGCATTCACATTGGATGTGCCCACACCCACTAGCTATGTATGTAATTATCAGTTAGCTGGCTACCATTTGAAAGCTGGCCTGACAAGTCAGTAACTAGGAGCACACCAAACAGAATTACTGGGTTTTATCTCATTGCCCCCTTGAAACATTGCCTGGGGTTAAAACCATCCATCCCGAAGGGTCACGTGCGCAGGCGCTGTCGCTGGATAAAATTACAGGGGGTCGGCTCAAGGAATAGGGTGCAGGTCAGAACCCAATTATACCCCGCGCCAGATTTACGGTGAAGGTGAAAATCTTGGTGAGCTGAGTAAGTAGTGACCGTCAAAGTTTCCTGCAAGCTTCTACAGGTGACCACAGCGGCGCACTGGCTTGGCGTTCCTACGGCAGTGCCTGATAGCAAGGACTGGGTTCAAACTCCAGGTCTAGGTCAGTTTGCAAGCAATAAGCACGGTGATTATGCACTCCAGGCACACACAGAATACTGCTGAAGAGTCCCAGCTAAGAGGTGGAAGCCCGAAGATAAGAGCACCGGCAGGGTTCAGTTCAGATTGGAGGCGCGCAGAATGATGCTACCTCGCGGTAAGGCCCCATCAAAGCCTCGATTAACTCCTGACCAGCTCGGCAAAATGGACTCCGCCTTTTCGACGAAATCCAAAATAAAAACAAGCCCTCCAGCAAGAAAAACATCGCTAGCCAGGTCAAAAATGTGGACAGCACTAGAGATATGGACTCCCAGAAAAACTGAAGACGGGATGAGGCCCACGGGCACATGGTCAATGCACAGCCACCAGCTACAAGCAAGAAGGGACCACCAGACTGCACAAATCAGCAAAGGGTAGCCAGACACAAAGAATCACGGAGCAGCCACCACCACCTCACACATCTTTTAGCAGGTTCACGCTCTGGCCTGGCTTTATAGCTTCCTTGAAAACGTTAAAAACTATTCACTGTTCAGCCTCACCTAAAGCTTGGGTCGTCCATGCGAGCATGCGTACATTGTTTTTCGATATGGTTCACTTCATCCAGACAAAATGCTCGACGATCCCATTTCTAATCTTTCGAGTCAGAAAAGAAGAAAAACGGCTAAAGAATCGAGTTATTTGAAAGAAAGATAAGCTTTAACTGGCATTGCAAACAAGCACTATACGTACATCAGGCACATTGAGTCTTGACGATCCCAAGATCAGCTTGATTTGCTGCCAATTTTTGGGCCACCAACGATAAGTCGCTTCCATCGACAAGACAGCAAAAAATTTTTGTCTTGTTCAAACTTTCAAGCTGAACCAGCTAAACTGCAACAGACGACTCCTCGCCAGCATAGTTTTTACTGATTCTGACTACATTTCATCCGCCATGCATGAAGTCCGAGCCAGAAAAAAATAGGTTTTTTAGCATGTAATTCAACACAAAGTAAAATGGCTGCAAAGTGTCCACACTGCGGATGTCCTCGACCAATGCAATAAGGTACTGACGAGTGAAAGCAACCAGTAGTTTCATCTCCCTTCTCTATATCCCACCTCGCCTTTATACGCCCACATGCCAACAAGCACAGTGGCTAAACTGCAAAACGCTATTAAATACAGTGCCTTGTTTCACATCCAACTATTGCCCTACATACCAATCAGCCCCCCCCCCCCCCGAATCACTGACACCAGGCCCACCTCTTACGACAAAGCCGGGTATTCCTCTTCCGCGTCCATCCTCTTCCCTTTTCCCATTCCCGATGTAGCGTGCGCGTATTGAGCGTGATCATAATAATCGATCTTCCCCAACAGTTGCCCACATTTCGTGCACCTCTTGACCATGTCATTGCCGGACGGCCCTCCACCACTCACCGAGGCCGTACTGGATCGGAACGCGTCCCACAATGCATTCTGGCGTTGTATATCAGGCAACAGACAGACCAGCTCACTGAATATCCTTATATAGGCCCCGTCGTCATTCAATAATTGCCTGATACGTTGGCAATAAGTACTAGCATCCGACTCGCCCCGTTTGAACTCGTGACTGGCTCTCTTAAACTCTTGAATTCGTCCATCATCATTGTTCATCAACGCGCACAATCGATCGAACAAACCTCGATTGCGCACATCGAAATTATTCGGCTTTTTGTACTGGTACTGTTGCGGTAGTTGCTGGTGATTCAAAGAATCGATCGATGTCATTGTTTGCTTCGACAGACCATTCTGAACACCCGCGGCTGATGTGGCACCGATCGTTGACTCGAATCCAGGAGGTGGAGCAACACTGCAAGAAAATCCATTGGAATGGTTACCATATCCCCACAGCTCTGCTGCACACACTTACCTATTACACGCATTCTCGAATCCAGGCGGAGGAGGCACACTTGCCAAAGCACCCATCGACGCCGTCTGCCCCATAATCTCTTCTTCCCGTTGCTCGACACCATTTCCGTCCTCGCACTCGCTCGGTCTCTGCTTTTGTTGGGCCACTCGCCTCATCTTCGACTTGATCGGTAGACCAGCCGGTAGCGCCTCCAATAAAGCATCGGTGGCCATCGATGATGGCGATTTGGTCGTATCTTTCTTCTTTTTCCCTTCTTTCTCTTTCTTCGATGGCGTCGCCTCGGGCTTCGTTTCCACAGCCAACAACTGCGACCACGGTTTCGACGCTAGATTCGAATTCGCGTTCTTCTTTGACTGCTTGCCTTGACCCGATCCACCGCCACTGGCCGTATTAACCAATGCTGGAAAGGCGTCATCTTTTGTATCCCAGGCCGTCGATTTGACCGCTTTACTCGACGAACCAGCCCCTTGCCGCCCACCACCGACCCAAGTGGGTGTTGATCTTAACTGCTTCATTTGCTCATTTTCTTTCGCCTTCCTTTTCTTCTCCGCTTCTTCCGCCGCTGCCGCCGCTTTGGCCGATTCTTCAGCAGCTTTAAACTGTTCGCTCACCGACGGGAACGATTCGTCATCATCCACCATAACGAAATTTTTCTGTTGCTGACTATTCAGTACATTCTTCACTGGCGATACCGATCTCGAATGCCGTCTAACCCGCTCCTTCTCCACCTTCTTCTTAGCTTGCTTCTGACTCCTGGCACTGGGAGGCAATGACGGGAAGTCGTTCTCGTCCAACGACCCAGCCTTCGTCGATAAACCAGCCGCATTGGCCACATAATTGGCCATCGACTTCGACTGAGCTTTCGCACCCGCCGATACTCCAGCTGCTGATACAATTGGATTCAACGTTGGAAATTCTTCTGTTTTTAAAGCGAACGGATTCGATTTTGATGCTTCGACAGCTCTAGCCAAATCTGGATCGTCGCTGTCATCGTCATCCCCCTTCACTGCTGCTCTATCTCGTCGGCCATCCGCTCGAGCACCCCTGCAACGAACAACCCCTTCACTTAACAGTACAGACTTCTGACACAAAACTGCTCAGCCTACCAGAACTTATGATTCGACTCGGAGCTATAAGATAACTCCCAAGAGTGTGCCCTAGCTTGGCAATCTTATTCAAGTTACTGACCACTCGAAGAGTCAATTTTTGCCATCTTTTGCACACTGGCTAGGCCATGTGAAAGAATTCATAAGTGCTAATGTGTTGTTGCTTCGAAATTATAAATGTCTCACATAATTTGGAGGAGCCGTAACTAATACGGTGCAAAAAGTTACGCGCCCCTGATCCACCTAGCTGTCTGCGAGGGAATATTTTCTCAGTACTTTTCCATTTCTGTTAAAAGCCTTAGAAGGCATATACGCTTTTGGCAGGAGAATGAATTGTCTGGCGTTCAATATAGAAATAACAATTGCCAATTAACGTTGAAAAGTTCCCTTAAAAGCCTAAGAAAACTGTGACTGCTTGAGTAGGTGGGCGCCAGTCGTCGCTGCCCTGTTCCGACAAAGTTGTGTATTAGTACTTAAGCAGCAGTCTGTTCCAGCTCATTGTGAAGAGTGTTTTGCGCAATTCAGGTGCTACATATGCTCGTGAGTTTATTCGTAGTCTATCGCAAGTACTTTTGGTCAGAACTACCGCCGAACTTGAAATAACCCACGATATTCATAACTTCGCAGCATTAACACTGGATTGCGGGCATGATTTGTTCAGAGCCTAGGCCTAGGGGCATTTCGCAAACGGCTTGTACCACATAAAGTGTCATAATGTACAAGATAGTGCTGACGCATTTTGAAGGAGTTTCTCATCGCCTGCATGGTCAGAAGTCAAAACTCCGCAGGATGCGGCTTAAAAACTATTTCAACAGGCCACCAGAATTCTGGTGGCCTGGTCGGATCAGAAAAGCGGGTTCTGGATCAGTAGATGGCCTGATATCCAAATGAAAGATCGGAACTTCAATGCCTCTGTTAGTAAAATTCGGGGGGAGTAAAGTTGAGCTTCCAACTTTTCGTTTGGCAAACAGACGCTTTGCCACTCTCAGGACACTTGGCGCCTGGGAACTGCAGTTCCAGGCGCCAAACAATCGAAAGCACGTGACGCTGACCCGAATACGGTCTGTGGCTATCCTGCACAATTCAATAAGCTTTACAATGCTAGACTACAGTAGGGGACACACTCGAAGGAGTTGCCTCTTCTGAAAACCCATAAAAACAAGGACTCCTTCACTTACGTGGTAATCTTTGAGCCTCCCCCACGTCCATGAGGCCCATTCATCGCTTTCGAGCCTTGCTGTTGATCGCGATCCCGATTTTGCCGATCACGAAACGTACGTTCTCGATCACCCACATTCGCTCCACCCCGCCGCACATCAAAGTTCACGTTCACAAATCGTTCCTGCCTCGCCCCGTGAATATTAGCCTAATAATAACATAAGATTGTGGATTCTAGAGTTCGCAGTAACATTTGTCGACCCCAGCACTGATTGGAAAATGATGGAAATCGCGAGCGTGCGGACACGCCGCAAACATTGTTAGTCCCTAGAGGAGCCGTTTGGCTCATAAACACCCCTCAAATAGTTTCCCCGGGGTACACCACAAGCTCACTTTATGCGCCTTGAAATCTATTTCGTGCCGAAACGATATGCCAAACGGCTCATTCTTGCACTGACCTTCTTCACAAAGATAGTGATCTGATTTGAGATGCTTCTTCAGTTCTTCTGCGGCACTAAAAGAAGAAAACAGACGATAACAACTAAGCACAAAAAACTGACAAATACCACTGCGTTTATAAAACGACAGATGGCCCCGACATAAAAAATATTCCAGCCGGGACGATACTTACGGATAAAACTTATTCGATCCATCTGCATCACAATAATGGCAAAAGAAATGATCGCGCCTCAAATGCCGATACAGTTGTTCGTTATCCATATATCGTTCGTCACAGAATTGGCAAAGAGGATGTCCACGATGACTACGATCATCCTGATCGCCGATTCGTCGATGTTTAGCCAACTGTTCACGATTGTAACACTTCCGCTCCCACGAAAATAATTGTAAATTTTTAGCGCACAAATCGCAATAAAATAATTCGTGTGAACGGCGCATATGCTGACTCAGCTCGTCGAAGTTGCGGAATTCTGGTCTAAATTATAAACAAATCAAAGTTATAAGAAGGAAACACGAAAAACGGCCCAAATTTGTTGAACTTTTTCTTACTCTTTCTCGCAGATGGTACAAACGTGAGCCAAAATATCACGAACCGCATTTAAGGCTTCTTTGTTTTCAAACTTCAATCCACATTTCTTAACAAGCTCACCATCAACGACCAATTTACGATGTTTTTCGTACGATGCATAAGGAAGTAACTGAGGACCTTTTACCACGAGCATCTAGAAAGAGAACACATAACTAGCCTAATATTTCCATAAACATCCACAGGCATTTGTGGGAACCAGCTCATAAATTTATCGTCGTACAAAATATTTTTAAAACCAAACCGAAAGTCAGCTCACCGTTTTTACTTCCGATCGACAAATCGGGCATTCACTCGATTCGCAAACCACTCGCATTCGAACACCGCATTCGAAACAAATCGGATGATCGCAAGGACCCAAACAAAATAAATCACTTTCGTGGCAACAAATATGACAAAAATTTATCACCGAAATTTGACGATCGACGGAATTTGAAGCTGACGTAGCTGACGACGACATTTTTCTAGGAATTCTTTCAGTTTCTTTTCAAAAAATTCAAGCAACTAAAGATTTTGGGTCCTAAAAGAGCAAAATAAATATACGGACGGATGAAGTTATCACTGACAATTTCCAAACTTTTCTGTTTTTATCGTTTTAGTTCTCGTTCCCGGTTTATCAAGTCCTTGCAGTCCGACAGACAACGTTGCGCAACTTCGCATACTGTCATCGCCCCACGCAAGCACCGTAAACGATGTGCAGGTAGAGTGACCGCGTGAATCATATACGGGGGAAGTTTAAAACCATATGTTATGCCATTATGATTATCTTCATCTTGAACCAAATTTTCATGTACCAGCTCCACGTGTGGGATCCTCTCGCTTAATAAAGCTGGTACGAAGGCTTATGGCTTAGACCTACGCTGTAACAAGCAGGTACACTAGGTAAGGAGTGATATTAACAGAAACGAGGCCATAGGATACAATTATAATCAAATGCGATATAAAATCGTGATCATCGACGAACTTTCGACCTAATGATTGAGGAGGGCTTTGTTGCGCCTGTTTGTGGAAGCCACAGGTAACAACTGAAGTGAGTGCTGTAATGGCAGCGAAGCGAAACAGTGATGGTCACAGGCCAGGGATGAGGTCAGGGCATAAGAGCTGATGTGACACACCTTGGTAACGTGTTTATGACAGGACATGCTAGCATGTTTGTGCTGCAGCTAACTGTGACATCTCTATACTGCAGGTTCAGCTGGGACAAAACGTTTTGTTTCAGAAAAAAACAGCGACAAAAAGTTAGTGGGCTTTCTGGATCAGTTATACGGTATTTTCAGTTCAAAACGATGAGGGGCCATCCATCAAGGTCGACGGCTCAAAATCTCGATTTTTTGACCCCCCTCGAACCTCGACCGCATGCCGACTTCCAGCTGACCCCCCTCAAAAATGGTCGACCACTTCAGCCATATCACCACCTCCTTCAAACGCAGTTTTGCGAAATGCATCTTAGCTCTCCTGAGCTTGACAAAGTGCTTTCTCCTTCGAGACAAATTTGTTTTATTCATAAAACGGATTTTTCTTTTGGGCTAAAATGCAGTTCACGTAAAGTGCCGAATTTTGTAAAACAAATGTTAGCATCGATGAAAGCACCTAAAACCGTTAAAATTATTTGGCAATCACGCTTAATTCAAAGAAAAAAGGTCATTAATCTTATGGTTTAATCTCTAGGGTACCGGGTCAGACACCCACGGCCTGGCCTGCAAGGTCAGGGAGGGTTTATAGTTCGCACCGACCTCCATCACAGGGAATCGAACCCGGGGAGAGTCCAGCCACCCGCTCCCAAGCAGTACGGAGAGATGAATGCCGAACCGCTGCTCCACCGCGGCCGCTCAGCGTCTGCATTTGACAGTACTGGGTGAGTCGCCCCTGTGCAAGGCCAGCGACAGAACTAAATCGCTGTCGAAAATCTGTCCACTCTCTGAGAACATGCTTACTCTGCCGTCCCTACCCGAATAGCTGCGGCTGAACCTTAGCCAGCTGAGCCGCGGCTGCTCCCAACTTTCCCGTTTCGATTGACATTTTAGTTGGCAATCAATGTCCTAATGGAGCAGAAATCCATTTTCGAGAATTAACGATGAAAAGAGAACACAAAAAGGTTTGAACACTTGAGCGCGCGCTACTGGTGAGGATGACTAAGTGTTTTTGTTACGAAAAATATTAGAACTTGCTGCGGTCGACCATAGGCCACCTACCCCCCCCCCCCCCCAACCGCAGCTTAGGCGAAAATGTCTCTTCCCGCGGGGACACTTTTTGCTAACCACTTCCTCCCTGGGCTGCGGTCGACCTTTATCGATGGCCCCTGACTGACAAAACCTGTGCAGCCACTGAAGAGACAAAGGCACATACAATTCAGATGTCACTCAAAAACTACATACAGTATTTGCAGCAGTGTAAGCTACAGTATGCCACCGAACACCACCAAATTTTTGGGTACCTCCCTTCGAAAATGTCTCTTCACACAGGGGCACATATGTTAGCAATATTGCAATGCACCTGCTTGAACACAAGATTTTCAGTACAAGAATGAACACAGGACACTTCCGCAGAGAAGTGGTGGCGAACTTGATCATGATTTCTCAATAAGCCCCACCGAGATTTGGGAGTTTTCGTTTGTAACTATGAGTTTTATTTTCAGAAAACCTGTCTAAAGCATCTGAATTTCCACACTCGAGAGGGAGTGATCGAAATCACCCTCTGGTTGGACATACGGTTATGATCGGCGAAAAACGTGTCCGAGGGTTTGATATTTAAACTCCCGCCATATAACCTTATTGCTGAATGGTTACAGCACGTTGTCTGCTTCAGCGCGGAAAAAATATTTTAGTCCGTCGGTCGGTCCGTGTACTCCGTTAAAATCTGCTGTGTGAAGGGTAATTCTTAGACTTTTTTCCCATGCTAGCTTTCCGCGTTATTGAAACCTGTAAGTAAAGTTTTACGACTCAATCATTTCATTCTATTTTTGCTACTTTCTAGTTAGAAACCGAAATTTCCCACGACTCTTCGTCTTCGCAGCCATGTCAGCGGATGCAGCCTGTGCAAACCCCAAAAATGAACTGAACACGAATTTGCCATTTGTTGAATCAGCACCATATAAAATGATCGATATTGGCGCCAACTTAACTAGTCGCGCTTTCAATAATCGTGAATTAGACGAAGTCATCGAGCGGGCGAAAGAGGCTGGTAAGGAGTTCCTAACTGCCGAAAGGGAGGCGCTTTTGCACTTTGTTCCCCAATCTCTTGAATCCAGTCCATCCTAGCCTAAGACTAAGGCTGAGCCTATATCCAGCCTATTCTAGCCTAAGCCTTAGGGTAAGGCTAAGACTAAGCCTATATCCGGCCTATCCCTAAGCCTACTGGGGAACAAAGTGCAAAAGTGCAAAACTAATAGGATGGGAATAAAGTTGAAAGAACTAAACTGGCGAGCAAGTTGGTATAAGCCCATCATTTTTGCTGGCTTGCAGAATCCTGAAGAAGGATGCCGCAGGGAAGAGCTGCAAAAGCAAGCAATCAGGGATTTCAGGAACACGAAGCCCCATACAGTTCAGGCCCTTTCTGCAGGTGTCTGCAAGATTATGGTGACAGGCAGCTCGTTGGACGGTAGTCGAGAAGCATTGAGGCTGACTCGATTGTACCCTGGATATTTGTATTGCACTGCTGGTAAGTTGTGTAGACTAGAAAGAAGTCGCACCGCGTTGTAGTCGCTAATTAATCGAGAAGATGGGAGATAATGCCAAGCAAACAAGGTTACCTACTCCCACGATTTCTCTTTGACGAAGCCACAGCCGCTCATGCTTTCAGATTTGTTTAGTCAAAAAACACAAATACGAGCTAAGACTATCAAAGCTGCAGTCACCCAAAAAATCGCTAGCATATGTGATTGTTTCTGTAAAGATAAGCAATAAATATCTTGGCGCTATAAATCTAGCTTGCTTAGGTAGTTTTGAGGTGGTTTGGGTACTCGCACGCGCACGCCAAACAGGTTCGCACCCAAACCCGTGCCTGCGCATCTACTGTTATTCCCGCCAATTTCGAAAGCCAGGGTTGCTGATCATCAGATATTGCTCTTCCAAAGTCACTTGAGCCAGCGTGATCTTAGCATGAGTTCTGTCAACTTCCAAGTACTTGACCCAGCGAGCGTGAAGGTTATGAGTTTCTGTCACACTTTCACCTGAGTATGGGAAAACCAAAAAAATTTTGGTCACTGTCCGTTGTGAAACCCATTTTATGAAATCCTGCACTTTTGACCACTCGCAAATTCCGCGATATTTGACTTTCAGCTGTGAAAAATGGGTATTCTGGCAGTCTAAGACACATTCTAAACTCTGTTTCGAATACTGCGGCCTATAAAGCTGACTTCGTGTTTATCTCTTCAGGCGTTCATCCTCACGATGCGAAGAATTTCGAACATACTCAGTTGGAGGAAATCAGCGAATTAGCAAAGAATAAAGAGTGTGTTGCCATCGGCGAATGCGGTTTAGATTTCAATCGTAATTTTTCTCCCCCGGAAGTGCAATTGGAAGTATTCGAAACTCAGGTATGTATTTGCTTAAAACTTGAAGGCTTATGCCATTTTGTGGGCCTTTAGGTCAAGTTAGCATGCGACTTGCACAAACCTTTATTTATTCACGAACGAGAGGCGCATCAAGATATGATACGAATTTTGAAGCGTTATCAAGATCGATTGTAAGTGTTTTATCGATTGATCGAATTATCGATTTTGATGTCTGCGAAAATAGTGTTTTAAGTATTGGAGTTTTCTGAAAAGAGAATGAGAATGTGGGGCGTCTTTTAACAGCTTAGAGTAGCTCATGACTTCAAGTTTCCTCCTCCTCCTTCAGACCACCGACAGTCATTCATTGTTTTACGGGGACAATGGACGAAGCCAAAGCTTATTTTAATATGGGCTTATACATTGGGCTGACTGGTGAGTGAGCATTTTAGCTTCGTGCCTGGTCTCACGCAGAGAGGTCAGTTTTTCCTTGTATTATAGGATTTATATGGAAAGATAAATTGGAGGACGGTGTCCAATACGGATTGAAGAATGGACTGATACCACTGGAGAGACTGCTTATTGAAACTGATGCTCCGTTTATGTACCCGAATATTAAAGCCAAAAAGATAGCAAAGAATATTCAAGATAGAATTTCGGAGCATGCGAAACGATATTTGTTCAAATATTGTAATTTTCAACGCAATGAACCGTGCTCATTGGCTGCAGTGGCTGAATTGATCGCTGCGTTCATGAATGTGCCTGCTGAAGAGGTGGCGTTCAATACGACTGTGAATGCTGTGAAAGTGTTTGGACTAGATTAGGTGGGGCATGAGCGAGCGAAGTATGATGGAGTGAAGGAGTGGGAGGGGGAAATTCAAAAAAGGAAACAACATTGGATTATTGTTTATATGATTTCTACATCGAGATGAAGTGCTGCTTTGTGTAAATTGTTTTGAGTTTGCTTTTTTAGCACATCTGGGGAAGTTGCTTTTTTATGTTCACTAATCCGAGATGATGTGGATGTGGATGAAATTTTATCCAGTATGCTTGTACAACAGTTGGGGCCTTGGGATTTGGTGCGCCGAGGCAGACACGCGACTCTTGCTTCCGATTAGGGAGTCTGTATGTGAGGCCAACTAAATCGTACTCAGAGTTATCACCGCTGCTGTGGCTACTCATCTGTTCATCAGTAGAACCACCTGTCACATAGTTTCGATGTCTTGCCCATTTAGATAAGACGTCAGAGCTTCAGTTTCGTAAAATTGCAGAAGGTGGTTCGTCTAATGTATCGCTTGGTATCGAGCGGCTGGGCGCGTCCGGGGTTTAATCCCTGCTAATAGGGACCGGTTTGGTTGACCATGCACGCTAGGCCTCGTGTGGCTCCCCTCACCCAGTACGGTAATGGCCTGATGAGTAAATAGACTCTATTGTCCGAGGAAGTCGGTATCTGTCCGGGATGACCTAATGGGTATGTCCTAGTTCATGTTCATGTTTTACCACATCACCAACCGCTTATGCGCATTTGAGGGTGAAGGGACACATTTTACACGAAATGATTTACCGGCCCGCGAGTCGAACACTCGCCCGTAACTGCGCACCTGGCGTGAAAGGCAGACGCCTAACCCGCCCCCCCAGGCTGGCTACACGCAATAAAGGAGCGAACGAGCTCCATCCATGTAGGAGTCCAAAAATTTTTAAAAACTAGCGAGACCATCCTGGGGCATCACGCAGTCGGGAGTGATGGGGTCGTGTTACCTGTCATTATTTTTGTACACCCTGGTTTTCTGCCAGCAAAGGTATTAGGCCCCTGCCACACAACTTTGGCATCTGACAATTACTGTAGTCGTGTCGCGACTGAGCGCGATGGATTTAACGCTGACATTACCGCCCAGGAGAAGCATCGTCGATTTGTGACTTTACGATGTGATTCTCTTCCCCTTTTATGCTCAGTTCGCTTCCCTATGGCTCAGTCTTCGTTTCTGGCGCTGACCAGAGTGGTCCCTGCTAGGTCCCGTGACGATTCCCCCCACTCGGTCGTTTCCCCCACCTCGTCTGGTGGGGGAATCGACTCACTGAGACATGCGACGATTCCCCCACCGTGTTGTTTCCCCCATAATTTTCTCCTGATATGCGGGTAGGTACGACTTGTGTCGCAAAAGGCAGCACGTGTGTGTGATTGGATGTGTGTGGCAGGATGATAGGCTTGGGTTGTAGGGTGAGGGGCAGTGTAAAGTACAAGTTTGGTGCTGCAGCTCAACGTGCAAGGTATTCAGGCTACAAACTTTTTGAACTCCCTACTTATTGCAGAATTATTATTGCAGACTCGCAACTTACGTTGCCAATACGAGTGTATGGTCTGTATGGTCTGGTCTTACAACTTACGTTGCCAATACGAATGTATGTAAGACCAGACCAGGTTTTCTGTGCCAATGAAGACATGTTTCAAATTCAGATGTGCGGATAGAACTACCTCACTGTGAATCGGGAAAAATAGAAGACATAAATTTAGGCAGTGGAACTTAAGTGAATTCACCAGTATGACAGCTGCAGATTTTGGCAAAGTAGTTTTCTCATTCACGGTACATTAGGCTCGTCTTTTTTGTCCTTGAACCAGGCGAGCGTGGTCGAAGGAGCAAACGTGAAGCAAGCATTTTAGGCCCTATCACAACATGGCTTTTGGAGCACGGCATTCGAACGATGATTCAACGAAATCGTGGAGTATTTGAGGCATAATTCATGTCTTCTAGAATAAGCGATGAAGATTTGTGGATGAGTACTTATTCCCATACGAAGGCTCAAAATTTGAATAGCCGCAGTTTCTGAAAACTGATGGTGGGGGAAACGACATGGTGGGGGAATCGTCTCAGTGAGGAAACGTCGCATGTCTCAGTGAGTCGTTTGCCCCACCATGCGCGGTGGGGGAAACGACACAGTGGGGGAAACGTCCCACAATCCCCTGTCTATGTCCGAAAAGACAGCGTAAAGAAGTCTGTGTTATACTCAGTCTCTAATCGTCGGCCGACCTGAGCAGTCGATCCGCTCATTCTCTCTTCTACTCTACGCTTCCACAACGCCGCTCTCGCTACAAGTCGCTCCCATCACTTTGGATTTGGCTGTGCTGCATTGTTCTTCCTCAGCGCGTGTGTGTGTCCTGGTCCCGCTCACTTTTGAAACCCTTTGCCTATCACGCGTGTATGCTATACATCAGGTTGTCAGAGCAGCAGGTCACTTGGAACCAACAGTACAGTCAGGCAGGCACAGAATGAAACTCTTGGTGCGTGTGCGAATGCTGAGTGTCCAGTGTCCATTATCGCCTTTTATTCATCACAGTTCGATGTCAGAATCTAATGTTATACTTAAATTTATAAACGGACGAATCACCGGAAAATTGCTTATGTCGAGAAGATCACTTGTGATCAGGCGTGCATCCGATTGATTGGATTGGCATCATCGCCAAGATTGTTGCTCATATTTTTAAGAGCTAACGCTTTGGTCAAACGTAATCGTACATCTTTATACAATAATTTCCCATAAAGAGGTGCTCGCATTTGGATCATTTCCAAACTCAAAGCGCATAAGGCTTTGCCATTGAATGGAAATTTGCTAGCGTCCAAAGCCGGATCGATATCGTGATGACGACTCAGTTCTTGCAACCAGCGTCTCACTTCGCATTTGCTCCAACAGCGAGGATCTAAATATGGTTGACACAAAAACTTTAAGAACGTAGGCGATGGAAATTTCTAAATTTATACAGCGGGTCATTACATACTGTACGTGCCAGCGCTGTTATATTAGTCCCAGTGCGGTTGGCAATTGCGGATAGTCAGTTAGCTTTATCTCCTGCGGGGCGGTAGCACCACCGCACGATTCTGCGCAGTGTACAGAGGGAAGAAAGTGTAAAGTGAGGATGCGGGAACTATGGAGAGCAAGTGCCCGCGATATAGGTACTGTACCTACCAATAGGTAGCATAGTTTGTCTGAAATCGTCGACCGCTTCCAGACTTTGCATAAGCAAGTACTGGTAATAATGAGGTAAGGTGCATGGCAAGCTGAAATGGGCAAGTAGAATTAGTGGGAGACACGACTGCCTACACTAGATACCCTACAAGTAAGGTCAATGCTCGTTTGAGATACTCTCCTGCAACTTGATATTTTCTCAGCACCCAGCCTTTTTAGCTGTTCTGAACCAGGGGTATTGTGGTTTCTCCAACTGGTATAGTCATGTATTTGTGAATATCCTTTCTTCAGCGAGCAGTAAGAAGTATAAAACCGGTGTCGATTTTATAATTTTTAAAATCGCCACGAATTTTATTTTTGATTTATTTGAAATTTAGGACCTAAGTCATAAATCACAAAAAGTTCATTTGAATTTTTTGTATAACAAAGTAAGAGATCCAGTCCGGTACCAGGAGAGAAGTAAGTACCGGGGTCGTGGCCTCGGCGGGTCAAGGCGTCTGCCTCTCACGCTGGGTGCGCACTTACAGAGGAGGGTTCGACTCCCGCCTTGGTACAAAATGATTGTCAATTATGTGTTCCTTAGCCCTCGAGTGCGCTGTACGGTGCTTGGCCACTGTATGAATATAATATGACAAAGTATGACAGCCTATTAGCAATAATAAGTAAGCATCGGCGCCAAACTCACCCCGTCATCGTTCCCATAGGACTGTGTTGAGATCTTTGACGTCGTTTTCCCTTTAATTTCCCCGCAGCCGAACCTGGCTTTGGTTGTAAGCTAGCAGTATATTGATTAAACCCAACGTCCTCATATTCTCTCCCATCGCCACCAGCACGCCGGTGCATCGGATCGGCGCAGTGAAATAAAGACGGCAATTGATCGACCACACTTTGCATATGCTCATCACCATTCGGCACTAAAATTGCGCTGGTTTCCATTTATGCACTCTGGAAAGAAGCGAGAATATCCTTGCAAAATCTTCATGCACTACGAGACTGAACCAAAGTTTCGATCAGTGACTTATGTACTGTACTTAAAAACACACGAGTGTAGAAACGAAGAAAATGAAGCAGGTATGAACACTACAAACTGGACTCTAACTATGCTCCATTGATCTATAGATACAGTCCTGGATTCGAGTCGCCTCGACTCGTTAGAAGCGCGAGTACACGCCTCGTTTTCGTTGTCCAGTCTAGTCCAATCCTAAAATAGTCGACTCGATTCGTGTCTTATACTCGTGCGCCTTTAAAAGGAAGAAAAATTATTTCGCGACACAATTTTCTCAAAACTTCTCCCACCGTCGTCTCGTTTGCACCTGCCGAAGTCCCAACTGTATTGAATGAAGTGACTCGAGGACAGGCAGCCAGCAGAAAGTGTTGAAAATCAGTCGAACGTTGCACTGTAAAGAAGTCAGTCGGCTGGGCACACTTTACATTACACCTCCTGGCGGCCTGCAACCAGAGCATGGAAGGCGAGTGAATGTGCCTGGCTGCCTACACGACCAAGGCGACACCGGGTTACCGGATATCGACGGACGATAGAGGGCCAGGGCGGGGTAAAGGGGTCCTTTTGCGTCTGTTCTCGTCACTTCTAGATCCGCCTGCCGAATCGTCGTCATCGTCATTTGGACTGGTGACACTGATTTCTCGTCACGGCGGGTGTAGCCGAGGAGAAGAATACAGGAAGTGCAACATTCTAAAAGTCTAGTTTAGAAGAACATAAAATATAAAAAGACTACGAGTGCACGATTTTTCCAAATATGGACGCGAGAATATACAGAAATAAAAATCTATTGAGGGGGGGGGAGTTCGAATCTATCTCGAAGAAACAAGGCCACCTGGACCTGCCGTGCCATAGAATATAGTTGATGCGTGCAGTGGATGAGGATGCGGGCTGGAATGGCACGTGGTATGGTGACAAAGAAACGTGTTGTAGGTTCTAGTTTCAGGCTGCTCATATGACGGTGGGACACATTTTTTGCGCCTACTTGAGTTGCCGGTTTCAGTAGACCACCTCCAGTTGGTAGGAGTGCGTAGTCATGTGGAGTGTGACGCGTGACTGGCATGCGATGCAGGACTTGTACTTTGAGTGACTCTCCCCTATTAGACCTCGTGCCGTATAGAATAGGTTTATTACTCAACCGCACCGAGTACGCACAGGCATAACATTGATTAGTCAAACGAGCATCAGCCCAAAAAGCAATAGTGAGTGTACCGGCACAAAAGAAACAAACAACACACATCAGACAAAGGGAGACCAGTTCCACACACAGCAATCACCAAATATCACCAGACAGGCCTAACATCTGGACCCGTACCACAGAAAGCAGATAAAGGTAGGGCACTGCCGTTTGGTAGAGGTAGGGGGTGCCAAAAGATAGGATTACCAATTGGTAACGGGTAGAGGTAGAGACAGCCTACCGCTACCACTAAATGCGGGTAGGGAAAAGATAGAACTACCTGATCTTTGCTGCCAGCAATCCATTACGTTTTTCTGTCAAGCTCCGCTAATAAGTCTGCACTTGGAAGGAAACAGGTTTTTCTACCCATTATCAGTGGCGGCAACACATGAAATAGCCAAGGCTGCCGGGGAGAAAGGCTGACATTCTTCCGCATTCAGATAGGTCGACTACCTCATCCTAACCACTGTCTATCATCATGTGGAGCCACCCCATCTTTTGCGCGCTCTTTCGTATTGATTTCTTTCCCTACTCGTTGGCTACCCTCATTCAGAGCAGGGTAGCCAAATGATAAGGGTAGACACCTACCTCTACCAGCTGGCTCCCTGTAGCTGCTCTTTCTGTGGTACTGGTAAGGGTGAGGATAGCCCTGTCTCTACCTCCAGGTAGGCCTTTTTTTACCAAAAGGTACCCCCTACCTGCTTTCTGTGGTACGGCCTCAGGACCCGTACCACAGAAAGCAGATGAAGGTAGGGCACTACCGTGTGGTAGAGGTAGGGGGTGCCAAAAGATAGGATTACCAATTGGTAACGGGTAGAGGTAGAGACAGGCCTACTGATACCACTTGATGCGGGAGGGGAAAAGATAGAACTACCTGATCTTTGCTGCCAGCAATCCATTACATTTTTCTGTGAAACTCCGCTAATAAGTCCGCACTTGGAAGGAAACACGTTTTTCGACCCATTATCAGTGACGGCAACACATAAAATAGCCATGGCTGCCGGGGCGAAAGGCTGACATCCTTTCGCATTTAGGTAGGTCGACTACCTTATCCTGCCCATTGTCTTTCATCCTGTGCAGCAGTCCTATCTTTCGCGCGCTTTTGTGGTACGGCCGCTGAGGCCGTACCATAGCAAGCAGGTAGGGGGTACCTTGTGATAAAGATAGGCCTACCTGGAGGTAGAGACAGGGTTACCCTCACACTTACCAGTACCACAGAAAGAGCAGAGAGAGGGAGCCAGCTGGTAGAGTTAGGTGTCTACCCCTATCATTTGGCTACCCTGCTCTAGAGGAGGGTAGCCAACGGGTGGGAAAAGAAATCAATACGAAAGAGCGCGCAAAAGATGGGGTGGCTCCACATGATGATAGACAGTGGGTAGAATAAGGTGGTCGCCCTATCTAAATGGGGAAGAATAGCAACCTTTCTCCCTCGGCAGCCCTGGCTATTTTTCCGTGTTGCCGCCACTGATAATGGGTAGAAAAACTTTTTTCCTTCCAAGTGCAGACTTATCAGCGCACTTTAACAGAAAAACCTAATGGGTTGTGGTAGCAAAGATCAGGTAGTTCTATCTTTTCCCTACCAGCATTCAGTGGTAGCGGCAGACCTGTCTCTACCTCTACCCGTTACCAATTGGTAATCCTATCTTGTGGTACCCCCTACCTCTACCAAACGGTAATGCCCTACCTCTCTCTGCTTTCTGTGGTACGGGTCCAGACGAGGTCGCTCTCATTTGCATAACTTGGTCTTCATTCCCCCTTACACCGACGCAATGCGATTTCCCGCGCTGATAGATTTTACACTGTAGAATGCACTTCGAAAAGCATTTTCCCTTCGTCCAGTAGGATGCCATACTTTTCGAAATTCTGATATGATGCATACCCTTTGTGCAAACCTTGTTCCACCTGGTTTTGCTCCATATCCGCAGAACATGCCAGCATCGCCAAGTGCAATACTCTTTCAGTAGTCTGGGTTTTCCATAATTTCTGCTGCTTACAGGATCGTCTATTTTCATCATTATAAACGCGTCTCCTTGAGTGATGTATGAAAAGCCGCCAAGAAACATATTCGATTATTTCCGTTCTGTTTACAAAAATGTTTGGAGCGAAAGGGGGCAGGACCTTTCATGTTCATGTTTTACTGTGACCCAAAGCAACCGAAGCGCCTAACTGGGACAGCAAGGCCATCCACACTGCGAAGACACGCCGAGGGGATTGATGGACCAATCGTTCAGCTAGATCCTGGCTGCTAGAAGCTGAGCCTTTCGAGGTTCTCCACGTCCTTTCTGAGAATTGGATCGTATGCACATGAGCCATAGTCGAGAATAAAACGAATACACAACTTGTAAACAGCGCCAATCACTTCTCTGTTGGTGTGACGGCCGCGTTTTCGACCTAGGGCCCCCAACATCATACGGCTTTTGTGGAAAATTTTGCTGAACATGCTCTGAGAATTTCATGTCAGACGAAAAGGTATTCCAAAGTATTTGACTGTCTGTAAAAATAATCGGCTGGCCATGAACCATCACAATTGGGTGCTGATCAATATGTCGATAATTATAACGAAACAGAACAGCTTTGGACTTCTCGGCGCTCGGCTCCAATCCAACGGCTGATAGATCCGGGTGGCATCACTGATAACCTTTATCAAGATCAGAATGACCAAGTCATCATATGCTAATAATTTTGCGAACGGAAATAGCTTCCGCTACTGGAATTCATCCAGTAGCGGATCGATGTAGCTGACGAATAGTGATGGATCAAGAATTGAGCCTTGTGGGACCCCAGACAAAACAGGAGCAAAGTCTGATCGGGCAGAATTTTACTTTCACGAACTGGCGGCGATCCGCCAGATAAGAGTGCAGAAGTCGTAAAAGCTTTTGCGGCACTCCATGGTCATTTTCCAAGTTACGAAGAATCGGAGAATGAGGAGCTCGATGAAACGCCTTCTTGACGTCCAGAAATATTCACCCTCTTCCCATTAGTTCTCATCAGTGAGCAAGGAGTGCACGAAGACGAAAATGTTTGACACAGAAAATTATTGATTGGGGTGGTACTTGCATATTAATCTGGCCAGCAGAGGATTACTTGTGGCGAACCAAACTACGTATACTCTACTGTTTCTAAACGCTTCTAGTGGATTTAGGGCATTTGGCTTTTGCGGGCAGAGAGCTCGCCTCAGAAAAAAACCCAGTGCCATATACATGTACAGTATAACGCAGCGAAAGACGCCATATGTACGGTATAACGCTCAAAAATATTCTGTAGTGACCATGGCCATGTGTCATGAGCTCAAAAAATCTGGCTCCTAAAGCATGCTCCACAGTCTAAGCTACCCGTAATGTTAGAAACAGAGTTATATACTGTACAAATAGCACTTGGAAATCTATATAGTTTCCTCGTTGCCTTGTCAGTATCTAAAATCAAGGATTGTGCAGCCACTTAGAAATCGATTTTTGAGCCCTAAAAGACCATCACATCAAAATTCTTAAAGAACAATCAGAATGGCTCTGCTGTTTGATCTTTATTTTGCTGCCGAGAATCTTACTGTAGGTTTTAACCTTAACAGAAGCGCAGCCATAACGAACCATTTCACAGTTTTCTAGAAAACGCAGATTTTAAACCCGCGCCCTGAGGCTACTTATAGCAAAGGGAGATGAATCTCATTGAAGAACTCACAGTGTGCGTTGGCAAAGTGGGCCCTATACATACAGTCGACCTCGGATAATTGCAACCGCTCGGGACGCCAAAATGAGTTCCAATTAGACGAAGTTGCAATTATCCGAGGTTGAAGTACGCGTAAAACGTACTATAGCTTAAAAATCGGGGAGTGGGAACTTGTTCCAATTATCCGGACTTTGCCATCCGAGGTCAACTGTATACTGTATATACTTGGCTTGATAATAAAATAAAACGGAAACCGAAGTGAAAAAATATCTAGTGTGTGAGCAAAAAGCGAAAATCGCGAACTTCACGAATTATTTGCCTGTATTTATGGGCTCATTGTGCTGGTTTTCAGTTAGGCGAAAATGCATGTTTTACAAGCGAAATTGTTTGGAGACGATCGAGACTATGATTCCTGGTATGGAGATAGTTGCGATGCTTTATCAAGAATGTGCCAAGCGTTATTTTCCAACGACTGAGAAAAAAAACGGCTGCCCTCACATTTTCTGATGATAATTCTCATACGTACGCACAAAAATAACTCTGAGAGATCTGACAGCAACTGTTTGACTCGGGGTCAGGTGAATAATTTCTTGTGAAATGTGTCTCTCTTTACCCTCGAATGCGACAAGTGTTTGGCGATGTGGTGAAACATGATCAGCAACAGATTTATCGTGCACAGAAGCTGTTGGAAAGGGAGCTTTCTCATGCACCCCCACCTGAGCAAAGTCAAAGCTGGCTATTTATATATCAACTCCAGCGACAGAAACCGGTCTGCCTCCCCATTTGGTGACTGCGAAGCATCAGCCCGCCACATTACCTGCCTCATCTAGCCAAATTACTGGAGTCTCTTTGGGTTTTTTTTTTTTTTTGTGGTTTTTTTTTTTTTTTGTTGGTGGGTTGTTTTTTTTTTTTTTTCTTTTTTTGTGTTTTTGTTTTTTGGTGGGTCTGAAGACAAGCAACACCCGCTATTTGCCACTAGCACCACGAGACATTCTACACCAGTGACAAATGGTGGATGATCATCCCCAGCGCAAAAAGGATTGAGAAGCAACTGATAACGTAATCGATGCACCAGTTGCTTCTCAATCCTTTTTTGCGTTGGGGAGTCGGGAGGGCTTTAAACACTGTCGGGATAAGCCATGCACCTTTCGTTCCTGCTGTTGACCGAGACCCTGCAGACTGTTTTTCTATGCTGTGTATGCTTATCAGCATGGTTAACGACCAACTCCACCAGATGTAATCGAATCTACCCTTTCCTATCTCGACACCGTTGGGCCTGATCACTCGGTCCTCATTCCTACGTACATTCATACCACAACAGCTTTGTTGTCGATACCCCGATCATCGCCACTTTGACTCCCTTGTTTCTTCCAGCTCTTCATGATCTCATCAACCGATCGATTCTTCGTTTCAGGCATGTTCCTCCACAAAAAGACCACACAAATCAAAGTGGGTACAATGAATAGCAGGAAACTCCACGCACCCACGCTTTGCTGCAAAGGCAGGTACGCCAAGCCGCATATGAACACTGATAACCAATTGGTAGTGATCGATACTGATGCTCCGATCGATCGCACTGATTGGGGCATACATTCGGAAGAGATGAACCAAGCGATCGGTCCAGGGCCCATATTGAATACAGTGACATGGACGAGGATGGCCAGTAGGCATACGTACGATGGCCAAGATTGGGTTTGACCTTGCTGTAGTAACGAAAATATCATGAACACACTGTCGCAGACCAAACAGGTTATCAGTCCGATCAGCATCAATGGCCGCCTCCCGCATCGCTCAATTAAGGGTAAGGCGATAAAGGCGCCAGCCAGATTGAATATGGATGTGATCAGAGAGGCATACGCGGCACTCGATTCGCCAATGCCTACCGATCGATACATGCTCGTACTGTAAGTGAATATTGCAGTGATGCCTGTGGCATTCTGAGAGGCATTCACCACCGCGCTAAGAAAAATTGGCCAGCATAAGTCGTGATTCGAGAGGGCCTCCTAGAAAGACAAAAACGGTATCACCCTTTCTATCAGATATTATTGTCATAGCAGGAAATTCGAAAACCATCCTACAATAGAGGAAAGCAATGATGCAATCGATGGCCTTTTTTATTAGGCGATCAAAACTGATTAGGTCAGCTCACTAGTTTTGATTATTGATTCAACACTGTTAGAGCTAATCGCGGCCCCAGCTTATCAGCATTGTGAGACAGAAAAAGACATTAAAATCTGTTTGTGAATGCTGCTGGTCAGATGATTGATCCTGATCAGATTACCTTCAAGCTCAATTGGTCCTTTGCCAATTCTTGTTCTTTTCGAAATTCGCTCATCACATTCTTCATATCAGCTTTGGGACCATGAAAAAATCGTATGGACTCTTTGGCCAGCGCCTCGTCCTTTTTCGTTAACAACAAGAACTTAGGGCTTTCAGGAAACCAAGCACTGATGATCACTTGCAGGGCAGCTGGGAAAGCAGCCAGTGCCAGCAGCAAAGGCCACCAATTCTCAGTTCCCAACACTTCTGGCAATGCCATTATTTGAGAAATCAATGTTGTCATTGTAATAAATAAGTTTATAAAACTCGATGTCAACCCACGATACTCCATGGGACTACATTCCGTCAAGTAGATCCCCAACATGCCAGTGGCTAATCCTGAATTCACGCCGATAATTAATCCACCTGAAACTAACATTTCCACCGACCCGACCAATTTGCATAAACCCATTAAAGCTGATCCCAGAATCGCGATTAGATTATTCAGTACTAATAAGCTGCACTTTCGTCCGCATCGTTCAGCTGAGAACATGGTCAGCCATGCGCCTATGATACCACCAATAGCGTAAGCGTTGGCGATAAATGACCAAAAAATCGATAATTGGTTTTCATTAAGCACATGATCATATTTGTTGTAAACTGATCGATTAACGAATTCTTCTAGCATACTTTGCGGTATATTAACAACACCGGCGTGATACCCATATGGGAATACGCACAATGCTGACACTGATATGGCGCTGATAAGAAGACGCCACGGTGGCAACTTGGGCATAATCGATGTAATATTCCGGCGATTTGTGATTATTGATGGGGCTGGGCTTATGTCTGCTTTGTCCAACTGCTGGATGGTGTCTGAAAGTAAGGGTATATCCATTGCTGACTATGATGTCAACATGGCACGTATTTTGAGCGGGCATGGTAGTGCCTGCTTAGACCTGCCAACTAGACGCACAATGCTAAAGGACCGCTGATTAATTATTCAAGAATTGTTCGACGGAAATTTCTGATCTTTCGCACATTTTTCAGAATCAGACTGGTCTAAAATCGTGCCAGTTCTTATCGAGATCTGTCAAGCCGTCGTTTAGTTCCAGAATTCGTATTCAGATTTCTTTTGCAGGGGGAAAAGATGAGGAGGAGGATAAAAACCAGCCTGGAACAGCGAGAGATCCTACAGTTGTAAAAGTTACTTTTTCTGAAAGCTTGAGCGTCATGAACACGGTGACCCTACAGTCCTGGCACGCTCAGGGCACGCGGGTCACCCAGGGTCAGTCCCCTCGAAGCCTCGATTGACTGCTGCCCATTTCGGCAAAACGGACTCCACCCAATTGGTAAGGTCCACAAAAACTCGGCACAAGCCTCTAGTAGAGGAACATTGCGTCATGTGAAAAGTGTGGGCAGCACTGATCTGCACAGCTCCATAGACACACTAAAGACTGGATATGAGGCCCAAGGGCGCGGAGTCCTTTGATGGTCATGGCACACGCTACCAGCAAGAAGGCCACCAGACTGCACAGAGCAGAAAAGGGTCGCCAGACACAAAGAATGACCCAGCAGTCACCATCATCTCACATCTTTTAACAGGTTCAAACTCTGGCCTATCTTTATAGCTTCCTTGAAAACCTAAAAACCATTCTCCCAAGCAGCCTTATCTAAACCTGGGTCGTCCATGCGAGCATGCGCACATTGTTTTTCGTTTTGGTTCACTTCATCCAGACGCAATGCTCGACGATCCCATTTCTAATCTTTCGAGTCAGAAAGAAGAAAAACGGTTAAAGACTGAGGATATTTGGAAGAAAGAAACACTTCGACTGGCATTGCAAACAAGCACTATAAATCATGTTCACTGAGTCTGGACAATCCCAAGATCGGCTTGATTTCCTGCTTATTTTTGTGCCACTAACGATAAGTCGCTTCCATAGACAAGACAGCAAAAAATTTTTATCTTGTTCAAACTTTAAAGCTGCGCCAGCAAACTGTAACAGACCCTTCCAGCATAGTTTCCAGTGCTTCTGACTACATTTCATCCACCATGCATGAAGAACTTAGAATCTTAAGAAATTGCCCTGAGAGTTTTCGCTGATGCTGTGGCTACTCGTTTGCTCATCTACAGAACCACCTGCGATATAGGGCCTGCTTGTTGTTAGCTCGAAAAGGTAGGATGATTCGAGGCCCTGGCCCATGCAGACCCCAAAGTTTCAATGTCCTAAAACTGCAGAAGGCGGTTCGAAGTTCGTCTAGTTATATCGCTTGGCAGCAAGCGGCTGCTCTTGTCCTGGGGCTCGATTCCCAGTGATGGAGGTCGAGTTGGTGAACCATAAAACACTTCTGACTGTGGCTCACCCTCTTGGCACCGTCGAGGTGCTCCGAGCCGACTAGAGAAAGGGAAGCTGAACGAGTAGACAGTCTTGACTGTCGAATATCGAAATGATGCACAGACCAATCACCATCGTCAGAAGAAGTCGGTGTCTGATCCAGGATGCACTCCCATGGAAGTGCTCCTAGTGGAGGGATAGAGACAATTTATGGGCTCAAGTTGTCGCCTAATCCTCCTTCAGATCACTGACAGCGATTGGTCGTTGATGTAAGCAAGGCTGTACATGGTTTACTGCTGGTCAGCTAAAGTGTACTGTAGGCAATTGCTGCTCAAGTGGGAAGTTCAAAAAGTTTTTGAAAAATAATGAGCTCACACTCATAGCTCAAACCAAGGATTAAGCTGCACCAACAAGTAAGCCATGCGCCTTTCGTTCCTGCTGCTGATGTAGACTACTGAAGACTGTAGCTCCAGAGTGGTGAACGCTGACCAGCATAGTTCACAACCAACTCCATCGGATGGGATCGAATATCCTTTCTCCTATCTCGACACAGTTAGGGCTGATTTACTCGGTTCCCACTACTTCGTACATTCATATCACAACTGGTTCATGGCTGGTATCCCCATTATCACCACTTTGACTTCCGCGTTTTTTCCAGCTCTTCATGATCTCATCAATCGATCGATTTTTCGTTTCAGGCATGTTTTTCCACAAAAAGACCACACAAATCAGAGTGGGTGCAATGAATAGCAGGAAACTCCATGCGCCCACGCTTTGTTGTAGAGGCAGGTACAGCAAGCCGCATATGAAGGCCGATAGCCAATTGGTAGTGATCGATACTGATGCCCCGATTGATCGCACTGATTGGGGCATACATTCAGAAGAGATGAACCAAGCGATCGGTCCAGGGCCCATATTGAATACAGTGACATGGACGAGGATAGCCAGTAGGCATACGTACGATGGCCAAGATTGGGTTTGACCTTGCTGTAGTAACGAAAATATCATGAACACACTGTCGCAGACCAAACAGGTTATCAGTCCGATCAGCATCAATGGCCGTCTCCCGCATCGCTCAATTAAGGGTAAGGCGATAAAGGCGCCACCCAGATTGAATATGGATGTGATCAGAGAGGCATAGGCGGCACTCGATTCACCAATGCCCACTGATCGATATATGCTCGTACTGTAAGTGAATATTGCAGTGATGCCTGTGGCGTTCTGAGAAGCATTCACCACTGCGCTAAGAAAAATCGGCCAGCAAAAGTTTGGGTTCGAGAGGACCTCCTGGAAATACAAAAAATGTCATTGGGTTTTCTCTGAGTTAATGTGGGAAATTTGAAACCTATGCTGAAGCTGTTAAAGACGGAAGCTTGCTGACTTTGTTGCAGCTGAACTAGCGGTAACGACATACGGGTACAGCAAGCAAAGCATAGCTATCGAACAAGAATGACATCAAAGGGCAGAAATAAATAACTAAAACATATGAAACATATGAAACGATACATATATAAATAACAAAAGATATGAATTGATTTTTGGTCAAGCATAAAAGGTCGTAGGAGATCAATATCAAACCTTACCTATTGAGCAGATCAAAATCGATCAATAGATAATCGATACTTTCCCAGACATTATCTGAGCTCAATGATAAAAACTGTATGCACAACCACTCGATTTGGTCATCCCGATGATCACTTTATCACCAAGAATAATTGATAAAAATGTCTCTTTCAAGGTTTGGCAGGGGTCTGAATAATGCGATCGATATCCAGGCCCATGAAAACTGATCAGAGGCGGCCGCGGTGGTGCAGCGGTTTGGCATTCTTCTCTCCGCATTGCTTGGGAGCGAGTGGCTGGACTCTTCCCGGGTTCGATTCCGGTGATGGGGGTCGGTTTGCGAACCATAAACCCTGGCTGACCTGACTTTTGACGCCAGGCCGTGGGTGACTCACCCGGTCCCTAGAGGTGCTCCGAGTGGAGAGACGGAAGCCAAACGAGGAGACAGTCTCGGCTGTCGAACACCGACAGACGTGAAAGCCCGCCCGCCATTGTCCGAGGAAGTCGGTGTCCTGTCCTATTTCTATTTCCTATTCTATTTTCTATTTTACTCTTGCCGAAGCACATAAATGCGCACTCAAAACAGCAAGTACAAGGGATTCAGAACTCAAATATAAGTCAATAAAATAAATAAATAAATGGAAAGATAAAAAAAAGATAAAACCTTCATCAGTCAAATGTCAACTTCGAAACGGAGTCACGAAAAGATGCAAAGCTGAGAGTAGTCACATCGTACGGCAAGGAATTTCATAAATTTGAAACGGAATACAAGAAACTTTGCTTAAAACACTCGAAATTCGGTTTTGAAACAATCAATTGATTAGGAGCATTGATTCTGGAGCTCGCACGCAATCCGGATTCTAGTCGATGCACAAAAAATGCATTAGGAAAGTCATGAATGCCGTTATAATATTTATAAAACTGATACAATTTCAAACGCTTCCTACGAGCATAAAGGGAAGGCCAGCCAGTCTGAGCTAAAGCCTCATCATGAGTCAAATTCCAATTCCTCAAAAAAGACGAAGAGCAAAAACCTGTGATCTCTCGAGCTAATCGATATCCTTTTTCATGGTTGGATCCCACGAAACGCAGCCGTACTCCACAACTGACCTAATACACGAATTGTAAACTCTCGCCAATGCCTGCGCTGAAACAGACCGCCCAAACTTACGACTCAATGCACCAAGCATAGAATTAGCATGCTTACTAATATCCGAAATGTGCTCAGAAAATTTCAAGTCATGACTAAAAAGAACACCTAAATATTTCACTGAGCTTGCAATACTCAAGGGAATTCCATTCAAAAAAAGCGAAATTTGACTTCGGCTGGGAGATGCATCATAACAAAAGACTAGTACTTGCGTTTTTGACGAATTGAAAGATAGCCCTGAAGAATTGATCCAAGCTTGAACAAAGTCCAGCACCGGTTGTACAAGCTGATTGACCCTGCCAATAGAGTCGGTCGGAACCAACAATACCAAATCCCCTCGCCAGGATGCCCTTGCGGATGCCCAGGATGCCCTCGCGTGGAGGTGCTCCTAGTGGGGACGCTGCCGTGAGAGCTGGCCACCTCACGGCCTTGCTTATCATATCAAGACTGCTGGCCGGCTATAGGCAAAACGGGTTGGAAGTCCCGTGGAGAGCTGTGGCTCGCGGGGCCCAACCCACAAAAAATAGTACAAAAAACTGATCAGGCCAGCCCATTACTTTCGGTTATAAAAACAGCACTGATAGAGCTAATCGCAGCCTCAGGGAAACAGCACTGCGAAACATAAAAGGACAGTCAAATCTGCTGCAAGTAAAGTGCTCCTGATCAGACTGATTGATCCTGGTCAGATCAATTATATCCTGATCTTCGACCAATCAACCACAGCATACTGTATGGTTCCAGCTAGTCAACCGACCACTGTTAATCTACAGATCAGTTGGATGGAGGTGGCCTGATCAGGCCTGATCTAAAAAGACATCGATCGCACCACCCAGATCTCTGCAAACGTTGAATCAGACATATTTATCAATCGGTCTAGATGATCAAGCGATGATCATCGGGATGACCAAATAAAGTGTTTCTGCATACAGTTTTGATCATTGACCTTAGATCGGCTAGAAGCCAGATACCAGATGTCAGATCTATAGATCAGTCAGATGGCAGCGCAATCGATAATCTGTTGATCATGCGGCACTTATCGATCGATTTCGACGCGCATCTTCTAACACGCTAATGGCAGAATTCTCTCTCCTCACCTTCAAGCTCAATTGGTCCTTTGCCAATTCTTGTTCTTTTCGAAATTCGCTCATCACATTCTCCATATCAGCTTTGGGACCATGGAAAAATCGTATAGATTCTTTGGCCAGTGCCTTGTTCTTCTTTGTTAATAATAAAAACTTAGGGCTTTCAGGAAACCAAGCACTGATGATCACTTGCAGGGCAGCTGGGAAAGCAGCCAGTGCCAGCAGCAAAGGCCACCAATTCTCACTTCCCAACACTTCTGGCAATGCCATTATTTGAGAAATCAATGTTGTCATTGTAATAAATAAGTTTATAAAACTCGATGTCAACCCACGATACTCCATAGGACTACATTCCGTCAAGTACATCCCCAAGAGGCCAGTGGCTAATCCTGAATTCACACCAATAATTAATCGACCTAAAATTAACATTTCCACCGACCCGATCAATTTGCATAAACCCATTAAAGCTGATCCCAGAGTCGCGATTAGATTATTCAGTACTAATAAGCTGCACTTTCGTCCGCATCGTTCAGCCAAGAACATAGTCAGCCATGCGCCTATGATACCACCAATAGCGTACGTGCTGGCGATAAATGACCAAAAAATCGATAATTGGTTTTCATTAAGCACATGATCATATTTCTTGTAAACTGATCGATTAACGAATTCTTCTAGCATACTTTGCGGTATATTAACAACACCGGCGTGGTATCCATCAGGGAACACGCATAACGCTGACACTGATATGGCGCTGATAAGAAGACGCCATGGTGGTAACTTGGGTATAATCGATGTGATATTCCGGCGATTTGTGATTATTGATGGGGCTTGGCTTATTTCTGCTTGGTCCAACTGCTGGATGGTGTCTGAAAGTAAGGGTATATCCATTGCTGACAGTGCTGATAAGCGGTCATATATTATCAGCAGCAGGTGTGAGGCACACCTTTTTCGATTACCACAGCAAATTCAGGGGGGAAACGGCAACAGTAATCTCGGTGGGGCACGTAGAGACACGTCCGAGCAGGCGCAGACGAAGTTGTCTGCTAGGTCAGAGCGGGAAAAAATCTATTCACCACTGTTATTCAAAATTTATTACGATGAATATTTTTCGATCACATAATTTATGAATTCTATCATGTGTGTCACTCTGGTATAAATGCCAGGCTTCATGGGCTCCAAGCAGTTTGTCGGTCCCTTCGATACAATTCCTTGCAACGTCCAGAAGCTAGTCGATTCGTCATTGCCTCCTCGACAAACCAATGGGCCGCCAGAGTCACCCTGAAAAATAGATTTCACATGGAAACAGGCACAATTACGAGCTCAAAGAAGCTGTGTAGAAGTTTGTACTTCGCAAGAATCTTTGGTAGCTAGATCGAAGCCAGCACATAATTGGGTATCGTGGATTTGACCATCATAGTGCAAGGTATCATTGCATATTTGGTTATCAACAATAGGAAGCGCTATCTGTCGCAAAACAGTGCTTGTACCGGTGCCTTAAAAGGACGAAGGGAAAAATTAAGTCTCGCTCGCGCAGCAAAGTCAGCTGTCATTCTCATAGCCGTGTCCCCGTTTCCAAAGCCTAAGATTTCCATTCATCCCATTTACATAGCCAAAGATGACCAATGGTTAGAAGTCAATATTTGGTCAAGATTTGGTGACACTTGTGACATGAGGCATATCATTTTGGCTTGCCTGGCAGTAGTTGATAAGTACACGGCTAACAGAATCATCCAAACCGTGAGGATTCATAAACTTCGCTTGCATAGCGAACAGACACACATGAATGGATATGTTATCTGAAAAAGAATATTCGAAGCACTACAGTATTCTTACCTTGTGTTGTGCCCCATCCAGTAGTCACACAAAATGTCCCACCTGGTACAGTGTACCCAGGTGTGGGCAGGCATGCCACATTCACGTGATCGTTAAATGGGAACGTTACCCTCTCAGCCAGTTTAATCATTGCGACATCATATGTAACGTCATAAATGCTATAATCTGGGTGTATGATGACAAACTCGACGTCCAATCTTTGTTCGTAGAGGTAAGCCAATTTAGTTAGGTCGTGGGCACCAACACGAGCGGTATAATTGTAGGAATAGCTGAAAAAAATTAAGCGCTTGCTATAGATAACTAAATACGTGTATCCTATTTGATGTATTATTATTCATTTATATAAGCCCCGTAAATACTGCGCACTAAGCACATTGCTATACAGTAAATTTCCAAGGCCCACAACCACCTCAGCCCAACCTCTATAAAACTCAGATTTCACCTATCCATGGTACATAACGTTAGTTATGCAGATGATGCAGAATACTGTATAGTGCGTCGTTTCCAAGCCATTATTTCTGCGCAACAGTCGTACTCCCTACAACAACAGGGACAAAGCGGGTTAGACAAAGGGCTTACACTCTACGCGCTGTTTGCAGTGAGGGGGATGCAAGTGAGCATTTCTGGTAGGTACACTGTGTACCAGTAGACTGATTGCAATACTGGGGAGGCCTCACTTTACCATTCTTATGATCCAAGACCCCGTAGAAGCTGGCTTTAGAAATGACTCTGCGGCTAGTGAGAGAGTGCAGACCATAGGCTCACCCATGAAAACAATGGGCCGCTGATACTAGCCACGTCGGAGTCACCAAAGTAGCCCCACAAAATTGCTCTTCTTTATATTCTCCTTTTTTCCTAAAAATTGCCACAGTCCACGGCCAACTTCCAGGCTTAGCCTCAGTGCCATTGATGATATTTTCGCCAGGGATGTACAAATTAGGTTCCACCTTGGACCACCCACAAACTGTTTCATTTCTTTTAGTCTCGCATTCGAAGGTCAATTCGTCTTCCCCGCCAGAGCAGTCCACAGTGCCATCGCACACTCTCGATCGATCGATGCACACGCCATCTTGAGGACATAAAAAGGAGCCGACAAAGCAGTTATTGGCCGGGGGCTCACTCAGGGACACAAGGATATCAAATCCTGGAAATCCGCCCATTTGTGGTCGAAAGTCGAGCTTGAGGTCAGTCATGCTGAAATAGACGACATCTGATAAACGAGTGCCGCCAAAATGATAAATATTAGGAGTATCATTCGAAATTATTGATTGATTATCGATCGACTGATCAATCAGTAAAATATCGATTGGCGCCAATGCAAATTGTACGAGTTCGACCCGAATAGATTTGTTTTTGAAATCCGTAATGTTCAGCTCAGTGGTGAAATTCCAATGGCATTGCGCGTCGGCCGTATAGGAAAGTGGATAATTTGGTGTTTGAATGCGAATAGGATCATTGATTTTCGAAAATCGGTAAGCTTCTTGGCATGGCTGTGGAGGTGGAGGTGGAGGATTTGAGGTAAATGCCAGTGAAAAGCCAAGACGTTGGAATTTGGAATCAGTTTGGAAACGAAGTTGAAAAGCAAATGGATTATTGGATGCAAGGTTCAAATCAATCGATTGATCAGTACCACAATATCGATCTGAGCCTATAAGGATATTTGCGAAGGCATGCGCTAAAAAGCCTTCAATTCGAGGGCTGAAGAAAGTGAGTTAAAAGATCAGTCGCGCCAGCACCGTGTTGCCTACAGCGAATATCCTCAATTCGAACTCCCGCCAAATTTAAGTGCTGTTTACTCGATTTTAAGGAGCATACAATAAAATCATCCAGCTTGGAACAGAGAAGTGTACTTACCAAAAGGGGATGTCATGGTCAAACTATCCAGACATAAATTTCCATATCCCTCTGTATCGAAAAACAAGGACTCCACATGCCAATATCCACTGGTGGAAAACACCACCCAGCATTCATCCAGGTCATTCGGGTATGGTCCTGGTGGATAACCCAGTGAACTGATTACTCGTGATGTATTGGGTTTCACAAATATTATGCGTCTACAGTCAACACTGGGCAGATCGATCGTGTGATTGGGGAATGCTGGAAGTAAGACAGATGAAAAGGGATTTGGTGAAGTGCGATAAATATGCCATCGTAATCTAAATCCAGGAAATTCAGTGTTGCTGTGGAAGCAGTAGTCGATGGCCACTGACGAGTTGAAGACCATTGCATTGTTAGGAGTGTGGTCCTTGCAGAAGACATCTGAAAATATGCAATGCACATGACGTACTGGCCAGTTGGTACTCGTAGTAAACTTGAAGGACGTCCTGCAGGATTCTGCAGCAGTGGTAACAGTTTGCAAAGCAAAGCATTCCTTTGCTTGCCAGTGTCATCTATTCCAGCACAAAGTTAGAATACCACGGGGCTCTGTAATTTTCGGCCCAGATTCATGCACAAAACCTGAAGCTTCAGTGAGCTTTGAACCCGTGCCTCCGGGATTGATGCGCGCACTGTGCATACGACAGCCTTTTCACACCTGCAAATATTCCAATAGTACAAGAGCTACATGGCTTACTTACGTACATGCACATTATACTTTGCATACATCATGATCTCATCCACGGCGTGAGTGGCGCAGCAACAGCAATCAATGCGGGCACCTTCCATTGCATGAATCATGGCAAATCAAACGTCATTCATATTTGTAATAATATTGCGTTTATGTCATTTGTTAGCCGAGAGGTTTATATTTTTCCCATTTTATTAGTCTAAGTGACTCACGATCCTATCTCGATTTGACGAGAGCCCAAGTTTGTGTCTGCTCTGCCCTCTGCATCCCAGCCGAGAAAATCGGATGCTGCAATACAATTTCTTAGAGGCCTTCTTTCCTACATTTCAAACTGATCGTGAGCTAAAAACCACCTTACCGTCGATACATCGCGCAGTGTGACAGTGCAGGATGAACTGGAGTGCCAGATAGAAAAAGTCGCTGCGGTCTGAAATTCCATCACCTCACAGACTCCTTGACTAGAAAGCAATATGGTCGTGCTCGCAGTGTAGGGTGCTTCAGCGAGATACCTCAGTTTACCATGCCGCTGTCCTTCGGACACCCCACCCTTCAGGCCCGCGAACACATTGCTGTACCTTCTTTTGATTCCCGCATTATGGTACACAAAATGTCACCAAACTAGTGGAGGGTTTTAGAACAAGTACCAACAAGAACAACCCAGCCCTTGCAGTAATGCCAAAGGGTGAGACAAATGATTTATTGATTGATTGATTTCACTTTCAGCGAAGCAGTTAGACTGCACTCAAGAACTGAAAGGCAAGTAAAAACTGACAAAATAAAGCGCAGTACTGTAATAGGCATGGACTATGCATGTACTATCCCCTCTGGCCTATGAGTGCACTGGTTCAGGGAGCCGGTCCGCCTCTCCTTGTCAGGACGAGACCGAGAGCGAGGTCGAGGTCGAGGTCGAGTGACTGGTCTGATTGCAGGCATCGGTAGAAAACTAGCCTAGAGTTCCTGGTCTGAACTTGCTCTCTGAGCACTTCGGGCTCAGGTCCGTCCGAACCCCTTCGACGGCCGGGGTCACCGGCACGTGCGGCTGCTCCCCGAGTTGTGAATCTACTCGGCCTTCTAGGGTGGGATAGTAAAGCATCCAGAAGTGTCCGTGGACTGCGTGGGTTGGTTCCTGTAGCTTGAGCCATCCTCTGGTCAGCCCTAGTTCTATCCTCGGGCGAGCCAAGGATTTCAGTACAAGTATATGTCAACGAGTCATAATAAAATAATGTCGACTAAAGAATAAGGGGGAAACGTGTAACATCAATCATCACCGACACTGTAACTTTCCAGTTCGATCGCACATTGATACATCGCAGGGAAGACCATTCCATAAATGCACTAATGAAAAATTAAAATGACTGTGGAACTTTCACATACTAACGAGAATCATGAATTCTGTGAATAAACTTAAATAACTGAATCAACTTTCAGTGCTTTCGTCGGGTCCCAATCCTGAATCCTGAACGATTTTGCTGATATAAGTAGAAAATTTCATGTCATATGAAATAAGGGCGCCCGAGTATTTGTATTGATCGACCACTTCAATCGGCTGGCCATTTAACTGGAGATAGGCGAGTGTTTCAATGAGCCACGTTGTAGCCTGCCTGTAAACTGCTTTCGTTTTCACATTATTCAGGCCAACATTCAAAGTTTTTAACTGAGGAAGTCGATCGCTGGTTGAGTGTCACGGGCCATGTATTCAAATTTTTTCACAGGTATAAGAAGTAGACAGTCGCCTGCAAAGGCGGCCAGCAAGTGAATGGGTTATCGCTCCTTGAACTCATTCAATAGCGGATCGATACAAGCAATTAATAGAAATTGGCCGAACTGACCTGAGACGAGCTGAAATCTACCCAACAACGACTGATGCTGTCAGCCAAGAATTCTGACGTCGACAAAATCAAAATTACCGTATGAGTATTCATGGCCCACCGCTTTCTATGCATCTTACCAGCATGCTTCCTTCTCCCTCCTTTTTGCCTCCAACGGAATGCTCCAGCGTCAGGTTTTACTCCCACCAGAAAAATTTGTCCACATCTCCGGCTACCCTAATTAGCCTGAACAAAGTCGAGCTGCTATAATAGCACACCAGGAAGGCAGTCAGTAAACACTATACTATTTCCCCAATTAGGGCATCGGTAACTAGTTTGGCCAGCAGGGAATTATTCGGTCCATATTTACGCCATTATCTCACTCACAAGAGCACGCCTCCACGACCAACAAGAAAATGTCCCGGAATGTCGTCCTTTTGTGTGTGTCCTGCGACTGAAGTCACTTCGCTCGCGCGACTAAAATTTCTTAACACCCACACTGCCCTTCAATGAATTTGTAGTCCCGGCCCACCACCATTTTGTCTGCGTGCAACTACTGTGAAAAACATCATTTTTTTCCTACTTTAGTGCTTTTCTGACACTGAAAAGTCTATATCAATAGTCTACACTACAGTACATACATTATTTTTTTTATTGCTGAATTTTTATCAACCAAAACGAAAGCTTCTACTTCACTTTGCCGGATGCTGGACCCATCCGCCTCCTATTTTTACTTTCGAGACAAAACGAATGACTCGCGCGAAAAGTGCGGGTCGATCTTGACTTAGGATGAGCGACGTCTCTGGCTAGCGCAATTGATGAGGCTTTGGAAAAACCGGATTAACAATTTTGGTCTGCGAAAGTATTTGAGACGGAACTGTCTTGTTTTTGGTGTCGGCATTCCACACTTTTCTCTCTTGTACAACCTCGCTTTGCCTTTTCTCGCCCCACTTTCAGGACAGTGAAAAACCGGACTTAGACGGCCACTACTACCAAGCTCCTGATTGAGTAAGTCGGTATCGTAATCGCGCCCCTTCTTTCTGCAGTCACATTCGTATGCTATGGGATCTAAACGTTTGAAACGCCTCTTGACTAAATGTTTTTGTCGCTATGGTCATTTGGTGGGCAGCCACCCAACTATATTTTTTCTTGCACCTCTCCTGATCACCATATTTTTGGCGCCAGCCATATTTCTGATCGATTACGATGATAATGTCATTTTATTATTTACACCATTCAACGCCCCATCGCGCAATGAATTACGCATTTTTAACGACTTCTCCTTGGCTCAACCGCTGACCGTACCCGACAACCTGCAGAACACCAGCGGCGCAGGTTTAAAAACCTACGATTATGTATTGCAATCTGGCAAAAAGACACCCCGCGAAAACCCTTGGGTGTTTGTTCTAATGGCTTACCCGAACCAATCGAATGTGATGACTTTGGAAACTTGGGCGGCCATGCAACAGTTCGCCAATTATCTCTTCCACAATTTCACTTGTCAAGTCAAGCGAGTATCAGAGAATGGGAAGGAAAGCTTGATTAGTTTACGATACAACCCTGACTTCTGCGATGGGGACAGCTCTGACTATCGATGCCAGCAGTGGGACAAACACATCCAGTCCATATATAGCGCGCTCAATTACTCATATAGCCGGGATAGCAAAAATGAAAAGAAATCAGAAGAATCACGAATCAAATTAACATTCCCAGTCATGTACATTTGGAATAACCCGATCAATTGGGGCCAAATCATTTTCGGAGCTCGAGTAAACGAGACGACGCAAGAGTTATTGTCAGCAGCTACGATTGCTCTGAAATTAGATTTCCAGTTTGATTCAATCGAAACTCGAGAATTCGAAGCTAGGCAATGCATGAAACAATTATCAGATTTTGTGTACTCGTATCGATCACCAGATAAGACGAATGATTTGAAATATTATTTAAACAGCGAATGGATTCAAAACGATGAAGTCGCAGTTATGAAACAGCGTCTTCTACCATTCATAGGATTGACTATAGTTTTAGTAACCATTTTCACAATTTTATCTTCGTATTATGCCAGAGCACCAGTTTTGGGGATAATTGAGGCCATTTTGGGTGTGCTCACAATCGGTCTATCCTTGGTTTCTTCGTTTGCCATTCTATTCTTGTGCGGTGTGTCCTTCAATTTTGTTGTAATTATTATGCCATTTTTGGCATTATGCGTGGGGATTGACAATGACTTTCTTTTGATGTCGGCTTGGAGACGTATGGAAGTCGACCATTTGCCACCACGAGAGCGCCTAGCCCGTTCATTCATGGATGCTGGGCCGAGTTTAACAATCACATCCATAAATGACATTTTGTGTTTCGCCGTCGGTTGCTTGTCAGAGAGTCCAGCCATTTCCGATTTCTGCCTGTTCACTTGCATCGCGCTATCCTTTCGATTTATTTTCCAATTGACGTTTTTTTCTGGCGCTTTGGTTTATTTGAACGAAAGCGGTTGGAATGAGAATCGGTTCGTAAAACGACTGGAAAAAATAGTTTGTCGACGAAATGAAAACCACCACAAACGGGGTACTCAAAATCTTCAACCATCGCAAGTTGGATCCACTGAATCGGAGAAAAATTTTAGTTACACGTTTCAATCTGACGACCATAGCCATGATAGCGATCTACCGACTAACGAATGCAAATCCCCGGAGAGAATGGTCGAAGAGTTTTTTCGAGTACATTATTCATCAATTATTTCGAAACCAGCAGCTCGAATAATAATTACATTAACTTTTGTAACGTACCTTGTTCTCAGCACGTATGGGGCCTCAAAATTGGAAACAAATATTACTTTGCAAAAAATTATTTATGATGATTCGCCGATGCAAGAATTTTTCGCGTTGACAGAAAAGTATGCTTTTCTATATATCGAGCTGGAAAAGAGGCGGAAATCGGAAGCACTGTTTCCAACCAGTCAGAACGACTAGGATGCTAGATTCTGATTGGCTAAGACTGCTCACTATTTCGCACCGTCTACATTAGTAGTCTTAAATTTAATATCTTAACAGCTACAGTAGTTCGATATAGTTCGATGCGATGCGTGAAATAAGCTTGAAACGCGATGTACCTTTTTACATCGTCAGTTCACCCAAAAGTGTCGCATCCCGCGCTTATCAGACGCATCGCATCGAACTGTACTTTGGGCTTAAGATAGGCTCACTTTGAAATTTTCAAAATACCTTTGATTTTGAAGCTAAAACACTGAGTTACTCACTCACTCACTGAGTTAGATCTTGATACGACAACAGTTGCAGATGGTAAGTCACTGGCTGGTAGAAGTTTGCAGGAACATAAAGATGTATGAATATGTTGTATGTTGCAATACTGTATTTTCCTACAAATTTTATGGGGACACCGTGTTTGGAAAGAGCCCTGTGTGTTTTTCTCAACGCTCAGACTCCTAACCATACAAGAATTCGAAAATCGGCTGGACAGGGCGCTGCCCATGGCTGACCTGTCGGCCAGACGGATCTGATATTTTACAGAAAGATCTCTTTTGCACCTAGAAACAAATCACAAGTTTTAGTTTTGTACAGTTCAATTTGACGGTTTGGTCTGTTCACTGGTTATAAGTGGTAATTTTTCGCGTTTACCTGAGAAGCAGTATTAGGCAGAGTGGACTGGGAGATTCTTAGAGATTTTTCGTTTTTCGCTAGACGACTCGCTAGAAAGCCCAGTTTTGCAGTGCAACATAGAATAATCTATGTTCATCACGTTCATTACGTTGGGGGGCTGGAAAAAGAGTTTTTTGGATCATAGGTTTGTCCAACAAGTTCATCACCTCAGTTGAAAACTTTAGTTCAATGAGCACAGAGATGCATATGGTGTGAGGGTAGATTACGAAGAGGAAAATGAGATAGTTGGCATGCGGAAACCACTGCTGAGACGGCTAAAAGTTTTGAAAGAAAGAGCGAGATACAGTACATCTTACCGCATAGTGGGTACAAGGAGCACTTTGCGAAGTCGTCGTTTTGCAGTGTGTTGTCGTTGCGTGAGTAAAAAATGCGTACAGTGAGGAGGAGATAAACCAAGAAAGAAAAAGAAAAATTGAAAAATAGTATAAACATTAAAAAAAACAAAAAAGAGATAATACTGTATGGGGCTAATGATTGACAGTTGGAAGGTAGGAATGGTCAGTAGTCAATCAACGCATTGCTTCGAGCGCTGATGTGTAAAAGGGACTAAACACTTAAATCGTTAAGGCCACATATAAAAACAAAAAAACTCGCCACCCACCAAGTGAGTCGTAACAACTCTGTAAAACAAAAGACTGTATTTTAGATATGCAATGAAAACTCAAATTGGTAACGTTATAGTCTCGAAAGCGCCAGATTTTCGTCAGCCTGGAGAAATTGATAGATTTTTGGACTTCATCAAAGCTTTCGAAAACGCGCCGAAATACATGCCGCGGAATTCAAAAGACGCCACCACCTTGTGGCTGCGTGACTACTTAGATTTCCGAGCGGCGATGGTGTCCGATTTTGATCCCGATGGAGGCTCAGATTTCTACGAATATTTGGACGCTTTCTTGTTGAGTAGTTCACAAAATAAGAAATTCATCAACGACATGAGATTCAGTTACAATGAGAGTGGAAAACTAATTTTGGAATCGTTCCGTTTCTCAACCTATTATCAGAACGTTGACACCTGGGACGACAGTGTCCAAGTGATGTTGTTGTGGCGCGGCGTGTGCGCCAACTACAGCGATTACGGGGCCATAGTGCAGGATTATTTTTTCCGAAACACGTATCTCGATCAGCGGCTGACTCTGGCCAGCACGACTTTGCAGACGATGGGAATCGCCTCGCTGATGATCGCCCTGGTTACTAGTCTGCTTATGCCCGATGCGGCCAGCATGTTTTTCATTTGTTTCAGCTCCCTATCGGTCGACTTGGGTGTCATCGCCGGCTTGAACTCCTGGGGCGCTGATCTGGATCCTGTGCTCATGGCGTGCCTCCTGATGACCATCGGGTTTTCAGTCTACTATACTGCCCGAATGTGCTTTTGTTATCAACGATCAATCGAACACGGAGCGACGAGCATGGAACAAAAATTGGCTTACACTTTGGGCACAATCGGATGGCCGATATTGCAAGGCGGATTAGGCACATTGGTTGGAAGTATCCCATTGGTCTTCGTCAGAGGTTACATGATCCAAACATTTTTCCGCACCATTGTCTTGGTTGTGGCAGTTGGTTTACTGCATGGCCTTGTATTCATGCCAGTCATGATGTCACTTTACGATCGCCAATTTCCGCCTGTGAGAAAAGCTCGAGTTATCAAGAACGGGAAAAAGACTTGTTCATTTTTTCGATAATTATATGTGCTGAGCACATTTTCTGTTTTTGCGAATTTCACACATGTACAGTATACATCGTATCGTTAGGTGAGTTGTAATAACGGGTTTTAACAAAGGAGGTCTGTTATTGCGCACAATGTACTCTTCTTTTGGTGTTGGCAATCGGAATGAAACGGAACTGCTTTTATTAGCCAGGCCCTGGATAACTCGTTTCACGAACGCGCATATTCTTTTGTGCAATAGGAGGCCAAATTGGTCAGTCGTCTGTGGCTCTTTTCCTATCAATCAAATTCTTATCTCCACCAGGATCATTTGCGAAATAGGACTCTCTGTGCTGGCACACTAGCACCAATGTATGACTCTCCTTACCCTCCCTATCTATGTTTCTACGTTTCAAATAGAGATATGTACCTGCTGTTAACGCTCTGTGACAAAAACCCATCCTTACGTGTAGTAGCTTGACGCTTTGAAATCTATCACTCTTATGGGTGAGACATACATTGAAAAGGACCTAGGTTGATGCGTAGCAGGATGAACAAAGAAAGTACTATCAATCTTTTTTTTGATGGTTTCTTTTAATATTATCGTAAAGTAGTGTGTGAGTAGGTGCAAGTACGAGGAGATACCAGCCACAAAAGGGATACCATTCGCACACATACAGTAGATATCATAGATATTGAGACCACAGAGTTTCAAACGGGACTTGTCGTCCAAGTGCTACTGTTACGTGCCACTGCTGTAGCAAGTACCGCCTCAGCATCAGGCTGATCATAACTGGTGGAAGGGTAACAAAGAGTTCCTGCCTTCTTTGCGTGAACATAAAGTGCTTCGCCAAGAGAACAATCGTATTCAAGCGCTGTCGAGTATTTGGTTCAATACTGGGATGAACAAAGCCTAACTGCACGTTTTCTGCGGACCATTCCAGCTGAACCTGCTCCTTTTGCGCAAAACGCCGTATAACTTCACGCCATATGTTTTCCGACCAACGGCAGCTGACCAGCATATGCTCGATTGTGTCTGAATCAGCGCCACAAGCATAGCATTCAGGCGTGCCTCGCAGTCCCCAACGGAAAAGTTTCGCTGGCGCTGGAAGGGTCCGATGCAGTAACTTGAACTGGAATGCCCTCAACTTATTTGGCACTGCAAGTTCTGCGGGAAGACGCCATATCTGGTCCCATGGCCAATCAGTGACCGTTGGGTGCAAAAAGCACCATCGCACTTGCCCTGCAGCTAAGACTCCTCTGCTGGCGATATACCGTTTTTCCGCACTGCTGACTGCTCGCGGGGTCAGGTCGACAGGCACTGGGTCAACCCCTGCTACCCTGGGCGTCATTCTCTTCCATTCGGTAGGCGTCGCAGAAATAATTTGTCGATATCGGAAATATGGTAGCTGATTTCCTACCAGTCTGGAGAGGGCAGCCAATCTCGCGGTTGCCCGTTTCCATCAAACCATGCAGTGATCCGACCTTGAGTCATGGTAAGTATACGCTCTTGCCCTCTATCAGCACAAATCGGTTGTTACAAAGGAGCTGCGCTCCTAGATTCTCTGGGCTATCGACAAAGCAGATTGGCGAATTCCTTATCCATTTATACGTCTCAAGAATCCTAGCATAAAAAGGCAGTGAAGCGTGAAGTTGCAGCGCAGCAGAAACTCAATTCCCCTAACTCGATTGACTGGGTGGAATCCGATCTTTGTCCAAAGTGCCTCTGTGCTCCAATAAGCCGTTTTAGCCAAAACAGCCTCAAACTGACAACGCGTCAGGGGCCTTTATCCCGCCCACGCTCAGCGGTTGAACCAATACGTCTTGCTTGACCTTAGGTGGACTACCGTCCCATAGAAAAGTCCGGATCAGCTTCCGCAGAGTTCCCATCGCGTCTTCAGGGGTTGGCACGTTCATCATCGCGTACTGTGACCCCAAAAGTTGCTTCCACACGAGGACTTTGCCTGGCAACGTCAAGTGGCACTGACCCCAGTCTTCAACCGTTTTGCTTAGTTTGGTCAATTCGTCCTGGAAATTCTGTATCATCATAGGCGTTGGATCATACGCGAAAATTATACCCAATATGCGGGTGATTGTAACTAGACGGAGCCCGGTAGGAGGGACCACTGTCATTGGTCGAGGGCCGAGGCCAAGAAGCTCGGTTTTTGTACGATTGAGTTTGAGACATGAGACAGCTCCGAAAACGTCAATAACCTCTAGGGCCGCGTTGGCCGACGCTGTATCCGCTAATACCAAAGTCGTGTCATACGCGAGTTGGCTACATGGGTACTTGGTCCCATGAACAGTGATACCTTGGACTATCGGGCATGTTTCAAGTGCCGTCGTCAGATAATCGACTGCCAGAATTAAGAGATATGGGCTAAGTGGGCCCCCTGGCGGATGCCCCTACCGAGCGGAACTCGTTCTGATACAAACCCGTTGTTGATTACCTCGCTACTAACACCCTTATACAGTGTTTCCACCGGAGCAATGATATTTGGCCCGAAATTCTTGTGCTTCATAGCTCGTAGCATGAATGCCCAGCTAATCGTGTCAAAGGTCTCTCATAATCCAGAGACATTAGCAGCCCAGACGCTTTAGGATCCGCGTGCAAAGTATCTAATGATGTCGAGTAAGACCCTAATATTTCGCCTATATACCTTCCAGCCATGAACCCAGTCTGATTGGGGTGAATCAGGGATGGCGAACGTTTCTTTAGGCGACTGGCTAGGGCCTTGGCGAATATTTTGTAGTCCACGTTCAAGAGCGTTATCGGTCGCCAGCTTGCAAGCTGCGCTGGGTCCTTCTCGGGTTTCGGAATCAATGTAATTACACCCTGTTTCTGCGAGACCGACATTCCATTCTTCCTAAACACCTCGTCCATCATACTTGAAAAGGGGTCCCGTATAAGAGGCCATAATGCTGTTTCCACTCGACAGGGAGTCCGTCGCGACCAGGCGTTTTACCACCCGTCATCCCGCTCACCGCCTCAGAACATTCCAGCTGTTGAAGCGGAGCTTCCAGAGACAACCTGCCGTCATTGGAAAGCTTACGAGGGTCAACAGGGCTGATGCGGTCAAACCATGAATCCAGAAGCTCTGGGTCAGTGCCCTCCGCCTCGTAAATCCGTGAAAAATGGCTTTGAAGCATAGTTAAAATCGTCATAGCGTCTGAACTCTCCTGTCCATTGCTCAGGACGACCTTGGAGATGCACTTCCGGATTGAGTTCCGTTTTTCGAGGCCCAGAAAGTATCTTGTTGGTTTCTCACCGTAGGCGAGCCACCGCACCTTCGAGAGAATGGGCATCATCTTCCAATAAGGCCTCCAATTTATTCTTAATTCGAAGTAGTGCCTCACAGTCAGGTGGACTGAGTTGATCACTCCTTGATTCAAAGGCGTCAACCCCTTTGAATAACAATAATTTCCTTCGCGTTCTAAGTGACTGCAACTGCGCACAGTACTGGATTGATTGATCCGGAACGCGCATTTTTAGTTAGTCCCACTTGTCCCTCGGGTTCCATTCCCTTGTCTCGGCTAAAACGTTTTGCACACAGGCCTCCATCATCAGCTTATATTGTTCCTGCTGAATTACCATCGTATTGAATCGCCATATGCCAGGGCCCCGGGAGCGGAAATATGGTCCATGAATCCCGAAAGGAGACTGTTTTACGGTCAGTAAGTACCGACTGCACTATCCTGGACTCGATTTTTTGCCCAAACAGATCAGCTGAAGTCAGCCAGTGATCTAGACGACATTTCGCGTGCGGCCGTGACTGCGACCGCGTAAACTGTTTGGTGAGTGGATTGAGTTCCCTCCACACATCCATCAGTGTCCAGTCAGCCTGTATGTACCTCACACAACGGACTACTGGGCGTTTACACCCCTAAATTCCGCCATCCTTCTCCAGGTCTGGATCAAGGGCGACGTTGAAGTCTTCACCTATTATCACGGGCAAGTTTCCTTGATTGAATAGTGTGAGCGACGCACGAATCCTCTGAAGAAACTCTACGTGTGCCACCTGGATGGTAAGGCAATAAATATTTACAAGAACGACTTTCAGCTCCCCCATCTGCACCTCAAGATTTGACATCGTCCACCCCGATCCCGCCAGATCCGATGAACCGCCATATCTGCCTCCCTTCGTAGAACAATCGCAACCCCGCAAGCCGTGGACGTGCCATGGGAAAACCATATGCTATTTGAGAACCCCCATTGCTGCTGCCATGCCTGCTCCTGCTCCGAAATACTGTGCGTCTCATGTAAACACATTACATCAAATCTGCTGTAATTCAGCCATGAGAAAACTTCCTTTCGCTTTAGTTCGTTAGCTAGACCTCGAATGTTAGCAGTCGATACCAGAAAATTGTATGACATGGCAAACAGTAATTGGTCACAATGCCTACTACCTTGCACTTGACTAACCTAGTGCCTAGATACTAATCCTGCTGAGCTGGTATGCATCACTATCTAGGCCCATAGCTGATGAGTGACTGGCTACAGATACCTTGCTACCCTCGGGCAGAATTCACTAGGTCGGGGCCGCCGCGAGGATGCCACTAGCCGATAGCTGGCGAACTTAGTACAGTGCGTGCTTTGGCCCGTCCCACGAATTCTGACCCCAAAGGGAGCTGGAGCCCCGAAGCCTGCCATGGACCCCTTCTTTTAGCCGAGATGTGGATTGTTGATTTGACCCAACACCCATTTATACCCAGCAATGATCAGTGATCTGGCTCGTATGAACCACATTTTATTGTTCTGTCTTGAATCGCTGTCTTTGTCTGTGATTTCTTAGACGTGCACACGTTTGGGTAATTACGGGTAAAAATAGCAAACAAACAAGTTCTTGCATAAAATTTTTAGCGTTTAAATTACAGTAAAGCAAGTTAATTTCGCGGCAAGAAAGTTTTTCCAATTTTGGCCATGTTCGCGGGAAGAAAATTTCGCGGTTCTGTGCTTAATCGAACTTTCTAATATTTCGTGCTGCTCTTGTTAACGCGCATCTCGATCACTGCCAGAAAGCAGTGCATTGACTACTGCTACGTCGGATTTCGCTTTTTCTTTCTTGTACACTCAGTACGCACTATGTAGTAGCTTTCCTCGCCTCGCTGCAAGTATTGGATTGATAACTTACAGTGAATCCATGCCTGTGTTTCGTCACGTTACTTTCCCTGTCTGTATAAATATCAAATTTCATTGCTATATAGCGGCTCTTATACAAGTCAGTTTAGCCAAGAATCCCAGACGATCCAGAATTATCTGAAAATCCACCCGTGCCTGAGGGGTTATTCAAGCGTTTTGCAAGAAACAAAAACTGCTTCAGAAAAGCGGGAAGCTCGTTGCATAAAGTTTATGAGCGGTGGTCGTCAATCCTTTAAATCTTTGAATTTTAAGAGATCCTAACTGCTGGTCTAACTGGTCCTCTCAAAACAAGCCATAACCAGCTTTTGCATCAATCACTGTTATGGGCGTTGTTTGCGGGAGTGCGACAGCTCTTCTTCGCTCTCATGCCGGCGGGTTCGGGCTGATCTTACAAGTGAGTGGTTCAAGGTCTTCAATAGCCCCAGCCTGGTAGAAAGGCTACGCGATCAATAAGACCCCGATTCCTCAACAACCCCTCAAACGTGTTTGGCGCGCCTCTGGGTGCCTGAAACTGCTCTGTGCAATGATACACTAGCCTGGCTGCTGGTCTAATGCTCCCGGTCCCAAGATGCCCGCGCTGGCTACAAGTTCCACTGTTGATGGCGCAGTAAAGACTCAGTCAACACCAGAGGGTCCTTTACGAAGCACAACAATGCACGACGATGTCTTAACCATCTTAGATCTTACCCACAGCCAAATCCGCCGACAAACCAAATACCCCGGAGTTAATTCCTGGACTTTTCCAGTATGAGCCAAAGGAAACGACGACCGCAGAGGCCCCTCGAGAGTATGCTAATCAATGTCCCTGGCTGGCGCCTGGCTCGCCCAACAGTTTAGGACCGCATGGAGGGGTGGCTTCCCCCGAAGGGAGAGCACTGATCTCACCCAGCAGCCTGTTCTTATCCTGCCCTGGCTCCTCCTCACTGAGACAACTGCCCAAGCCACACCTCCGAGAACTCCAGGCCCCCCAAGCGGCAATGGTAAAAAAATCAGCCAGACCAGAGTAGCGAACTGTTTTGATTTATTTTTCCCTCCAATCTTCCAAGTGACAAACTCTAAAATTAATTTTACTGTCCGAGCCATGTTTTATACAGCACATATTCGCGGAAAGAAATTTTGGCGGTCGACGACGAGCCGCGAAATCCGCGAAATTAAATGTCCCGCGAAATTAAGTTGCTTCACAGTATGTACACAATGGGCATACACCCTAGAAGCTCCATTGATTTTTAAGGCTAATTTGGTATAATCAAAGCACAACTTAACCGCGTCTTCACCTTGTGCGAAGTCGTGATCTGTGCAGTAACGCGTAGAATGAAAGACGGGCACTCAAATCTGACGTTATGATATGTTATATACCAAAGCTCTAAATGACTAGACAGACAGGAGAATGAAAAGTGCAATGAACGAACAGCAACGGAAATACAAACTGATTCGATCTCATTTCAGTCTGGAATCTAGCGAAGATTTGTCGGATCTGGTGGCGAACAACCAACCAGACAAAAGTCGGTCTGGCTTAGAAGGCACCCTGTCACCAAGATTAATTCTCCAGTCCTATACACTAAGCAAGACACATTGTATGATGTCTGTTTACAAGGCAACGACTGATAAAATACAGTAATCTTCACAGTCTTCAACTAAAGCTTTAAATACTCTCGTAAAGATAAAGGAGGGAGCTAGCTAACAATATGAGAACTTGTGCAAGACTTTTTGTGCCCCTGGCTGCCTTTGTTCTGACAAGTTTCACACTTACAGTCTGTTGATTCCTTTCCACACTGGCAAGCTGGCGGTAAATTGTCTTTTATAGTAATGATAGCGACGTAATAAAAGTCGCAAGTCTTATTTTCGTGGGTTTCAACATTGAATTCATCAAATTCAAAAATTAAAATTGCATTTCCCTAAAATGCACATCATGAATAAATTTTGTCGGCTACAGAAAGTTCGCAACATGTTATCAGTTACCTGATCAAGGTCACGGTGTCGTATTTCCCACCGTTGGCTGTAATTACTTGAGGAACTATCAGAAAAATTTGAGCTTTCAATAAATCCACTTTTGATGGCTTCAGAATAGTGGGCAGAAGAAATTCTAAAAATAATACTCGCAATAGTGCTAAAGGCTAGCTGTGCTAAGAAATTGCTATGCTTTGTGAAAACCTGGCGTGCCATTTAAAAATAGATAGTGCAGTACACCATGTAGGAAAAGTCGTGGTGCTAGGTTCCCCTGCAAAAGATAAGAGGTGACTTGAGGACTGATAAGGAAACCAGCGTGCCTTGCAGCGTGTGCACGTGAGTGTGACACAAAGACCAGCCCACATTGCGCAGGTTTGCTGGTAAAATGCATTTCAGGTTGTAACAGCATGCTGCAAATCCATGGCTCGTCCTACTGTACAGTAAGACCAGCTAGGAGTTGTCAGAGGAAGACTCAAGCCTGCGGGAGAGACCAGACATAGATCCAGTGTTCACTCATGCCTTCAGTATTACACATGTAATTCATGAGCTGACACCTTACCAGCTTACCAATGACAGTGGTCTCACGTCACTAATATCGCAATTAGCTGTGAGCAGGGTCCACCTAACGTTTGTGCAAACAGGTCATTCTGCCCAGCAGCTGTAAGCACATGGTATAGGAATGTCATTGTTGCCCAGTCGGAGCCGGTCGGAATCTGTCGGGTCTTCGCTCAGCTCTGCTGGCTTTTTTTTCATATACCAGAACATTGAAAAACATGTTTAATCCTCTTGTTTTTCTCCCTTTAAGACGGACATTTTTCTGTATCTGTTTGTCCTTAATCAATCGATTGTTGACGATTTCTCTCCCGCCCTGCTATCCTACAGTGGGGGACGCAACAAGCGGGAATGAGTTCAGCCGAAGAGATCACGATCGATAACGGAATCGAGTATACTGAAAGTATTGAAAACAATGAAAATGTCTTGTCAGAATGCGGATGGATGCCAGAAATATGCATCCATATATTTCTCAACAAAACTCTGAAAATCAGCATCCGGCGCAATAATCGATGCTAATTACCACGGTTTGGACAGAAAATAGGCGTTTAGAACATGGACTCCCCCGAAATATGATATCTCGCAGTGGGGATTCCTACTATTCAAGGTCCCTATACGGTCTCTTACAGCTGCCCAGTTTTCCGCTATCTCCATGCCAGTGCTGCGAATCCAAAATCCATACAAATTTAACTGCTGGACCAAATACTTGGACAGATCCTCCTCCGTCCCCGTCCTGCTCGCTGCTGTCGCACCTAGTGGTAAAACTTTGGTTTTTTCTCTTTCAGCGTGGCGCCCGAGGCATTCCTAAATGTTCTGTACACGTCAAAAATGCGTTTGATGGAGGCATTGTCCGCCACCAAAAAGTTGGTCTCATCAGCAAAGTTGCTGATTTTTAGCTCCCGTCCTACTACGTCTAGTCCTTTCACAGCTGCGTCCCTTCTGATAAAATTTCTGACTGTCTCTGAGACAAGCACGTGCAAATGAGGCCGACAAAGGGTACCCCTGCCGGATTCCTCTGCTTGGATTAAAGGGAGACGAGATGATCCATTCACCTGCACCGCTGATGAAACCCTTCATAGATTAGTCGAATCCAGGTTTGGAAGACTGTTCCTAGCCCAAAGTATTCGAGTACTCTATCCATATATTCCCATTCGACTATGTCGAAGGCTGCCATATGGTCCACAGAAAGAAGCATGCCTTCCGCCCCAGTCTCACTGATGTACTCTACAGCATTGTAGAGGGCCAAGACCCCGTCTCTTATGTCTCTTCCAGGCATCGAGCAGGTCTGGTCCAGATGGACCACCTTTCCCATCACTTTCCTTAGTCTCATGACCAGAACTTTTGCCAGAATCTTATTCCACATTTAACATTGTCAGTGGCCGCCAGTTAGACCTTTCCGCCTTATCCCCTTCCCCCTTGTACAGTTGCGAAATGATGCCGAAGTAGCAGCTGGAAGGGAGGGCGCCCAGCCTTGATGAGGCCCCGTAAACCTTACTCAGTATCCATCCCATGTCAGCCGAGAAAAGACTGTAAGATTCGATTGGCAGGCCGTCGCTGCCTGGCGACTTCTTTTTCTTGAATGTGCTCATGGCAGTCCGTATTTCATCTTCGTCAATCTCCTTGCCTAGTTCCTCTCTGTCTTCGTCATCTGCCAAGCAATAAGGAGCCTGTCCCAAGAAGCGATCAGCGGCCTCCACGTCAATCGATCCTGTACTAGTAAACAAACACGCGTACTACCTTCTTATTTCTTGTATGACTTCCAAGTGATCTTCGTACAAGGTCCCATACTCCCCGCGAATAGCATAAATTGTCCTACTCTCAGCCGAGTTTTTCTGCATCGACTTGGCCGTTGTTAATGTGAACCGGTCAGATGCCAGGTCTCTATAATGCGCTTTCATTAACCTCTTCCTTACTTCCTCTCGATCAAAAGCTTTGAGCTTTTGGGGTGCAAGCCTCCAACTGCAAGCACTCTCTAACTCCTTTTCTAGCCGTAAGCGGTATTTTCTGTTTTCGTTTTCGAAAACGTCTAAAAGACGAAACGCTTTTTCAAAAGTTTTTGTAACCAAAGAAATCCAAAATATGAGGATCAGTCAGATCAAAGCTGAAGCACTGAGGTGCCATGCGCCTTCATGCAAGCGTTTTCTCGCGAGAAATCCTAGTTTTTGACGATTTTGCATTTGTTTCAGACTGACAAGAGTGGAAATGTGACTCTTTTCTCATACTTATTCCGCTTGGCCAAGAAATTTATGTGACAGTTAGCGAACTAAGCCAGATTTAGCGTGATAATAAGCGAACTCAATATGCACACAAAGTATAGGGAAGAAATTCGGGACTTTGAAAACCTGTGATAATAACCTGGACTGTGACATTATCCGGTGTGACTATAAGTGGACTCGAGTGTATTTTTTAGATTCATACGCATCCTCCTTTGAAAATCAAAGCCTCATATTTTAAAAGCCGAACAGGCGGCGGTGCCTGTTTCCCTTGAAAAATATCAGCGTCTGTGTCTGTTTATTACTCAATTTTTCCAACTGATGATTTTGTAAAAAATGCACTCGTCAAGCAAAAAAAGGTTAGAACTATCTACAAATAATATGTCCAGTAGCAAATGTTAAAAAGCAAATAAGCTGGTGGATAAAGCAACAAGAAAAACCTATCAACTCCATACGCGGTACAATGACAACTGTTTATCACATTCATGCATTTTGTGTAGTAACTATCATCAAACCATTTCACTCTGGCACTAACACGCGGTTTTTGTTTCTTAAAAAAATTATTTTCTGGTCGCTTCAGAGATAGCATAGGTTCCTCAGCATCGCTGCCAGGACTCTGCCCATGCTGCTTAGTGACCACTGGCGACCACTGGGAAACAGTGTGCTGGTCACTGTCATACGAACTTCTAGTTTGGCCTATGTTTGTAGTTTCGTAATAAAACGGACGCAATTTTCTGATTTTCCTGTTGTGCCTTTGAGCCAGGAAAACTTTCGGCTCATCGTAACATTCGTGTATGCGACCTAACGAGGGCGATGGCGGGATGTAGATCCCATTTTGCTTTCTGCTACCACGTCTGCGCTGGTCGTGCTTATCAGTGCGCAGCATATAGCTGATAATAGCCAGTTCTATCAGAGCTAAGAAAAGGAAGGAGATGGAGCCCAGCATCCAAATGTCCATAGCTTTCACATAGCTAACGCGAGGTTGGTTTTGTTGAACATTGCCCAGTTGTAAGCACATGGCCAGGAATGCACTGATGGCCAGGGTGGATCGTGTAGCTAATTCTTTCGGATCCATCCAGAAGTTAATCCATGCAACGAAAACGGTCATGTAAGTCGGCAGATAAGCTTGCATTATGAAAAAACCGTATCGGCGTTCGAAAATAAAAGTTGCCTAAAAAGGAGAAGGGAAATAATGGCAAATAAAGAGAAAAAGGCCAGGGGCTTGAATTAGAGCGTCAGGTTTCAGTCAACACAAGAGAACATTTTCGAGGACTCTCTTGTGTGAAATGCTCTCGGTCACATGTTTTGTACAGATACTAGCCGAAAGCACATAACAAACCAGACCAGAAGTAGCAGAAGAAATGGGGCGGGGCGGGGCTCCGCTTCCAGATCCAGCTAATCAGCAGAATGCATGCGCTGCAAAAACAGATGCAGAAAATGCATCTGTAAACTTACTTTCAGCTGGTCCCATTGCCCATTCGGATAACTTTGAATCGATCGATTGGAAGTGAATGATGACAATACAAAGTCTGGCAGCTCTATACTTTGCGCTAGTCGAATCGCAGCACCTTCGATCCATTTTAACGTGACTTTCTGTGAATTGAAACTGTAGCTTTCGAAAACGAGCGAGCAGGTTTGAACGTCGAAAGGAAAAAGTCGCAGGTCTGAAAAAGGTTGTGGATGCAGGCGAGTCGGTAGAGAATACAAGCTTTCGGCTATATTCATAGCTTTAGGGGAATCCTAATTGAGGAGTGCTTAGGGCTAGAGTTTTACATAAGTCAGTATGGCACTGCGGAGGGGCGTTGATAACATTTATGAAACAATTAAAGGCGAGTAAAAATTAGCGCGAGGTGGAACGTGCTTTTTAACCACCCTGCTTTTGGTTATTGGCAGCTGCCACAATGCGCCAGCAAATATATCTTTGTAGGATGTATTAGATGGGTGTCATATTTAGCATTATCAGGCAATTCATATTTTGCGTCTTTTTTAGGGATGATATGTCTGCCACTGAGTCCAGCAAGTGCATAAAGGGCCGAAGACCATCTCAAAAATGTAAGAAAGCAAACATACCAATTTCGCACGGCCCTCTTACCAACATGCGACAATTTTTCCACAATGTTCCATCTTGATATAATATCAAAAATACGTTTTCGGATGGCGACGAATGTATAACTGCTGCTTTGCTGTTTACAATGCACACATTCGGGGTCCATAATCGTTGCAAATATTCTAGTCCCAAAGTGACATTTTTCACACATTTGGCTTGATCTAAATGCCGAAACGACAATCTCGGTTCGTGCCATAATTCGCTAAAGAACAAATCCAGTTCGAAAAATGAATCTAACTCAGAGAAATGTGGTATGGCATTGATGTGTATCTCGACCCTGGTTTCCACTCCGCGTGTATTATTTGGCAATGTCTGCTTGTTATAAGTGGGCATCATTATCTCCATGATCACTTGATTCACCTCTGACTCGTACTCCATTTGACATTGTTCCTGTGGTGCTGGGGCGTCGGTCGAGACATAAATCGGACCGAGTCTAGTGCTGGGCATAGAAATAGACTTGTTGTGATCCAGGTCGAATCCAGTGTCATTTTGAATCGTATTTTGATTAAGGATGGCCAGTGAAAAATCTTCGATGGAATACTGTTGCGATGGAGTGGAAGCTATGGCCGTGAGGATGACAAAGATGACAGTGGTTGGGAATACGAATCGAGTGCTGATCATAGTGGTCCGAAAACAGCGTTGCATCACGAAAAAGGGCAACTGTAGCAATCAGAAGGCTGCTAGTGCTGCCAAATCTATTCGAATCGGATCTTATTCGTGTAGCCAAAGAGTTCTGAGGACTCAAATCAGACTCCATTAGGTGCAACTGGCTACTGTTCAGCACGCCCCACTCAAAATTTATTACACTCTTCTACGAGACTGATGAAACAGACACTAGTAGCTAAAATCTCTAATCGTTTCAAATCTCAACCTAAAAAACCTCATTGGGACGAGCTTTTGAGATTCGTATTGTGGATGCTCAAGCATGAAACCACGGAACAAATAATCTTAAAATAAACTTCGCCTCTCATCCCATTCCACATTGGGACAAGGGCCGTATAAAATGGATCTGACCCTATCCGCTTTCCATAAATGGAATGTTGGGACTCTGTCAAAGCATTCTCACGCAGATTCGATTCTAATTCCGGGCGAGCCATCAAAAGTGATTGGTGCGCACTGGCCGAGTAAACGGGAGTAATAACAGTTTTTTCTGAATGATTTTCATCAAATGGAATCATGGAGAGATTGAGAACAAATAAAATGTATTGGGTCAGAGTTTGCAGCAGGTCTTAACATAATGGGTTGGCTAGTTTAAATAAAGAAAATGATACTGGATTATCGGGAAAAGGAAGCTAGAACTAGAGCTGCAAGTCGTATTGTTACCAAAAACGTAGTGCAGTTGCGCTGGTCATGCGCCATAAAAATGAGTGCACTGCATGAGAATAAAAAAGGCCCCCCCCCCCCCCCCCCATATTGCACGGTATGATCTGGCTGGGTGTCCACTTTTCTTTAGCTGGCCACAATTTGCTGTTCACACAATCGTTTAATTTTAAACACGTGCACACTCATAAGGACACATGAGAACTATGACTGGTTGCGGACAAGAGCAGGATGTTACGTATAAGATCTGAAACTTTTCTTATGTATGTATGAGAAAGACGAGTCTGGCAGTGCCAGTTACCTAAATTCCGGTTGCCCGAAATGGCGAAGTACAGTTAGACATGGTACAAACCTCCTCTGTTGTCGTAGCCTGTTCATATGCTGGCTGTCAGAATGGATGCGAGCTTTGGCTATTTTAAAGCAGGAGCAGTAGAGATCAAATGGATTTTTGATTTTAGAGGAATAGGTCAAGAATAGCCTGATTTATAGTACCGCGATCTTTCTCGCTTGGCTGAATTCAAAAATAGTTTTTTTAAGGCTAAAATGGAATTCCTTTTATTGATGATTTTGTCGTGCTCACTGTTTGGTGCTCGCGCTGAGCTCCGGCACATTAAAACGTCCAAAGAACTTGAAAAATTTAAGAGCAGTGCTAACCAATATGCAATTTATATGTATAATATTATATCTGATTGTGGTAAGTACCCGTTTTTTGTGTTCTTACCGTGATTATCTTGAGTGAACACGTTAGAAGCCTTGGTCATCTGACTGCGTTTGCTACGATTCCCTAAAACGCTTTTTTGGGAGATCCTGAACCCCGAAGTCCACAAAATCTCTTAATTTTTGCATTCTGGGTATCGCATTTCAAAACCTTATACGTTGCTGTGTATCTGTGTTGTCTTTGGGGCATGACCGCGTGTGGTCTGCTGTACCGCAACTATACTTCGCTAACTAGGCAACTCCTTCGAGTATGTCCGCACTTCTCGTTATAAAGCGCGAACTGTACATGGAGAAATGATCGTACTGTAGGAGTCACAGAAGTGCCTCATGCATTCGGTGTAGTCCTCAATGTCAGCGATCGCAGTAACAAATGGCTTTTTGAAAACGCACATGGAAAGAAAATTTTCCTAAATGCGTTCTTGTCTCTCTGGAACATTCCTACAGCAATTGAATTTGAACTCACAGGACACACTCGAAGGAGAATTATAAGCCAAGATAAAAACATTGATAGCGACCGAAGGAGCACCTATTGTCTGGTTTTCATTGTAGAAAAAGAAAAGGCATTTGGCCTTGGCGTTCGCGACCTGCTTGCACTTGTCGAAGGCCACATGGATGCGCTGGCTATGGAAATACCGCTAGCATATGTAAGTACCATTCCGATTCTATGAACCCGACATTTCGCTTTGTTTGATGAATTACACCATGGTTCCATCGCATTTGGAAAACTTAAGGTATCCGATTCATCAAATAAACTCAAGGTACTCGTCCAGACATAGACTTCTTATACTGTATCTCCAGAAGTATAAACAATCGCGATTTCGGCCAAGGTCGGATTGAATGCATGGTAGGCATAAAATCTCACTTTGGCCCCCACTTTATAATAAATTAGTCTTTAAAGTTGGCGAAAATCGATCACACGTCTGGGTTCGTACAAGTTTTCTTTGATCGTTTTAAATAATAGATTTAGGGTTGATACAGTCGAGGAAAGATAGCATAAAGTACAAACCAGTTCGAGGCGTCGGCTCAGACGACTGACAGTGAGAGGGGCGGGGCTATTTTTAAAATTCCTCGAAATCTCCCTCTAAAAAACTGACTGCCCGCGTCCAGAAAATCTGTGATCTTGATACCTGTAACTCACATTTACGTCGCAATTTTGGTCTTTTTTTACTATTTCCTTCAATACCAAAAGATAAAGTACGCTTTTTTAACTGAGGCGGAAGAATTTCACGTGGCCTTTGTGTTCCATATTTACATAACGTCATAACATCTCAAGCATGTGTCAAAACCCAGCGGCCGCGGTGGAGCAGCATTCGTCTCTCCGTGTTGCTTGGGAGCGAGTGGCTGGACTCGTCCCGGGTTCGATCCCCAGTGATGGAGGTCGGTTTGCGAACCATAAACCCTCGCTGGCCTTGCACGCCAGGCCGTGGGTGACTCACCCGGCATCGCCTAGGTGCTCCGAGTTGAGAGACGGAAGCCAAACGAGTAGACAGTCTTAGCTGTCGAACAACGACTGGGTTCACAGCCCATCCGCCATCGTCCAAGGAAGGCGGTGTCCAGTCCAGGATGTCCCCGCGTGGAGGTGCTCCAAGTGAAGACAGGGATAGGGACGATGCTGCGTGTGCCAGCCACGTTTATAAAGCCTGTGACAGCCCTGCTTATAAGGTTTGACGGCTGGCTGGGATTGACTGCTGCAGGCAAAAACGGGCTTAAAAACGGGCACAAAAATTTCAGTAAATGTGTCAAAACCTGTCCCGATGCATGCGTGCTTAGAATGTTGCACTCCAACCACTGTAGCGCAGCTGGTTTGAAATTGTTGTACTCACAATCAGATGTACTCTATCAACATTTTCCTTTAGGTGGATTGTAAAGCCGGCAAAATCAGTGGCCTATGCGATATCAGCGAAGCGAACCCGGATAAGAGCTATTTCTTTTTAACCATATATGACAAGTAGGTGTTGGGCATCGTCACTAGTTTTCTTACACGTGCTCAATATTCACATCATTATAGCCGACGCGATACTCTGCTGCGTCTCCAACCACGCGACACGAAATTCGATGACCGAGATTTGCTGACCTTGATTCTGCGATTTTATTCGGAAGGATGGCGAAACTTTCATCCAGCAAACAGCGCAAAGGAGGCCCGGCGCGCAATTGAGACCAGCCCGCAGAAAGATTGGTTTGTGTGCTATGGCGACAGGGACAACAGGATCGGTAAGCGCCACTGTCAGCGTCTTATAGAATGGCAAGGAGGTAGTGCAGGAACAGTAAGCGAAGCGGCAAAATTCATAGCGAGCTGTGAAAGGTGATTATAGAGGTGTGCCAATGCAAGCTTCACATGCAGTCTTGCAATCAGAGGATCATACACGCAAACTGTACTTTTAATGATACCAAGTAAGAAATGGGTTACATGGCAGACTCTCATGAATACCTCTTCGGGCTTACCAATATGTCCATATTCTTTCTCAGATCTTAATATAATGTGTGGCTTTAGGCAAAACATTTTGTCTGGAATTGGCTGCCGTTTATCGCAAACGGTCAGTGATCAGCATTGTACAAATTGACAAACGATCAGTGGTACAAGATTTGAAGCAATATATGACCGTTGAGCTGGAATTACAACCGTCCGTTCCGTATGGTCTTTGGTTTTTCGACTGCTTGGAGGACGAAGGTATTCAATGCAAGCCTTATCAATATCTCCTGGATGAATCGATCGTCAATGCAAAGCAGTTTGTGCTGATGGTCAGGTATCCTCCTGTGGTGAGTATTTGTTTCCGTACCTCACTCTAGCTATTTCAGTCAACCTCCCACTGGCAGCTTTTCAGGGCCAGGGCAGCTTGTCTATCATTGGTACAATAGGTTGCATTGTGATAGCATATAAGCCAGTCACGCTTGTCCCTCCATTTCAGAGATCTTATGTTTCAGGCACATACTTCCACAATGCTGCTTTTTTATCACATATCTTTAGGGCGGAATACAAACAAAGCACTACGCGCGTGAGCCTCACAAATGGATTGTTTTTCAGATGGAGATGTCCCCTGATGGTACCATCACTGATTTGCATCAACTGCAGTGCCCACTTTTATATTACTTTTATCGCGGCGTCAAACTTCGCTGGGATGCAGCTAAGACTCAAGCTTTTGATGTCGGGAGCCAATTACGAGGGGCAGCCATCGTCGTCGTTGCTGATGTGGACGAATTAAAAGAAAATACATTGTCTAAATTTGGAATCAATGCTAAAAGAGACGAATTCCCAGTTTGGAAGCTAAGTTTGAGCGTGGAATCGACACGCAAGGTAGGGGGCATAGAAGTCTCGATGTGAAGCAGCTTACAGTACTTTACAGATGCAGTGAGATCAGAACAGTGTAAAGCCACAGATCACAGATTCCAGTAAGAAAATCAGTCGATGCGCACAGGCATGACTAAAATACCAGCACTTCAGCGAGTCATGTTTGAGAAAGAAATCGCACCAAATGCGTGATTTGCCGCTGCCTGTTTATAGGCACCATCAGAACTAATACCAGTTCACGGGTGTCCCATACAATTCGTCAAAGATAAACTCCTGTCGCTGTACGATTTATCAGCCCGTTTTGACCCATCTTTTGCAACTTCTGATATCGTATCAGATGATGATGGTAAGGCTAACTTAATCTTGTCGGTGTTACTTTATTTTTTCAATGAATAAGCAAGTATCAGTCAGCACAGTATCAGCCCTATAATTATCACCTTTATGATCATTGGACTAACTTCTAACCCTGTTATATTTTTTAACATGCTTATCAGCTATGTACAGTAGTGCGTACTTATCAGCCACATTCTTTAAGTGACCAAGGGTGATAAGGAGACCATATACCTATGTACTCGAAGCATAGCTAACATGCCCACTTCTGACTGACCTTAGACTGAGTGTACATACTAACGATAAGCTCGCCGATAATATCAGTTTTCCTCATTCGTTTTATTCCTATCATTACCCAATTTAGTTATCGATCCCAAGGTTCAAGATGACGAAGTCGAAATTTTTCTGCAAGCTCAACGCGATGAATCGTGTTACTTCTGTCCAGTGGACCACAAGCGCGTGACAGTCCTGACCGACAAGACGTACAATTCTTTCATACAGAAACGACAAACGGCATTGGTGCTGTTTTGGTTAAATGGTAAGAAACACGACTACGATATTTAATCCCACTTGGAACATACAGTAATTGCAGATTGTTGACAATACATATATTGGGCACTTTATGATTCTTACACAACACAGATCTTTGCGCCTTGTAGCCGCGAGACGGGGATTAGGCTTACACATATTAGTCTTCACTCACATCATAAATAATGAATAGTGAGATTTTACAGAATCTAATTATTATCTTTTTTTGAACAGTTGACACGACAAGCAGAGCAGCCCTTGCTGTAACAATCGACGCGTCCGCTTTGCTCGATGTCAACTACGCTCCATTCGGTGCAGTGGCCTGCCACGACTGGCCTGATGTCTGCCAAAAAGCTGGTGTAAAAACATGGCCAAAAATGGTCGTATTCTCAAATGGACAACGCTTGCGTGAATATAAGAGCGTATGGGACCCGAAATTGTTGGCTAATTCTGCCATGCTGTAAGTTGGAGGCGCCAAAGCGAAGTTTTGGGGACATGTATCTTCTCTTGAGATTTACTGATGTGGCAAGTGGACTGAATACGTTGCAGGGGCCCAATCAGGGAGCGCGGGCGTGCTCCATATTAAATGCCAATTGAAGCCTCAACTACTGGTCTTCTAAATACTTCACAAAAGAGATGTCTGAACCAGACTGATGCCCTCCTTTTGAAAAGCAGAGGAGGAGTTCAGTCTGGGCCTTTACACCCCTTGGTTCGATAATCGATTGAAAAAGCTGTGCCTCTTGATAGGAGCCTGGTTTTGCTTCACTTCTGGTCATCTGTCCAGAAATGGTAGGACTGAATAGGACACAACAAGCAGGCTGAGTGGAATGATTTTAAAGGGGTGATAAATACATAGATGATCAGTAAAAAGCATAAGCTAATCAGAAAGTGCAGGAATCATTTCGCAACAGTTCAATTTAAAATGGATAATTTTAGATACGCAGCTCCAGCTATAACGCGAATCAATTCTGCCAAAGAAATGGAAAATTTTATTCAAGGAAAAACAATTCGATTAATCAACAATACTTATTTGCAAACAATCACTGTTGGAATATTCAAGAATGACAAAGTGCGACAAATGCGTATGTGCCGTTGTTGTTTTGGAAAGAGCCAAAATAAAGTAATCTTTGGAACATTTAGGTGCTTTGACCGAAGCCGCCAAACGTCTTCATGGTCAGTACGCTTTTGGAGCTGCTAGTGGATCTTGGACGAAGGAGTGGTAGGTTTATATGCGTTGCTGGTCATTTTATTACACAATCAAGGCTTTTGCAACAAGCTCGGTCTTTTTCACCGCAGCGCGTCTTCTGCTGTCTTGCAGTGTCCCGCAGTTCTGACTTTAGTGAATGTGCTAGTCATGTGGTCACTGTTTGAGGGGTTCATTAACTATGATAACACTGATCTGCATAGTCATTGCACAGTAATCCGGAATAAGTCCATTGTTTCAGGGTCAACGATCGTATGGGTCCTTTGGAACTGCCAGTCATTGTCACTCACAAGAACAATGACGAGTTAGAGAAAGCTGTTCTAATGGACGCAGTGGAAGATGCGACGCCAGAATCGATTACACGTTTCGTTCACATTTCTTCGCGTCCTGTCATTGTAAGCTGTAACTATGAAAGCAGAAAAACATTGCTTGGCACCAAAATTCTTTTAGGCACCGTTAACCAAAATCAGTTTTCCATCAATTATCAATAGAAAAGTGCCGATTATCATTTTGATATCCAGCAATCCGAAAGAGACAAAATTTTTCGAGATTTTGAGGAACGTAGAGGAATGTTTGCTGTCGCGTAATTATATTTGTGTGACACTGGACGCGTAAGGATGACTTCCGGCTACTGATTTGGAAAACTTGATTCGGCAGTTTTTATGGTTACTGTTTTACAGGGACGCTGAAACAAACCTGACGACACATCTTCTTAAGGCTTACGATCTGCACGAAAGTCAACTGCCAGCTGTGGTTTATGTCAACCCCAAAAATGGTCACGTGCATGTATTGACCAGTAGCAGTGTTCAGAAGTCGATCAAAATTTGGCTAGAGCATATCAAGTCTAAGATGGTGAAACCCAGTGGTAAGAGTTTGTTACAGGCCCCAAGTACCTATGTACACTTGCAGGCTGGTCCTTTAGGTAGGTGCATACAGTGCAGGGTAGACTATGGGCTTTTGAGCGCGGTGCAGTCATCGAACGCACGCGCTGACGATGAGACATACAGTAGGTGCATGCTCTAGCTTTGAAACCAGATTGGTCAGCACAACATCTCTAAGTAAAGTCTGCGATGTGATATGCGCAGCAAAATACGCGGGGGTGCAATTCCGCAGATTGCAAGCACAGCATTTTCTCTTCTGTTTCAGTAATCCTCCCAGAGAAAACATGGACTCAGCGACCTCTTGTCTACGACTATCTGGAGCTGACACAAACGACTGCAGCAAAATCCGAATGCCCCTACCACAAAGCAACTCAGCATCAACAGGAATCTATGCGGCAGAAGAAACCGAACTCAAGACCCTGGGGGACCCCAGTGCATGATGACATGGAACATAAACAACAACAAGAAGTGCCAGAAATGATTAGGAGAAAGGACGAAATGGAAGAAAACGGAGATTGGAACGAAAAATATGAATGTCCAATGAAAAAAATGGCTGCAGAAATGCGGCGAAAAGAGGAAGGAACAAAACTAAAAAGGCAGCAAGGATCGACCGATCATGATAAAGAAGCAGCCATGCACATGGACGATACGCCCATTAAAGAAAAATCTGCAGATCACGAACCTGAGTCACCTACCCAAACGTTCAGAAAAATTGGTAAGGAGGTTTTAGACGAGGAGGAGAAAAGAGCTCAGCGTAAAGAGGTGAACCATGACGATGACGGGCGCGATGAATTGTGATTTTCTGGTAATCACAGTATGATAAATTATGGCAGTGAAATGGCTCAGTAGAAGGTATGCTAGACTTATATGGCCCACGGTAAATGGTCCGAATAAACGGTCATGGTGTGCATGCAGTGATCAGGAAATATCCAGCTGTCCCAGTGAACCTACTACAATTGCTGCAATTTTTTAATTTAGATGCTGTGTCTTTCAACAATCTGCCTTACCATCAGCCAATGTAGCCTTCTCAAGCACCTTCTTGCTATTGTAGGAATGAACAAGACCCAAATGAATTTCAACGGAGGTGATTACTAAAAGCATCAGCTAATTACAATGAGAAGGTAGTCAATATGCACAGTGCATTGCAGTGCAGTACAAACTGGGCATGCTAGTTTGCGCAGCTCAAAGGCAGATACTTGCATAATTTGGAGTCAATATACTTTGAAAGGCCTGTAAACACTGCTTTAAAATTCCCGCCAGTCCAGACGTAAGAAGAACAAAGTAAAGACACATTTTAGTGCACACTAACACTAATAATACATGAGACACATGTTGTATATGAATGCATCACTTGCGTTACCAGGGGCATACCATGGATTTCGAATAAAGGACAAGACAACACCCAATATTTTGAAAACGACTTTATCTTGGGTGCCCATGGAGACGGCGGGTATGCAGTCTATGGTACCACTAAAGGCTAGCGGATATATCTTTGTGCATCGAATGGGCGAAACAGAAAAACAGAAAAGCTGTTCCAAAAGGCTAACTTGAAAAACGAGCAACTTGGCCCTCTGAAAGAAAGTTTATTGTCAGTGTGACTGATCCGCAGATAACTGTCAATCTTGCTAACCAGTTTCCGCTCGCACTTTCCTTAAAACACAGCCCTGCCTGCCACCTGCTCCCTCCTGCTCCCGCCCCACACTGTGGCTGATTTGTGCACGCAAACCAAACTTGGAGCTGACGATAAATGAATTACGAGGAGGAGTTGAACAAAATTTTTCAGCGTTTCTCTAAAATTGAGAAGCGTGTTTGTGCGATTGAGGATAAGATTCAGAAATTTGACTCTGGAAAACACCACGACCAGCCAGCACAAAAATGTGAGCGAGAATTTTAAGCAGGTTTTAAATTTATTCATGCTGTCTTGACTTCTTTGAAGCCGTCTTTTTTTATTTAGATAAAGGCCTCCAAGGACTGGCAGACAGCGTGACGGCGGTGGTTGGTTTGAAAGAAATTATTTCCCCTGTACTATGGAATATTGGCCGAAATATTTGACAAGCGGGTTTAACGCCGCGAAGAAACCTTCCTTTCATGTTCTAACGTTAAAACAGTCATGGCTCCTGGGTCCAGGCTTCATAAACAGCTTCAAGGCTATGGCTCTTGTGTTGAATGGTATGTTGCCAGTCCAGAATAGCCGCATTTGAGGAGCAAGGAGCTCACTGTAAGACTTACTGTTCTCGTATATGGTACGAATGGTAAGGGACTGTATGGTAAGGCCTGGAAAGCAAGGCCTCTCCGACAAACCCAGCATAGCGGAGGATGCAATTTAAAACTGAATAATCAATATTTGTGAGAGAAAAGTAGAAAGTTGCATAGAGTCTGCTCTGCAATATGTAGCGGGTCAGAAACACCGAATCGAAGAGTGTAGTCATATAGTATTACAAACGTGGTCACATTTGGGACAAGCTGATTTGAAATTTGTGCAAAATACGTTCCTCCTATTCAAAAAAACGTTTCTGTTTGGTGCACACAATGCAGCACAGTTGCAGCCATGCGAAAGATCCAAATTTGAATTTCCGCCCTTTCGTCTCACATTTTGACAATAACACAGTTTGGTACATTGTGCACGACGCAAGCAAAGTATAGGCACTAGTACGAGATGTCTGTAGCTGAGTCAAAGAATGGAAAAATGCGCACTCACTAAAAATTTGGATGCACTTGGGCTTAGCTGTGCGAAAGCTGTGGGCTAAAGCAATAAAAAGGGGCAAGATCGAACGTTAATGTTGTGCAGCAAGCAGTAGGTGGATTGATTTGGCCAAGGCCCAAGGCCTGTTATTGTTACCCGAACGGCTCAGACAGGTCAAAAAACCTGCAAAATCTAATGTTTTTACGGATAGAAACCACCAAAATGCGTGAATTCGTTTATTAAATCGCCACTCTATTTCCCTCGAATATGGTCGATGCGCGTCCCATTTGCTAAAACTAACAATAAGCTAAAGTTTTCTTTGCACTTACCCAAACCCCTATGAGACACTTTAACGAGGTCAAGGTAAGCAAGGCTGTCCAAGCTCCCCATCGAAGTGGCCCGCAGTTACGACAGTGGCGGCTAATGTGGTAGTCAGTTTTACGACTTGTGAAGAAGAAATCAAGGTGCCCGGGTTTCAAACTCGGGGTTCCCTGACTGGCTGCTGACGCCTTATCAGCTGAGCCACTGGCCGCCAATCTAGTTTTTGGCGCGTATTTTTTTGCAGTTTGTGGTTGATTTCTTTAAATGCTGTCAATCTACCAGGTTTCGTGCATCGTTTAGTGCATCAGCTTCTATGCGCAAGACGCAAACCTTTGTGAGTGCTATGCAAATCTATGGATCCAGAAACCACTTTTCAGGCAAACTCTAGTCTGATAATCAGTGCAGCAGATCTGTTAATCTTGCCAGCAAAGCAAGCAAAGTCATCTGTTGCGGCTGACATTGACCCTTCCTCAATTTCAGGTTGCACTTGAACGATGGCCTGAATACGAGTACCCATCATTAGTATTGCGTCCATCACTCTTGGAATCTATTACATCGACGCTGCCAAAAGGGCTTACTAGAAACGCTTTTTTTATACTCCCTCAACTACATGGAAACCTATCCTAAGACGGTTCCTAATAGAGAAAAAGCAAAAACTGAATTCGAATCATTTTATTCTGGGAAAAGTTTTTCTTCCTTATTCGACTATTTCAAGAATTTGACTCTAGAAATTCCGCAAATTAATTTTCTCGACGATTTTCTTGTAACACACGCGACACAACCAATTTCAGAATGTTTCGACTGCACGAATGCATCAGTTGCGGAAAAAGTGATTGTTGGGGAAATGATGTGCTATGCATTTTCATTTCGACCCGCAATCGCCAGTAAGATTCAAATTTCTGAAACTTCTGCTCCTTATCTTCGTTTTGTTGCGCCAGAAATGGACCACTTGGAAGTATTTTTAATGGATGATACACACATATTGCAACCGAATTTTCCATCGTTCATGTTTTCACCATTTTCTCAAGTTAGATAGTAAATGCACAAAAATATGTGACTTTGAATAGAGGCGATGATCAGACTTGCTTGGAAGATCATGATCTCACACCGGAGTATTCACCTGAACGGTGCAGATTAGAGTGTTTACACGAATTACTGGAACGAAAAATCAACTGCAGTATTTTTACGTACTTAGTCTATAATCAACACAAACCATTATCTCATTATTGCAATTTTTTGGACCAACTTTCAGAAACTAATCAAACGCTTGATAAAGTGATCGAAAATTATCGACTTGAATTACTGAATTCGAATTCGACAGAAGACTGTGTCCGAAAATGTCCTTATCCTTGCGTGAGGACTATTTTCACATCGACTGTTGACTCTGTAATGAATAATTCGCTCTGGAAAACTTCTGTAAATGCTAAACAGTACAACATGTCGTACATGACATTTCAACTTGATCATATCTCGGTGATGCAAGGCGGAGTTTTTACATTGACTGAAGTTAGCACATATTCCTTTGCAAGTTTGCTGAGTAATGTTGGCGGAACCTTGGGACTTTTCGTGGGCGGCACATTGTTCACATTTTTGCAGCTTATTTTGCGGACTGCTGAGTACTTTTTAGATCGAGTGGTAGAGGGAAAGTAATATGAGCGGCGAAATCATACAGTAGAAATGAGGAAATTGATGACATAACTCTGAACTTTTGTTTTGTTTTGTTAAAAATTTTTTGGCCGGAGAACCGGTCAGCAGTCAAACCTTCTAAGCTCATTGTCAGCTGTGCGGGGACCAGCACAACAGCAGCGTCTGCACTTGAAGCACCTCCACGCGAGGGCATCCTGGACTGGGCACCGACTTCCTCGGACGATGGCGGGTAGGCTGTGAAGCCTGTCGTTGTTGGACAGCCGAGACTGTCTCCTCGTTTGGCTTCCGTCTCTCCACTCGGAGCACCTCGACGGTACTGGGTGAGTCACCCACGGCCTGGCGTGCAAGGTCAGCGAGGGTTTATGGTTCGCAAACTGATCTCCATCACCGGGGGTCGAACCCGGGACGAGTCCAGCTGCTCGCTACCAAGCGATACGGAGAGACGAATGCCGAACCGCTGCACCACCGCGGCCGGTTACCGAGGCACCTGATTGAGCGACAAAGCCACTGGCAGCACCACTAAAATCGTTTTATCCGCCTCGGAAAAAGAGAAGCCAAAAGGATGAAAATTGTTTAGGAAAACTGGAATATTATCGACCTGAGTCCTTGGATAGTCGTTTGATGATTTAAATATTAGTAATTTGACTCGTATATCCAGCATTAATAACGTTACTATGATAATTTCGATAATTTTCCCAAAAACCCGCCGATTTTGTAAAGTAGACGTCCACTTGGCGGCAGCCTACCCCCTCCCCCATATAACTCTGTCACTTTCGTCCCCCCACGCTTTGGTGGCGTCCTGTTTGGCTGTGGAGAGAGATGGAGCTCAACCGCGACCCCTATATAACTCTGAACTTGAATTGACATCTTGATAACACATCGCTTGACAGAATGACCGCACTCGACGAAACACCATCGAAAAATAACAGCCGTGCTAATCGGGAGGATCTTTGCCATGGGCTCAAACCTGAGAAGCCTATGACATATGTGCAGTATGTGCGTCGGCTGTAACATTACTACTGTTGTTACCATTTTTCTATTTAGTTCGTGTATTTTAGTGGTCCTAATCTAAACGCTAAGGTACAGAGCCAAAAACTATACATTAGGTATCTACAGTTCACCAATGTTGTGACTACGCGTTGCGGTTTTCAAACCCAGAATGCTCTATGGCGAAAGACCAGATCACATACACTGCCTACAGCATCTGCCTAATCATAAGGGCAATAATGCGAAAAATTGATCCAAAAGCTCAATCCGTACGTCGAACAATACCAAAATTTACAAAGAAATGCTTAGAAAAAGACTCATTATCAGTGTGAGCCTGCACACCTGTAACTGCATTTATTCTAAATACATCAGAGAACGGTGCGAAAGGATACTTTATAGATGGCAAAGCACGGAGGGCTTTACCCTTATTTATTATTCATTCAGAAGATCTCCATCCTTTTTCGTGAAATTTACTGGAAATTACAAGGCCGACAACGATAGCTCATATTCTTGTCGCGACGGAGCGCAATGGATTTCAAGGCTCACATTACCGCCCAGGAGAGAAGCATCGTCGATTTTTGACTTAACGATGTGATTCTTTCCTTTTTATGCTTAGTCCGCTTTCCTGTGGCTCATTCTTCGTTTGTGTCGCTGACCAGAACGGTCGCCTGCTTTCCTTGGTCCGTAAAAGACAGTGTAACTAAGCTTCTCTATACTCAGTCTCTTATCATCGGCCGACCAGAGCAGTCGGTTCGGTCATTCTCTCTGCCGCTACACGCTTCCACAACGCTTATCTCGCTACAATTCTATTTGATACGACAAAAATACGATAAACGCGTGAGATAAGAAATGAAAGTCGATAATCATCATGATTATCTCTGGATATCTATCCGTACTAACTCACTAGTCGAAGCGTGAATATCAACCTAGGGCACCATCCCCAAGTTTTTCCTCAACATAGCGATCATATTTCGGTGACGATTTTCGTAATTTCTTTGTCGCATTAACGCTTGGAAAATAAATAATGAATGAGCGAAATCGATGGCCACTTGGTTAAATTTTGTCTCCACGCCCACTCGTGATCTTTTAATGCGAGTGCCGAGAGCAGCTTTGACACGTCGATGATGGTTTCTTTTCTTGGTTTCTTGTTTAGAATGGGCGAAGGATGAATCTCGCACCCGCCAATTTATCTTCATCGCATCTCTCAGCGAGAGCATTCGTGCCAGATTAAAATGCTGCAATGAATGTTGTTCTCTTTTCTTAGATACGATTTGCGAGCACGAAATATCGAAGATGCACAGGCTGAAGAAACACATGAACATGACCAAACGGTTCATCATTATCACAACTCTCGAAAGGACCAAGTGAAGGTAGTCTAGTCATCGCAGTCATTATATATCGAGCATAATGAGTAGGAAGTCATGATCAAGGTTCGAACCGGATGTGTAGTTATGACATAAGCCTCTCCGCCAGCTAACGAGAAGCTTCGAATTAGCCCGCTAGTTACTACGTGTAAGTCTATTTTAGTACCTACCTTTGCACTGAGCAGTCCTCAAATTGAACATCCGCATCCCTACTGTACGAGTCAAGCTCGAGTCTCGAGGAAATTACGCTCGTTATCATCCTTAAAACGGACAAACATGGTAAGTTCAAACAAAACTGGGATCGGCTCTGAATGATCGCATTTGCCTAATACTCACGCACACGGGAGGCGCGTGCTCGCACGCAGCCTGTTATTGGATGTCATATCGAGAACGTGTGCAGTGGAATAAACTTGATGCTCGTGATGTATCTGATAGAGTTCCCACAGTTTGAAAATGTGAAAACAGGCTTGTCAGCACCTTTTGCTCTGGTCTGTGGCCTGGCGGGTTAAGGCGTCTGCCTCTCGCGTTGGGTGCGCACTTCGAAGGGAGGGTTCGACTCCCGCCCGGGTAAGAAAAGAGTGTCAAATATAAAAAAATGGTAAGAAAAGAGTTCCTTAGCCCTTGAGTATAGTGCTTGGCTAGGGATAAAGTATGACGTGACCACACTTCCCCGAATCCATGAGTATCGTACGTGTCTGCCACCGTCAGTAAATTGGTCAGAGATTGTGTCTTTAATTGCTCGATGATGTACCCATCAAGCGATTTATCAGGTCTTGGTGCCGCTTCTCACTCCTACATTCTGAGCAGGTGAAGTTTTGTACCGCGGCCTCATAACGTGATTGACTTCTGGCGAAGATTCATCAGTCTACATCCCAGAACAGTCATTATGTGCTGGGTGCATCGAGAGCCGCTGGATGTTATCAAGTGACAGACTGGTTGGACACGCCTAGCGAGTTAATTCCTACGGTGACCGGAGAGAGGATGGTTATTTCTGTTTATCACGGGATCCTCATAGGAAGCAGATAACGTGAGCGGACACGCTCGTGACACTTATTAGAAACCCGAGCCGTAAATGATGTGTCCAAGAGAAGTCATTGTGCACGAAACTCCGAAGATGCAGAGTGTATAGATATGTTTTGCAGTGGCATCGCGGCTGATCATATGTCAATCGGGAACTCAATTCGATAAATCTTTTGGGCATTACATGCGTTCCATAAAAGGTGATCTCATTGCGGTCCGATAACCTGCTTCTGATTTGAATGTGGGAAAGTGCGACTAGAAACCATGTTAAAACACCTCCGATTTGAAAACAGGCACTTTATATAGGTCTCAAGGTGCAGCGGCTCGTGGTGTGTCTGGGGATACTGTGCTAGGAGTGTCTGGGGCTGGGTGCGCTCCTAAAAAAGCCCGAGCGCACAAACCTTGGCCATGCTGGGCGTTTTATGGCTCTGGCATCAACTGGGTTGAATAACTTCTTCTTACCGTTACAGCTTCTTACCTGATATGCGGGGAGATTTAAGCTAAAGCAGGTCTCGTGTCTACCAAAGAAGAATTCGAAATGGTGTACAGACGTGGGATATAAACTTTCAAACTGATTCCAACATTTTGCTCAGTTGTCGAGCAATTCTTGTGACCAACAAAACGTATGTGGTTTTTTCCTTCCATAAAACAACCCTAGAGATTTTCAGACCAGGACCAGATAAACAATATCAGTGCTAGCCTTTCGGTGCTCTAACCGTGCATGATATATCCGTATTAGCCTATTGTAGTCTCAAGTCTCGATAGGGAAACAAACCCGATTGAACTAGGTTTGAGGTAGTACTTGGCAATAGACACCGGATCAGGTCGGGTTCAACCCGACCCGACCCGACCCGACCCGACCCGAAAGTCTCTGACCCGAAATTTCGGGTCGGGTTGACCCGAATTCGGTATAAGTAGTTGAAGTTCCTCGCGATAAAAACCATTCACAAATGCTCAGAACGTGGTGGCGTTGGTGTAAAGGTGACTGTGAGAAAATATGAGATGGAGACATCTCACGCACGCGAATCTTCATCTTTTGTTATTCCCTAGTCATCCTGGGTAAATGCAATAACGTTCCTTCATATTTCCCACAATGGTGGTCAAATAATTTTTTAAAAACCTCAGATCTAAAAGCGACTAGGGTCTGTCCACTGGAGACAAGATTTAACCAATCCGAATAATAGGCGTGAAAAATAGAGACAACTCTGTCATAACTTTCGCAGTCTGAGACAGATTATCCTTGGTTGAACAAAGAAATACCTAAATATATATGAGCCCCAGGCTAGAGTTGCATCTAGTCTTCACAAAAGATATTGCTTACAAAGTCATATTGTGCTGGACACTAGCTCCTGTCAGAACCTCCACTACTGATGGAGGGATGCGAGGGTACCAATCACCTTTGACCACAGCAAACTGTTTTGCGATGGTAACATAAATGGTGGTCAAGGGGGGCTATTATTGGTACATATTTGGTGTTTGGGTACAGACTATACTGTTCTTCCAGCCAGGTATACCCAGGAAGTTATGTCATATTCAGGAATCAAATGTGATTGTAGATACCCCCTGCGACCTGCTAAAAGTTATCGATTCCCTCTTATGCTAGAGTATGGCTAGTCCCACTCATTCATCAGAGTTGGAAACAATGTTTATGAGAACTCTCACATATGGACCTCCCTTTGCAGAAATTACTCAGAAAAACTGGTCATTCTCACAGCTTACAATTTGTGTGACATTCTCGGAAGTTACGCAGAATGAGAACGTGGAATGAAAGACTTTGTGCATGCATTCATGAAGCATATACTGCAAATCCTGGAGTCGAACAACTATGAAAAAGTTTCTGTAGTTGCTAATAGTAGTGACTTGCAAAATTTCTGTATTTTTGACCCGCTTGACCCGATCTTTCAAAAAAAAGACCCGACCCGACCCGAAAGTACCTGACCCGATCCGGGGTCTACTTGGCAATAAACACTAGATTGACGATTACCTTTTTACCCAGGAGGGTGTGTCCCCCCCCCCCCGTGAATGTCAGACCGCCCTGCTTCATCTTTTTCACCTAAAACACAACAAACAAATAAATCTGCACTTCGCTCCCATTCATGTCATGCTGGCCGATGCACATGTACATGATTCCATGTTTACTCAGCAGCGTGACGATGGACTGATTGTGAATTAATCCGAGACCAATTCGTCTCCTCCTCGCTCTCTTCCATTCCATCTGTACAATTACACTGGGCAAAAATAATATTGAATCACAGAAAAATGGACTGACGCAAAGGCACGCCGCCATGTGTAAACAAGGGCGTAGTCACAGCATCTGTATTTCATGTTGTCGAGAATCGTGATTCCGGTTTCTACCATTTTTTTCTCATTCGAACAGTGTCGTTTTGTTAGCTTTGCACTGTCCATCTCGTCGTGAGTGTATTGTGGAGGTCTTCAGTGAGTGCGTGCGCAGAATACCTATGCGTGCCCGTCGTCTAAGTGAAAGCATAATAGCCTGTCGTCCTGGAAACCATCCCGTGTGTGACTGTCCTCGTGAATCGTCACCTGAAGAATCCATATTTTGTGACGTCTTAAAAATGGGCAGGTAAGAATCAGTATTATATGGACTATCGGCCTCGAGTCGGCTTCAAAATCTTTAGCTAAGACGCGGGATCCGTCGAATAACGTTTTGAAGAAGTAGAATAGAGGACTAGAAAGCTGCAGATAGGTATGGACTATTGAAAGCGAGGCAGCTGCCTCTGACCGTGAGTTTTGTGTGCCGCTCCTTTTGAAAAAGCCTACCCTACCCTCCCCCCCCCCCCGCCGAAGAAATTTCATTCGTCTTTTATGCACTTCAGCTAGAAAATTCTTGAACCTACCACTCTACCTTCGCCTCGCCGCAGAGCCTATCTGATTAGCTTTTTGATTCTAGTCCCTGCAGAATCGATATTTATATTTTCCTATGAATAACATGATATTTTCTTGCAGTTATATCTCACCATGTTTGGCCAGCTAGCTTTTTGAAACTTTGATCTCAACATATCGAGCAAGAAAATCAAGTTTTTGCCGTAATCGCTGATTGCCATAAAGTTGTAAAATATTTTGCTACTATGTCGCTTTATTACAATCTCAAACAATGTTTACACGCAATAAATAAACTTCGCCAACATTACACTAAATTACCATTGGCCATTAATGATCAATTAACAAATATCGAAACCACACTGACGCTTTGTCAATGCGAATGCGCCGATGAAGAGCAATATACTATTATAAATGATGAAGCTGACAGTGAAGTTTTATTAAGAACTTATTCCACAGTTTTAGAAATGCTAATTACATCAATTTCATCCCCGCACATTCTTCTTCAATTATATTTCTCTAAATCACCTCATTGGGAACATTATTTTTGTAATATAACCGATATTATAAATCTGTTATCTAATATATTATATTGTGACTCCTTTCAAACTCCACGGACAATCACGAGCGTTTATGCCGGAGAGAGTAGCGATGAAGATTATGCTAGCGATTTTGGGGGTGATGATACCAAAAGCTATTATTCCAATGAATGCGCTTCATCCGAATGCCAATCAACGTCAAGCTTAGGAGTGGATAAGTTTTGCAGAAAATTCATACCAATGAGAAAAGTGGCATTGAATCGAAGATGGACCATTAGTTGGAGACAAAGGCATTTTTTTGGGGTCTAGGGCTACTAGATTTTTTTGATAACCGTGTTAAATTAACTGGTTTTACGTGTATTTAAAAATGAAGGAATTTATCACAAACACATCAGTAAAAGTTAAACATAGTTATAAAATATAATTTATGAATCTATAGCTTTTATGTCGGTGCCTCGGATAACTGCAACCCGCACTCACTCTTGAAGAAATGTGCAAACTTGATGATGTCTCCTGCGTTTTATGTCGATCGTGTTGATACGAACTTGAAAAGAGGTACTTAAAGGATATTGGTATGACTTACATGCTGATATCCTAAAAAGACGAACAAATGTTCATGATTTTAAATCTGCGTTTCTGAAAGGTTCAAAGTCGAAACTACTGTATTTGATGGAAATCTGAAACAAAATGAAAAGTCTCCTCACTTACTTTCCAAAGTCATTACTTTCCACCGCAACTCCTGCGCCTTGTTCGTGAGAAGAATAGTGCATGGAGAAGGTGGAAGCGTACAAATTCGATGACTGATTATCACTGGTTTTCTCGACTCCGAAAACAAATGAAGAAAGACCTTCGAGTGGCCAAGCGGCAGTATGTGGACAATACCTTTTCAAGTACCAACTCGCCTGCGGAATTCTGGAATGCATTTCGTCGATTTGACCCTTAGAACCGATCAATACCGCCACTCATCGATATGACGGGTACAATAATCTCTGACTACAAAGAGAAAGCAGAGCTCATGCGGACTGTATTTTCTGAAAATTTCAATTCGAATGCCCTTTCCCGCTATTGGCCTCCTCCAGCAGATCCGGACGATAACACCGATTACTCAGTGACTGAATCTTTCGTTCGTCATAAACTCTCTACATTACGGCCTCGTGGGGCACCTGGACTGGATGGACTGACGGGAACAATTCTGAGGAACTTAGCCCCATCAATCACGTCAGCATTTACTGCACTGATTAATCGATCAATTGAGGAGGGTTGTTTTCCATCAGCTTTCAAAATTGCAAAAGTGATTCCTATTCCAAAGCCAGGGGATCGGTCATCAGCAAAGAATTATCGACCAATATCATTACTTACAATACTATCAAAAATCATCGAAAGTCATTTTTTTCGTTTGTTACAACCGCGACTACAACTATCAGCGCAGCAGCATGGCTTTCGCCGTGGACATTCGACCACTGGCGCCTTGGTCCGAGTCACCCAATCGATTCATGATTGGCTAAATTCGCCCTCTTATCGGGCGGTTGGTGCGGTATTCTTCGACCTAAGGAAAGCGTTTGGTAGGGTTCCACATGGTCGATTAATGGAATCATTGGAGAAAGATCATAAAGTGTGTCCTATGCTGCTCAAATGGATGGCTTCTTACTTGGAAAACGGTCTCAATTTGTTTCTATCGACGATGCATGCTCATCTTCGGCACCTGTGGTCTCTGGCGTGCCACAGGGGTCAGTGTTGGAGCCTATTCTATTCACGGCTTACATCAATTCTTTACTGATCCGATTTGCGGCCACTTATCCGGACTTGCTTTTACTTGCTTACGCCGATGATCTTATTTTATTAGCACCTGCATCTTCGCCACAAGCCGTCAAAACTCGGATTCAACCGGCAATAGATTTTGTATCGAACTGTGTTACGGAGCTAGGCCTTGATTTGAATGCGGACAAAACGCAGGCCTGTATATTCCGTTTGAATAAGCTCGCAGCTAAATTTCCTGTACTACTGTTGAATGGTAAGCCAATACAATTTACGGACACTGTCAAGTATTTGGGAGTTCATTTCTCGCCGTATTTGCACTTCAGTCGTCACTGCCATGAAATTGCCTCTTCTTCCAGACGAATGATTGGAGCTTTTCGAAGAAAATTTGGGAAATTTGCTTCGAAAGTTTTGGAGACCGTATGTATATATTCAATGCATTCTCCCTCGACTAGATTACGGGTCTGTTGCTTGGTCTCCAATACAAAACAAGCTATCGGATGATCTCGAAAGGGCGAAAAAATTTGCTGCACGGGCAGTTCTCAACAATTGGACAATATCCTACGAATCGGCGCTGGAGACACTTAAGTGGACTTCATTATCTGACCGGAGAAATCACCAAAAATTATTGGAATTTTATCGGTATTATCATGGACAGGCGGCTTACCCAAATCGGCATTTTGTTCATACGGACATGTGTGGTCGTCGCGTGAGTGCTCGCACCTCACAACCACATCAATTGGAAATAACCAAATGTCGATCAAAAACCTTTACTCAAAGTTTTGAATTTTCTTCATTGACTTAATGGAACACTGTGATACCAAGCACCATCGCTTTTAGTTGTTTTACCGAGTTCAAAGATTTTGTGACAAAGATTCGTTTCTGACATGCTTTTATTTTAACTTTATCTTGTCCTTGTTTTATGTGCTGTGCCTCATCAGTGGTCTGGTAAGTCTTTTGGCATAGTAAACTTTAGCATAGCATAGCATAGCAAGTCATAGCAGAAAATGCACTTAACTGATCATAATTGACCCTAAGCCCATACGCTACACTGTCAAAAAATCTTGGTCGAATTCGAATTTTTCATCCGCCTAAAGGGTGACTTATCGCCCCTTAATTGTGAGTTGTGAAATTTAAACTGGAATAAAATGCCTTGCTGCAAACAAACTCGATTGGCGCCGACGTTGCTGGAGTTGCGAGAAGGCTGTCGGTGACAATCTGAGGCGAAGTGTTCCAAAAACCGTTTCTGGATCAGAAAGCTTTAATGGCCAGCTAGTACTCCGTTTTCCGTTTTCCGTTCTGCGATCCAGGCTCATACCTTCCCGTTATGTATGTGAGTACTGCTGAGCAAGCAAGAATGTCCGATCTGGTCGATTTCGAATTCGATTCCGCCGTTAGTGACTGACTGAGACATCGCCGAGACATGCTTCACGGGATTATCAAATATATCTCGCCAAGAACAAGCATCATTCGTGCTTGGCTTTGCATCGAAGATGTTAGGTAGGAGAGGTCAGCATAATTGTGGTCTGGTCGAGTAAAGATGCCAGCTAAAAATGCTTTCAGCCTGCATCCCGCCCCCAGCGCTGTGAAATGCTGGGCTCGTTTCGGACAGACTGCAATGTGGTCATCAATGCTCTGGTAGCCGTCAGCTATTTATGACCCTGGTCAAAGCAAAGAGAATTATCGGATCTTGTACGGTTGCGAATGACTAAGCGCTGAGGAATAAATTGCTGACATCCGCGGTCATTTTTGATGGTTGGCGATCAATGCGTGGCGTTTCGCCCGCACTGATTGGCAACACCATCATTTCTTGAACCAATCATCTCGCAACATTCCCCTCGCTATTCCCTCCGTACTTCACATTCAAAGAATTTTCAAGTATTTTAATAAGTAGTCTGTGGTGCCAAGTTCGCAACAGAAGCAAGTTTCTGCTACACACTTGAGCCCATAAATTTGAGTTAGGACTAACTTGATAAGGGTACCATGTGTACTGTGCTTGCCCTCTAGACCTACCGTCCATTTGCATACAGTAAAATGTTAATTGGCCAAGGAGTGGTTCCTGTACATACTTGGTCATCTTTATTTCCATAGAGTACGTGCTGCATGAAAGCATGTTACCTTGGAGAATGGCTGAGCAGCTGCTGCTTGTAATACTGTACATCGTGCTGGATCAGAGCTACAATGATGGCCAATACAGCATGCTATGTATCTGCAAAAGAGCACATAGTTAATTCAAACTTCGATTTCTGACAAACTTTGAGCTTTTTTTTTTAAACCGTCTGTGATGGCAGTTCTAAAACAGGAGTGAGTATTTGTCATAAAGTATGTAAAGGTGCTTTTTTATGTTACTTCTTATGTTTATCAGTTTTTCCATTCCTGAAACTTTGATTTGATGATATAAAAATTGTTTCGAATTCGAATGACGAATACTAATTTCGTAACCTAACTTATCCTCCCAGGTCAGACTACCCAGAAATCATATATCTCAGGGGTGAAGCGAAATACTCTATGCGCGATATCATTCCATTCTGCGGCCCACATTTTTGTTTCATTTTTACCATTTCGCTCTCCCCTTATCTTTTGAGTCTCGCGAGGGACTTGAACTCCAGCTTCTACCGTCACCAGTTCAACGTGCGCGAGCTTCACTTTGTACAAAACCCTCTTACTGGTAGTTTGCATGGTCATTTTCGACGCCTTATCTATTTTGTAAAGATTCGAACGCATCGAGTGAGCCCATTTGAAGGACACTAAACTGCGCAATAGACAGTTTCAGCGTCAGCAAAAATTTGAATTTTCGCGATTACGGTAGCTTGGCTGCTTATGACAATTTGGCACTTGGTGAGCAGATCTGCTGATCTATCGATCCAAATGAATCATTGCAATGATCGAAGGCGAGTGGACTTTGAAAATTCATTTTCTAATGATATCAAGGCAATTCTCCCTCATGCTTTCATCGTCAATAACTTTTGTAAAATATTGAGCTGTGTCCTGTCGGCCGAAATTTGCATAAGATCGCGCACAGATCTGCTGAATCCTTGTTTTTTGTTATAAGCAGCCAAAGCGGGAGTTTGAAATTAGAAGCTTTTGGCGCACGCTGGAAAGGTCCATTGCAAACCTTCAAGGCCTCACCCGCCCTCCCTGCCAACAAAACTTTCTATCGACTTACAAGCTTTTTGTCAGAATAGCTACAACTTCTGGCCATTTCTTAAAAAGAAAACCAATAGGCCGCAAAACTCTGAAAAGAAAATTTTTGTCAATGCGGCTAGCCTTAAAATCAGGGACTTTTCATCTGTTAAATTGTCATAAGCGGTATGAAGCGGGATATTTAAATTTTCCAATGTTCGAAGCCTGTGAAATTGCCTATATTTGGTTTTACAGCCACACACAACTGCGGATAGAAATCTCCGTGCGCATGTACTCTAAGCACTGTACTGTGTTCATTCGCCCCGCCCTTTCACCTGATGATACATTTGAGACATTGCTTTCGGCCATTGCATCAGAAGATCCAATCGATTCAAAATTATTTAGAAACATTTACTTATGCATTTCAGGGCTAAATAACATATCATTTCTTCGGTAAACTTTTCTGTCATGAACTGTGACAAATTGCTACTCTTTAGGAGAAAGCATCTCAAACCTCAGAGAATTGCATCTTTTTTAGGCGTCCAGTGCAGTCCGAAGTCGACTGCAAAATCACACTTTGTCTGCTTGTCAAATAAATCTTATTGGCCGCCTATCTCTTTGCCACGCCTTCGACTGTTCCGATTGGCTTAGGTTCTGCGCGCTATAGCATAGGTATGCATAGCTATCTTATATCCACTACCCCGGTCCTTAGACTACACATAAAAATGGGAATAGCTCCAGATAATGTCATTTTTGCGAGACACACCTTCACAGCATAAAATTCCCACTTACTAAATTGGCAATCAGTAGGCGATTTCAGCAAATTGCTTTAAAGTTTAGATGTCTGTTACTTTTAAAAAGTCGTGTTCTCACGCCGCCTAGCCAGCAGATGTCTGCAGAAAGCGGGCCCTCTCCCTCGTGTGCCATCGTAAACAGTAAATCGACAAAGTGAAGTTGTGCCAGCCCGAAATATTTCTTGCAGTTTCACATGATTTACTCGACTAACCTAATCAGACGCACGATATCACACATCTACTGGTCACTTCGCTATCAAAACTCGAAGATGTTACACGTCATTCCCATACCAGCCCTGTCCGATAACTACATGTATTTGGTCATTGATGAAAAGACGAAACAAGCAGCAGCTGTTGATCCGGTCGAGCCGGAAAAAGTGAGCGATAATTAATTGAAATATATGCGACCCATTCTTAAAAACATTTTAGATCAAGGAAGAAGCTGAAAATCGTGGTGTTCAAGTGTCGGCTGCTTTGACCACTCATCATCACTGGTATGCCCTACGCGTCATGTCGTGTCACACTTTGTCCATAGCCAAGCACCATACAAGACACTCGACGGCTACACATATTTGACATTTCTTTTGTACCGAGGCGGGAGTCGAACCCTCCCCTCTAATAAGTGCGCACCCAACTGAGAGGCCTACACCCAACCGCTTCTAGGCCACGACGCGGGTTTCCCCTTGCAACCACTTTCAGCTCGAGTTTTCTGCTCAGCACGCATTTTTAGGGATCACGCTGGCGGGAACAATAAATTCGCAGCTTTGTACCCTAAAGCTGCCATATTTGGTGGTGATGAGCGCGTCGAAGCAGTGACAAAAACAGTGAAACACGGTGATCAGGTGAAAATCGGCGACCTGAAGGTGGACTGCTTGGCGACACCGTGTCATACATCGGGCCATATATGCTATTATATTGAGGACCAGAAAGCAGAGAAAGCTGTGTTCACAGGTAAGGTGCCTCGTACGGGGGTTGGCACTTACGATCAGTGAAAGGGTTTGGCTCATCCTAGGCTTAGTTTGGTATACATCATATCTGCGCAGCCGTCAGACCAAAAACTGTTTCTGTGTTCTTTAAGTGTAGTCTCTGCTTTAGAAAGCTATGGTGCGAGGGGGGGGGGGGGGGGGGGGAATGGATATATTCCGTGGGGAGGTCTGGGTTGGTGGAAAGCAGGGGGTCTGTTGAATTGACCGCTGTCTTGATATAAGCAGCGCGCACAAGCGGCCTAGCTGGGAAGATGTCTGCTCTGTGCGCGAACTCGCAGGACCCTTGTATTTGGTGCTGGCTAATATGGGAACGAACAAACAGTGGATTTTGCGGTATGAAACCAATGAATGGTCTTTAGACAAGACTAACTCGAACAAAACAATAGCACAACTATGCTATAGACGCCGTGAGCTGCCACTCTCAGCTGGCCATGGAAGGAGTGCACATTTTCCCGCCGTTTTATTTTGAATTTTCCTGGACTTTTAAAAGCGTGCTAGGCATGAGACAACCTGCTGAGCAAGCCAGGCTTTTCAAAACAACAACCTGAACAAAGGACATTGTTCTGTGCACAGTAACTGTCTTTTGTCTAGGGTAAGGGTAAAACATGCGCAGGGGGCTTAACTTTTGTGTCTGGGTGCTGCCCCCGCACCGCATGCCATGCCCAGCACGACACCATATTTTCCAGGGGACACGCTGTTCGTCGCTGGATGCGGTAAATTTTTCGAAGGTACGGCTCAAGAAATGTACGAGGCATTGGTCGTGAAATTGGGTGCGTTGAGCAACGATACGAAAGTGTACTGCGGCCACGAGTATACAGTCAGCAATTTATTATACGCAAAACACGCCGAGAGGGACAATCAGGAAATTATGAAGAAGTTAGAATGGGCAAAAGTGAGTGTCGCAGTTTGAGTTCCGCCTTCCGAGTTTGAGTCACGGCAGGGTGGCCCCCACTTGAGCGGAGCCCGTCAAGCTCCACATGCAAGGTCGTGTTGGTTGGGACCAGCGCGCACAGCTGCGTCCCTGCGTCTCCACCCTAGCGTCTGTTCGGGATCCCGATCCCGACAAAAAATGGGAAGAAGGGGAGGGGGTGAGGAAGGGATTGTTCCAGAAGGGTAAGCTGGAGAACCTTTGAGGGATGATTGAACAGTAAAAGAGGAAGGAAGGCATTTGTTTGCTAATTGGTGACTAATTCTACGCTTTTTTGCTAGCATGATTTTGAATGCAATGATGAATACTGCGCGAAATAATCTTTGGCTCTACATTTGCTGGCTACTTGGGGTGGGTTGTAGGCGACCAGGAGCGAATTAAAAGCGAAAAAACCCACTCTGAAAATCCCTATTCCGGCCCGGATTAAGCGAGTCCCGATCCTGATCCCGAACGCTACCCACCCCAGGAGCGCCTCCACACGAACGCATCCTGGACTGGTCATCGACTTCCACGGACAATGGCGGGTGGACTGCATGATGCAGGAGTTCCTGATCTGCACTCTGTGTAGGCAGTCATTCTTGTCGCTTTCTTCAGAATCTGCGCTGGTTCGGGGCAAGTGTGAGCATGGTCCAGATCATGCCTTGACTCTATATATCTCATATCCCTGATCCCTTGACCCTGTATCCTTGATTCAGAGCCAAGGCGTGGTCTAGTTGTCAAGACGATTCTCCCGCCATTTTTAAAAATTTGAATTTTTGGTGAAGAAGTCATGTATTTTTTAGTACTTGTTACAAAAGTGTGTCATAACGGCGCCTGCTAACGACATTCACTCGTTTCTTCTTGAATTCGTCATCTATTGTTTTCACTAGACGTCAGTAGTAGTGGTCTTTTCCATGAGACCCCATGGCAGAGTGACATGCACAGAGGGAATCCATGACAACCGTTAGGCGACCAAACCCCAGGGGATGGTTTCCCCTACCGTACCCTACGTGATTCGGAGTGTTTTCATGTTGCTGTTGCTGTTTTTTAGAAAACTGTATCCGAAGGGTGTTATACAGTTCCATCAACTATCGGAGAAGAGAAACGCACTAATCCATTTATGCGAGTGCAAGAAGCCGCTTTATTACGACACGCCAGTACGACGGATCCAGTACATGCCATGAAATTCTTGCGGGATGAAAAGAACAGTTTCAAGGCGAAGTAAAATGCATTGGCTCTGAGATCAGTTTGGAGAGTTAATATTGAGTCTTTTATGCAGAATTTAAATTGGTACGAATTTAAGTTTTGGATGGATAGTGAGTGAGAAGAAATTAATTTTTGAGTCGGATAATGTATGTAGCACGGTTTTTGATTCTTGCAAAAATGTTTACGATGACACAATATCTTCACCAGGATACACTCTGAAGCGATGCCCAGAATGACCCCGTGCGACAAATCCAAAGTAAACAACTTTAGATACTTCGATACAAAAAATGAAAACTGGACAACACAAAATAATGTGCCTCATCGAAATACCAATTGGATAATATGGCCATCTAGTCAGACAAGACAATGCAACACAAAGCTAACCGCCCCTCGTTCACCCGTCTCCAATTCTGTCCCATCCTTCCCCCGGCTCAATATTTGCACATTTAAACAGACCTTTCAATTTGCGCACGGTACGCACACAGAACAGCATAAAATTGAGTAGGTATATGATTGCAACTGTACGAATATCTAGTCATAATGGCCGTACTTGTGTCAACACGTAGACATATTCGATGAGCATAACAGGGCGCCGTCATGGACCTTTCATGGCACCGACCGCACCTGAAATAACATGAAAAGATTGGCCTTTATAAACTAATTGTATGGTGCAGACCAGAGGGGGCAAAATAAATAATTGTATCAGTGACCGACGATGGTGAGAAAGGCACTGCCGCCCGCCGCCTGCCCTTCCTGACTGACAGGATTAGGGATTAGACTAGGGGAAGGAAGGTCGTGAGTGAAAACGCACTTTATGTACACTAGCACTGCTCGAGACTGCAGCCCTAATCCAGCCTCCCTGGAATTCTCTCTGGACCTCATTTTGTTCTAGGCCCCATTCCGGAATACGGGCCCGAGTGTAAAGTAGTGCCAAGGTATCAGTGTTAGCACTGGCACCTGTGGCATGCAGCTGCACAAGCTCACAATCAATGCAGAGAAGTGTTCTCTTTGGATCATTTCTACTGCATGCTGGCAGCCCAAACACCCGTTTGTGCACGTCTTCGATGTCGCATATACACGACTTATCAATCTTACCTCATCGAAGTCATCCACTTGACTAATTTGACGTTTCAGTTGCGCCAACGAACTGTAATTGTATGCCATTTGCGCAAAGACCATTCGCTCTTCGTAATCGTATTCGCAAAGGATCTTGTTGTTTGTAACATCCAGATAGAATTTATCTCCGATGCAGAACCTAAAAAGTAAAGATTCAGATCACTTAATTTCCAGATTGACTGATTCGGCTCTAATTTTAGAATCTACAGTTTTACCGCCCAGCTTGCCTAACCCGTGCAATATCATGAATGAACCTGTCATTTCTCTTGTTCTCTCTGCCATTCCATTCAGGTCCAAAACACACACGCAGCCTATGACAATGCGTACCTGTGATTACACTCCTGACAAGCGAAGCATTCCAAATGGTAAACATTATTTCCAGCTTTCATAACTTGTTCGAAAGCAGGAATAGTCTTTGCGCAGGCGGCGCACGTTCCGGTCGGACGAAATATACGGAGGTAATCGCGCTGACAAAGAATGCTGTTATTTTTAAAATAGAACTTCGAACCCAGTTCACCCAGGCGACCATCGCACGCATCGCACTGAAATGAAATCACAAATGTGTGCATGAATGACCGTATACTGCAAGGTTAGCTAAGTGGGCTATATCTACTGTGTCCTGTAAACTTTGAATGGCTTTGGACTGGTAATCCCGTGGGCGGGAGTTCGATACCCGCTCAGGGTTCGAGTTTCAACAACGTCTTATTGCGATGCACCTGACAATGAGCCAGTGAGGTTCCTTGCTCACCTTCAGACAATCTTCGTGCCAATACTTATCCAGCGCCTCTAATAAGTATCGATCCACAATTTTTTTGTTACACCTGGCGCAGAGATATGGAGCCATGGCCGGGTCGGTCTTTCCTCTCACAGCGGCCATGGCGCTGACGTTCATTAATCGACCAGAATTATGATAAGGCGGCGTTTGAGCATTCGTATTTACCAAATTTGGGGATGGTAGAGGCTTCTGGTTAGGATCAGGAAGAGGATATGCTGCCGTCGAATCCGATTCCTGTTGGTTTTTCTGAGCTGGTACTGGTGATATGTTGGCGATCAGGGCCGGTGGTTGGCCGCGACGAATGTCATCATCGTTATCATTCACTGGATTAGCTACAGCCGAGGAGGAGGTCGACTTGGGATCACTTAGACTAATGCACGGCGAGGTTGTGTCCATCGCCATGGCTAACGGGTTATTGACTATTTTGATAGAATCTTGATTAACTCCTAGAAAAACACTAATCTATAGATTAAAAATGCCCCTCATGACCTTTCCTCGTCGAGCAGAGCATAAGTCAATTCGATAGAAGCTCGTAGACAGTCGTAGATATCCATGCTAGAATGCCCATTTTAGGTAGAGTTTATCTCAGCCAACATTATAGCTAGCTAATACACCAGCCACACTGGCTGACTGACTGGTTGGCGGTAGAGCCAGAAGAGACAACACAGCCCGCAGCCGCCTGTCACCCAATCGAGCTTTTTCCCACGCGCGCATCAAATGTAGGGGCCTTCTGGGGACCACATAGCTATCACATACATAATAATCTAGATTAAGGAAAGGGCATGTAGCCAAGCGGGGTGTTTATTAGAATAAGTGCGTGCGCATAAGGAAGGCGAGAAGGGTTAGTGACAAAGCTAGGAGGGCCTTTGTACATTGATAAAAGCTAAGGTATGAATACGATCTTAATTAGCTTCTAATTATGAATCTTGTGATCATACCGAGAGAGAGTAGGAGCGCCTGATTTGAATCCTAGAACTAATTGACGAGGATAGGTCGCATGGGGGGGCCGGGGTAATCAGGCGCATGGTGTATCTAATAATAAAACTCGTCTTATTTACGACAATGTCGAATAAAAGTGAGAAAGCGGACAAGTGCAAATTAATGAGAAATAAGAGAAAGATTGTGAGAGCACACCGAACGAAGTCGCAATTATATTTCATGAAAAGGTGTGGTTCTTGGGGCGGTGGTATGTATTGTATCAAACACATAATCAGCGGCTAATGGCTGATCAGCCAGATTTTGTGACCCGGCTCACAAGTTATTAAAATTATCAGAATTAGTCTACTGTTCTGACATCCGAAATATCAGAGCTATTGTATTTGAAAATGTCTTGCTACACACTGTGCGCGTGTATCCAGAAAGAAACATATTGAAAAGAGCGCGAAGACAAAGCGCACAGTTTTTTTTTGCTTTTATAGTATCTGTGAAGGGTTGAGCTGACCACGAAAAAGGTGGCCGAAACGTCGCATCGAATTCTACTTTTGGCGCACAAGAAGAGGCAAATGGCAAGATCTGCAGAAGGTGGCGAGCATGAAATCATCGTCTAGTTCGGAAATAAGGGGAATTATCTCAAATGGGTCCGAGGCGGGAAACTGTTTCTGACTGGGGGGATTCAAATTCCAGCACATCTCGCCATCCGAGTTACACCGAATAATTGGTGTTTTCATTCCCAAAATCAGCGAATGCACCGAGCTAATTACACTGCATGCACGACATGAGTAAGGTTTTTTAGCCTCCCATCGAAAACATGACAGGGTGTCGACGGGTGGCTTATCGCATACATTATAGTGGGACACAGGTGGTTGTCTCATACTGGCCGGGAAAACTATTCTAGGGCGAATTACTAAACCGAATAAGCCCTGGGAGGGGGGACTTTTTAATGAGCAGGGTGCTTGGTAAAGGCTTTAAGCAGACCTAAAATAGAGGTGTGGAAAGGGGATCTCGAATATGTAAAAGAATTGAAGTGTTTTGTCTCTCAGTTTTTCTCTTTTTTTTAAATTTTTTGTCATGGATACAGGGATAAACGCTGTTTCTTCCACCTAAAATATCGATTCCTGACAAGAAATCGTCACAGTCACCTAATAATGTGCAAATTAGTGCCATATTACAGGACGAGGCCGATCATGGTTTGGCGGAAGAACATGCTAAACAGACAATCTCCTCTCCTAGGCATTTTTCGTGCACTTCTAGGCACTCAGAGCAGTGTGGTAAAACATGAACAACGCATCTCATATTGTCTCGTCTATTCAGCTTTGGTCATCTTAGTATAATTAACAGTAAAACATATCAGGTTTTCTCGATGGCAAGGTCCTTTGCTTATCAACATGGCTCTTATCGATCCATTATACTGTGCTTTAACAGTACTCGGTTGTGAGAACTGTTATTATACAGTAGGAGAAAATCATGGATGGGGCCCAGGGAGGAGAGGATGGGATGAAACAGTTGGAGTGTGGGTGAAGCACATCACACGTCTACATCACGCCATCGTGGAAGGGCCCCTTCGATATGACACTGTGTGAGAACACCCATGATACAACCGTACGAACAGCATACCGCCCAGCATTACGACTGCAGCTGTCCGACCGTCGACGTGAAATAAATACCCGTTTCGGTAAGTGACAGGAATTAAAAATGTACTTAATATTTCCAATTTCCTGTTTAAATCATCGATAGTTTCGCCAAGAAATCAAATTTAACGCGATAAACACGGAATGGGCACCCAGCATAAGACGCTTCCACCGGAGCAGCCAGCCATGGATAGTGACGGAGAGTGTATCAAGCGTGTCAACTGGTCATCTAATTCTTCTACCCACCAGGCTTTCTAATTACCTTATCCTGTATCTAAGCCTTGATTGTGCCACTTACTCGCGCACCAGAGGACTTTGTCGGGATAAACAAGAGGATGCGCAGTGATTAATTCGATCCCTGATCATCGGTTCACTAATAACCGTTCCATCCCGACAAAGTCTCACATTGACGTCAGTCGCAGCCTGTTGATCTCGATCGTTTCGACGAAGACGGCAATTATTTTGTGTTATTTGACATGAGGCCTATGTCTATAACGAAGATATTAAAATGATAAGGTTAAATAAATGACGCTGGTGAGCAAGGCACGGGGCACCGTACCGGCATTTTCAACACAATAAATGGCACTAGCTAATTGAAAACTGACGTGGGCCAGTAAAACAATTAGGCAATATTGCTCGTGCAAATTTAAAAAATTTGAGACTAGAAAAATTAAATTTACGAAAGAGATCAAATTCGGAGCTACTAGTTGGAGACTTATCATATCAAGATTGAGTGGAGATAATATTGAACAGGATTTGACATATGCCAAATACTGACTTAAGACTTCATTGGTTGATGGGCTAAAATCGGAATTTACTCCGCCGGTCAAGCACTTCCCCTCTGGTTAAGCAAATGATCAGCAACAGGGACAATGAAATTTTGAAGGACAGACACATCCACAAAGGCCTGAGATCCACCTGAGATCCACAAAAACCTGACATCCGCCATTTTAGACGCATCCACAAAAACCTGAGCATGCGGCGAGCTTTGAACCCGGCGCCTTGTGGATTACCAATCCGTGGTCCCAACTATTGGGCCCCTTCGTTCAACGGCAAGATTTTCCTTTGCCATGTGACGGCCCGCTAGTGCTTGTCGACTTGTGATATGTCGCAGGGAGCCAAGATTTGTGGTAAAATTGACCGGGATGTTGGAATAAAAATCACAGAGGCGCGGGCTCGAATGACTTTTTTGTGCGTATCTTGGACGGCAGAAAAAGCCCTGATGGTAGACCAGCCTAGGAAACTGCCAGTTCCTTCAGAGATTTGAGCTGGCGGATTGAATGGGATCCGATCCGATCCAGCCATGAGTGGGTGACGATGTTGAAGCAAATAATGTGCAACAGATTTCTGGAAAACTGAAAATCACTGATAGGAAGAATTTTGGTGGAGCTTTGGGGTTGAACCGGCAATCAGAAATTCTTGTTATACTTACAGGTCATATATAAATAGAGCTGAACTCGCCGGTGCTTCGTTTCGAACAAAAGCAGCCTTCTCCTTCTCGTCAAGCCCTAAGCTAACTAGTCCTACGGGTCAAAGTTTACGCCATCAACGACTCAATAATTGCTGACGGGTCGAGATTACGGGTACTAGAAAGCTCAAGGAGAGGCTAGAGTAGAATAACAGGAAACTACATGCTCTGATCTTTTGTGGGACCTAGCATAAACCTCGCCCACTTTGGTCGAAGCCTGCTCTGATTATAGCAGACCAGCAGCGGGGCCTTGTCAGTTAGCCGCGTGAGGACAGACACCACGGAAGCTTCTAATTGTAATCATCTCGACGACAGTTCGGGCAGAATCAATCACTGCCAGGCGTGCAAGGCCGCTTGTATCGTTACCAGACCTAGCTGGGGTCGCACCTTGGACGACTGACAGGGCAGGAGAAGGGCGAATCAGAAGGCAGGTCGCTGACGTGGGCATAGACGCAATGCCCACGTCAGCGATCAGGTACCACCAGCCTATGCAGGGATGTTTACAGGGCCTTTCATGCTGCTTCTGCAGATCGACAAGAGAATCACAGAGCAAGGCCCCGCACGCAACCTATTCTCGAAAGCCCTCCTATTAGAGGGGCCCCAGAAGGACGTACTGTACGAACTATTCGAATGGGAGGCTTTCAAAAACACCTCGGGCGGGTATGTAGATTACGGCATCGTATGTGCAGCAAACTGGGGCAACTTGCCAAAATTATTCTCGCCTACCTTCTTCATTATCCCTCTAAACGTCACCGCATAGTCACAATAAACTGACATCGCTTCACGAGTATCTCCGCTTTAACGTGCACAGGGACCACCTCTCATCGCGTAGCTTGAGGGATTTCTTGGAATTGATTGGCATCGTACTGGAACTTTTTGGCCAATTTTGGTTTCGGGCATTAGCAGGTTTACTTACCACCAAATCAACCTCATTCGTCCTGATGCTGTTTTAATACAAGATTCCCCTCCCCACCTGATCTCGATCCCGTAATTCTTCGAGTGGGAAAATTTTCCATCAAAATCTCGGTATCCGGACACAGTGCAGACTAGCCACACACAACTCTAGGTCTAATGACTTCAGCACATCCAGCGGGGGGGGGGGGGGCGGAAAGTGGATGGAAGTGTAAGGGTGGGTGGATGGGGGAAGAGGACGCAATGAACATCCCCTTTTTAAAATTGGCGGGAGATATCCTGGAAACAAACAATTACCTACATGATATAGCACAGTAGGTATATAAAATTACCGTATATCAGGTAAAAGAAATAATACAGAGCTGCCTCGTCCAGTGACTCGGATCGATAATTTAAGTTTCCAAACCATTTTTGGCTGGCCCCACTGGGTTCCCAGGTCAGTTAATACCCGATTGATCTTTTGGCTACTCCGATCCGAGGTGAACTTAACGACTTTATTGCTGCCTGTGTTTTTTCTTACCAGGATCCGTCAAAGCTTGGATCTGATCCAGAGTCTGCGTCAGCCCGATCCCAAACCAATGCACAGTCTGATCCGCTTCTGGAATTGATACCCCCCGTCCCCGTCCCCATGTCCCGGGTCGGTGAGGTCCTTGGCACCAGGCCCTCACCAACCTGCCCTGCGCCCTCGCTGCCACTGTCTATCAGACCACTCCAAAGGACACAGGAGAACTAACCTGCACCTAAAGCGGCATATTGATTTGGAAGAGAAAACTGGGATTTTTCTCTTTTCTAGAAAGGCAAAATAAATTCGCCTGCTAAATCTGGCTGATCTAGCAAGCGAGTCGGATCGAGCCGATCCACCCATCGATTCGGAAGATCTGCTCGGCCAGATTGGTCGATATTGGGAACAATGTTTTTTCAGAGTAAGTTTGCTGTGGAGGGGGGTCCGCAAAAGTGTACGTCCAGTTTTAGAGGGGTCAAGGCGAAGTAGATAAGGGTGGGAGGGATTGGAGCGGCCTGGATGAGAAGTGCACATGGCGTCGGCGAGGATTAAGAAAACCGTTTTTCGGGTGGAGCCCTTGGGCACTTTAGGTTAGACATGATAAGATTATCTTCTGTGATAAGAGCGGCCGCGGTGGTGCAGCAGTTCAGCACTCGCCTCTCCATATTGCTTGGGAGCGAGTGGCTGCACTCATGCTGGGTTCGATCCCCGGTGATGGAGGTCGGTTTGCGAACCATAAACCCTCGCTGACCTTGCACGCCAGGCCGTGGGTGACTCACCCGGTCCCGTCGAGGCGCTCCGAGTGGAGAGACGGAAACCAAACGAGGAGACAGTCTCGACTGTCCAACACCGACAGGGTTCACAGCCCGCCCGCCATCGTCCGAGGAAGTCGGTGTCCTGTCCAGGATGCCCTCGCGCGGAGTGCTCCTCGCAGAGGGACGCTTCTGTGTGTGCTGGTCCCCGCTCAGCCTTGCTTACAAGGTTTGACTGCTGGCCGGCTAGGCAAAACGGGCTTCGGCAAAAAAATTTATAAAATGAATCTTCTGTGATAACAGCACCTCAAGCCTAAATAGTGGCGGTTGAAACATGAATCGCACAAGAGGAATTATCTTCTAGCACGTGCATCATACAGTTGCAACGACGCTGCAAACAGTCATACACGCCTGACGTGAGGGGTTTGTTAAGGATCAGGGTCTCAGTGACGAGACTCTGCAGGACGCGCCTCTATCAGGCTCGGGCTACGAAAGACCTTGGACCACTCGCTTGTCCGCCGTCGCACACAATACAACAAACAGTTTGACTGTTTGCAGCATCAAGTTGGATGAAGTCACAAATATCGGGTGTTGGTGCAGTCGACTTCAGATAATTGCAAAGAGTTTTTGGGATTTGTCTTTAGGATCTGTGCAGTACGATTGCCACATTTTTGGCGACTGTAGCATTGATCTGATCGTATTTAAAATCGGAGCCTCCCAAATCCTTGCTGGTTTGGGTCACATCCGTGCATGGGCTTGACTCATTTCTCGTCCCTCACAGCAGCACTCGACACCACTTACTTCTTACGATTAGTCTGAGACAGCCAACACCTGATCTACGCAGTCCTTACAAACCCATTTTCTCCACCCCCTTCAACAAAGTGCGCCATGCATTTTCAAATCGATTTCAGGTTTTGCTGACTCGGTCACAGCACAAGTTTTCACCTTTATTGACCACAAATCACGAAAACCATTTCAAGTTTTAAAAAGCGAACTCATGATCAGTGAATTAAAAACTGGCGCGATCATACGCCAATCCACAATGAACACACAAAAAAGGCACAAAACATGTGCTGTCAAAACAAAGACACCGAAAATGCATAAACATGGCATTGACCAGTGGATAAGGTCAAAAAAGGAAGAACAACAAATGCTTCTGATAAGAGTATCACGAACCAAAATATGGGCAAAGTTTAAGAGAATTTGGCGAAAATTCAAGCCACATCTTAAAAAAAAACTTGACACTACGGCTTAACACAATCACTGATGACGGATATTCACAACCAAGCCACCAGTCTGACAGCCTGACATGTACGATTGGTCAATCAGAGATCAAATGAAAACGAGACCACAAACGAAACAGAAACAAAAATGCTTAAATCCTTCTCAAAAAAGCTCTCAAAACTCGATCCCTTAACGAAATACCAGCAAAAATCTCAAAAACTTCCCTACTGAATCTTACTAGAATTGCCAACACACTCGCGCAGTTGAGCATTAGCATCCTTCAAATACAAACCGCCTCCTCGAACGATGTGGAAAAAATCCACAATACCGCTCGTCCAATAATAATAATTGAAATAATTACGATTGGCCAATAACAAATTAACTATCGACTGATCGAATCGATGACATTCAGCGTACACGCTAAATCGATCCAAATTGAATCCGCAACCTAAGCTAGCCCCAGGTGGAGCCATGCAATCTTTCTCAAGTGCGCAAAGGACGTACCTAAAATTAAAAACAGATTCAAAATTGTAATTTTGTATTTTTCCACTCCTTACCATTTTAGGACATCTTGAATAACTTCTACTGTTCGAACGACCAAAACGTGTCCAGCCTCGTACATTTTACAAGTGCTTTGTTTCAATCTCTTTTCATCCGTTGGAATATATTTATAAACCCCTGAAATACAAATCTGACTCACAGCGCGTACTGATCAGCTACAGCGGTAAGCCACGCCCCTTTTAGCTCCGCCTACACGTTGGTTCTGATTGAATGCGACGGCGTGCAGTGCATCGACCACGATTAGTCAGTGGTAAGAGCAATCTACACCTAAGATCATGAATTGGAGAAAACTAGGGGAAATTTACGCATCCGAGCCTAAAAATCAGTTCGAGCCTAAAAAATGTCCTATCTCTTACGACATCCTGAGGCCTATTCTACATCATGGTGTAGATCCATTCTCTGTTTAATGCATCCCCCCCCCCCCCCCCCCGAGGATAATGAAGTCGGACTCAGGTCCACAAAGACAGCTACTTCGCTCCTTGGCACTTGTTGAACCAACCTATACTTTACACACTCACCTTATTTCTCACCTCACATATCAAAACGAGAACTCACCTGAATCTGCCTGCGGTCATTTCTGAGTCAACTGAATTCTTCACCTCTCTAAACCAGTCCTTTCAATCTATATCCCAGGCTAGATCTAAGACTTTTTATTCTTTTTCGGTCAAATTAGATGTTTCTGTATTTGCCTCGCAGCACTCCTGGCAGAGATCAAGTGATATCCCAGAGATCCTACCTTATTTTCGCTTGCTTGCTCGCTTTCGGTCACAACCTGCTCTAATCAGTTTTCAGTGGAGGCTCCTGCACCGCCCAATTCCAACGGGTCGCTATCTTTTTTGAGGAAAATTAAGGAGTCAGAAACATGCCAGTGGTGCGAAAATGCTTTGACACTATGGAACATTATTTTTTGCGTGTGCTAGTGTCTGTGAGATGTGGGAGGAGCTGGAAGGAAGGGTACGCTCACTTGGAGTCGATGCTACATTTTCGGTTAAGACATTTTATTTGGTTCTGTCGAGCACAGTATACCCGTCAATATTCTGTTGCTCTAAGCCCGCTTTTACATATATTCCTGTGAGCGCAAGGAAAACATGCCTCTTTTTTCTGGATTTATTGCGTCAATGCGTAGCTGGTATCACGTTATGTTTCTGCTTGCTTATAGAGTTGGAAAGTTGGATTTGCTCTAAAGCGTCAATGGCAGTTGATCATGCCCCTGTTCGCCCCTCGTGCCGCACTGATTTTTGCTAAGTAGTTATTTGGCCATACTAACATTATCATTCATAATGTGTAAAAGTTAAAATAAAAATAGGAGTACAACAAAGAGAACTCACCTGGATTCGTTGCACTATATATTCCATGTCCTGTGAACCCTTGTAACATATACGCGAATTTATCGCACCGTCGTACAGATTCGGTCCAAAGGTCCAAATGCCATCCAGATTCGATAAATTTAGCATTCACCAAAGTCACTCCGACAGTGATGGGATGATACAGGCCTGCCTTCGAATTTCGTCGACAATTCAACAATTCGTAGACGTGCGACAAATTGTCTTTCTCCAATTGAACACTACTATCCATATACCAAATAGCACCGTGCCTTTTCACCGCCTCCTAGAAATCGTATTCCCAACTTTAGACAATCTCGAATTCTGATTGGTTCAAAACTTATGAAGCCACGCCCCCCTTTAGCCGCTGTTTTATCTCATCTACTTATAGTGCTGTAGTCCGTCAGATGAGTATGCAGCCACTGAGCAATTATGCATTGGTTCCTCAAAATTGATCGATCGATCGATACTTACTGCGATCAATATCGGTTTCCATCGATATTCGGACAATGATCGCACCCAGGTCGGATATCGGTCAAATTGGAAAACTCGCCGTTCGACATTGCACAATCGTCGTAGCTGAGCGATACTTGCATCCGATAAACCCAAATCGTAGACAACAATGCGTTGATTGGACTGCGGAAAAAATTTGTGCAAACTCTTGATTAAAATGAGCGCCCGATCGAAATATCCTTCAGAAGCAGCCGTGACGAATGGCGGATTATCGATTAAGATCTCTTTTTCGAATCGAAAATAATCATCCAAACGTAAATCTAATAAACCTAATCTTTTAATTATCGGCAAGTTATCGCAAGAAAAACGTTTTCCAATCGTTGGAATTCCATATTTCGATGGTAGACGATAACAAAAATTATACCCGATCCCAGTTTCATTATCGACACATAAACAACTTTTCGGAATATTTTGATCGATTAGTAACTGATCATTGATAATATAATGACCGATGTAATTGTTTTGAATTTCCTGAAATAAAATTTCTTCAGAAATACAGGAAAAAGCAATCAATACACAATCAAAACCTTAAACCCTGAGCGGGAATCGAACCCACTTCCAAGATCTTTAGCCCAGTTCACTAGCACATCAACTGTACGCCACAATAAAATAACTTGAAGGTGATTTCTACATTCTTACTGTACATGCCTTTTACTCCGAAGTGTCTAATCTATCTGATTTCTGATACTCTTCTAGAAAATGCAACCCTCATGCAGGCTGTCATGAGGCTTGTAAAAAAGCCCTAAATACACCATACATGCCGACACCCTATAATAGCCTATAATCATTATAGGCTGACCTTCAAAATTTTTGAAAATTTTGAAAAAAAGGCGGGGCATTGCGCAGTCGCAGCCGAGAAAATTTTTTTAAAAAATTCACCTTCATTCTGCGCATAAGCAAATTTTGCGCAGTCTATTCCAGCTTTTGCCTGCTCTGGTGCGCATTAGGTATCATTCGTTGAAGGTGTTTTCGCCTCCACTGCGCAATTGGTACTGTGTACTGGTAACGCGTGGTAATCACGTGCTTCCGTAATGACTGTAGTAAAAATGAACCGCACAGGTTCACCAAGAAATTACGAACTTAGGTGTCTGCGCATCGAAGACAGCGAAATTTTGTGATTTTGAGCCAAAAATGGCAAAATTCATTGATAACGCATCAAAAACAGCGAAATTTAGTCATTTTGAGCCAAAAATGGCAAAGTTCAGAGATTGGGAGCCACCCATTACAAGGACGTCTACACTAGGGGGGAGGGTGGGGGTGAGCGGAAAGTGGACGGAAGTGGATGGAGGAGGGGGGAGGCTGACGCCAAGTGGACGTCCACTTCACAAAATCGGCGGGTCATCTCGGACAATTATCACAATTATCATAGTATTAACGCTAGAGATACGAGTAAAATTACTAATATTGAAATCATCAAATGAAACGACTATCCAAGGACTCAGGTCGATTATATTCCAGTTTTCCCAAACATTTTTCATCCCTTTTGGCTTCTCTTTTTCTGAGGCGGATAAAACGATTTTAGTGGTGCTGCCAGTGGCTTTGTGGCTCAATCTGGTGTCTTGGTAACCAAGACCTGCAGGGGTGGGAGAGGGGGTTTGCTGGGCAAGTACTCTGAATGTGAGAGAGAGCGACTACATCTGTGGCTGAAACATCAACCACGGGCCGACCTCCCCATCCAGGGCGATGGATTCCAGGCGCTAGGGGGCCATCGGGATGTCAGGGATGTTGCCCAATTATAGCACTGACTGATCCGACCCTCGACGTGGGTCCCGATCTCGATCTGGGTGATCCGTTCAAGAAATGAGATATTTTTATGGATAAGGTTCCCAGCAGCCTGCCCTATATTTCCTTTCCTCGCTGTCACTGTCCATCAAACCACTCCAAAAACTCAGGAGCACTACCTTGCACCTAAAGCGGTATTCAATTCTGATTTTGGAGGAAAATTGGAGAAGTTTCAAATTGGATGTGGCATGACACATTTTTAGAGAGAGCGCAAAATTTTAGTTCCCAATTCGGCTGATGCAGCAGTCGAATCAAACTGAAGACTGAATGACCCATCATTTCGGCGGATCAGTCGATGCTGGGAGCAATGCTGTTTCGAAGAGAATATTTTCCTATGGGAGGGTCTGCTCAAGTGGACGTCCATTTTTAGGGGGGGCCCAGGCGAAACGGATGAAAGGTGGATAGGGGGAGGGGGAGTCGAAAAATCGCATTTTTTGGTGGACGTCCTTTATGGATGGCCCCTTGCGCATCTAAAACAGCGAAATTTAGTGATTTTGAGCCGAAAATGGCAAAATTCAGTGATTGCTCAATAAAAAAACGGCGAAATTTGGTGATTTTGAGCCAGAAACGGCAAGATTCAGTGATAGCGCATCAAAAACAGCGAAATTTAGGGATTGCGTATTGAAGACAGCGAAACTTAGTGATTTCGAGCCAAAGGTGACAAAATTTAGGGATTGCGCACCAAAAACAGCAAAATTTAGGGATTGCGCACCAAAAACAGCGAAATTTAGGGATTGCGCACCAAAAACAGCGAAATTTAGGGATTGCGCACCAAAAACAGCAAAATTTATGGATTGCGCACCAATTTTGTCAGGGGGATTGCGCAATTATAGGCTAAAGTTCAGACCGTCGGCATGTATGCACCCGACACTCAATATTCTGCCTGTCAGCCTTGTCTTTATTCCCAATGCAGATTAGCGGAATGGCCTATCAGTAAGATAAAGTACACGCGCCCTGAGGAGGCCGAATTTTTATTATGATCGATACAGGAACAAATAGAAAATATCACTCGTCGGCGCTATTGGGGGAATGTGAGTGAAGTAAAAAAGGGCCCACTCGTCCTTACCGTAAGAAAAAGGATGAAGCCAAATCCCGCCATCAGCAAACCAAATATGCGAGCGCGAAATCGGCCTCGATAAAAGATGCGCCATCGGCGAAACATGATTGGATATTGATTGATCGACGATTGTCTTAATCAATCGATACTTTTATGACCGATGGTTTAAAACAGGTTGATAATGACTGATCGGAGAGCTTGATCAATTTGAGTCATCTAAAATCGAGATTGAACACCAGTCACGAATAGGGGATAACCTCGAAGCGCTCTCTACTTAGTGTAAATCGCTGTAATTTCGCAGTTTTGAGATTTTGGGCCTTTTCGAGATTTCTGGCACACCGTCAGGCACCAGTACCACGAATTTGACTCGGGAATGTCTGAAGCACATGGAACACTTTATCAGCTGATGAGTTTGCTGTATCCTACCCAAATACTTATGCCTCAATCGTATATTCCGAATCCACTATTAGCTTAGCTGTGCTGCAGCTGTCTTGGTGATTCAAAAATGTGAAATCATCCATTAAGTCCAAATGTGGTGTTTTCTGGTCTGGCTGAAGTGAAGCAGAGATTCTGAAAGAGATCTTCCTGGTCTGTAGCTTTTGGACAATCCAACTGAAATCGCCAGTCAATAAGACACATCTATCAGCTAATATGCAAAAAAAAGTGAGAATACACCTTTTTTAAAACTGGCTTCGAAACACAAATGCACTGGCTGCTCCTCGGAAGAGAATTGCGAGCGATTGAAAAATGATAGACAGCGGTCAAGAGTTGATCTGAGATTGTCACTGATCAACCCTTGGGGTTGGGCAGGCTGGGAAACGACTAGTGTCTTTGGAGCTGTTCAAAATGCTCGTCAATGTGTCCCAATTTAAATAATGCGACCAATACCCCACTCTGAGATTGGACTTACGGAAAATAATCGGACCTGAAGTTGGAGTTGGAGCCAAATATTGTGAGGATAATGAGGCTAAAAGTAAGGTAGTCCTACGCATTTGAATCTCCCGCTGATACTTGTCTGTCTTGATAAGTTTTGTCTGGAATTTATGGTTTACACAACAAATTTCGCGGAAGGAAAATTTCGCGGTTTAGGCTATCCTTGAAAACCGCCAAATTAGAGTGATTTACAGAAATCCCGTAAAACAAGCCCAGCATCGACCGATCCGACCCAAGGCCTCGATCCCGATACCGATCCGCTTCATAGAATACAAGATCAATGGGGATGACGTCTTTAGCACTGTCTCACCAACCTGCCCTGTTTCTTCGCTGTAGCTCTTTATCAGACCACTCCAAAGGACACAGGAGAATTAACTAGCGCCCAAAGTGAGATTAAATGCTGATTTGAGAGAAAAAAAAACGGGACTTTCTTTCCATAGTATGCAACACTTTATTATTTTCCAGCAGATGAAGCGAGAAAAATTTTAGTTGCCGATCCAGGAGTTGGATCGGATCGGTCGATGCCGGAAACCAGGCAGGCAAAACAACCAAACCATCATCCGTACCATAAAATCGAGATATTAACGGTAGATGCAATTTAATGCGGCATTCGCACCTCGTCGCAAATGGAGTCAAACGTTGGCGATAACTGGCTGGGTAACATTACGAGCAAGAACGATAACCAGGCACCTTATTCAAGAAAACTCGCTGCTAAGTGACAGACGTGGTTCCAATACGAACAACGGGGGCACGTACATCTTCGTCGAAGCTAGTGGCAGGCCTAATTCAATGTCAGTCGCTTGACAACCACAACCGTGGATGGGAGTAAGGCGAAAATAAAAACAGCGAGAACAGCTCGACGAGATCGATGAAGAAGGATAAGTGGCTTTGGAAATGGTAACAGGAGGGAAGGCCAGAAATTACCTAAGCTGAGCCCACTTCAAGGCTGAAATCGGAAAATGCCACATTAGCGACACAAATTCTGCAAGAGGCGAATTTAGACTTCGTAAAGAAAACTTGATTTTTACAATTCAATTTTGCACAACACTGCCAAACATGGGATAAACCAACAAATGGATGGATTTTGAAAAATCGCCTGCATAAGTAATTCAGAAACTAAATTTGAGTATGTAAGCAGCTACTCAACGTTGTCGCCCAAACCTTTAAAAATTAATTGGTAGACAAACCCCGCTCCATCCACAATGCCCTGCCTACTGAATCGATCCGTCATCGATTTTTAGAATTTTGCCGCTTCTAGCAGACATTTTTTGGTGACGTCTAGAAAGAGCGCGAGATTCAAAAACTTTTTCAGAATATTTAGTTCATGCCAGGCAGCAAATTTCTGCTAGAGCCTGTTACAGCAATCTAACCTCGCTTTTTTCTGAAGTTAACATAAACATTTCACATCTCTGTTCGTCGACACTAGCAAGTATCCTTCCCGCACGCTCGTTAATCCTGTGTCAGAGCCTCCTCTTGCACCATGACATGTAAACAACGGTATGCAAGAGTTGCTCCGTTTCGTCAGTTGGACGAACTAAACTTTGCGCAATAAAGAGAAATTTATTCTGTCGGTCGGGATCTTCTTGGTATTTGGCCATTGCTTAGTTTCATTAGCTCGGAAGTCGGTTGTTCGGGCGGCTTGCTCCGTTCTCAAGTTGAATTTGTTCGATTTTGACCGACGAAATCGGTCCGATTTTGTCACTAGCGATTTTCGAATCGAGTGTTCGCTGTAGCCATGTATCGGTTATCGACGGAATATTACAAAAGTATTTATCGAGAAGAAGCAATCGAAACCGATGTTCCACAATCGCAGCCAGCTGATGGCGATCAGGTAAGGACCGAAAATTGCGTGTAAAACTGGCTAACATAAATTCAACAAAAACTGATAAATATTCCGAAAAACCCCTTCCGTTTTAAACGTTTTGGCTCAATAGTCTTGTTTGTAAGAAGTCGCAAATTTCTTACCAAATTATTTCGTTATAGTTACCAAACAACGCTGGCGGATTCTCATTTCAAGTCGACGATGTTACTCGTTTACGTCGATTTATTTGCCTCGGTTCCGAAGGTGGTACCTACTACGTGAAGGAACAAGATTTAACTTTGGACAATGCCAAACATATCGTCAAAATGATAGAAAATGGTAAGTATTCCCGGAACAGCGCTAGAGATTTGAGGAACTTGGGGTACCCTAACTGTGAGTCTATTTGTGCCAACAGGTCTCTTAGCAGATGCAGTACAGTCGATCGGTACCACAGTACCGTAGCTAGATACTATTGTACGCCATACTGTAGTGTCACAACCGCGCGTATTGCATAATAAATTTTTAATGCCTTTTTTGCTTCAGCTGTTCCAAATTTCCAAATCTTACACATTCCAGTTCCGAAATTTTTGCGTCAGTGTCTTAGAAGTTCATTAAAGTTTTGTGAAATGTGTGCGTGGGAAATGTTAAAGGAACTGATGTGTAGGGTGCGGCTATTATCTTTCTAGGCAAAGTGGTGGCTGACACATGCCGATGTGCAGCTTTCCTGCAATTAGGTTTCCCCGCGTTCGATCACGGATGCTCAAGAAGGCATTATTGATCTTTTGTTTCAGGCAGCGGAATGCAAGTGATCGAAGTTTTGGAAGAAATGAGTTTATCGGGACGTGCCGCCAAACAAAACCCAACCCTGTTCGCTTTGGCATTATGCGCTCGTTTTTCAACCGAAGTTCTGGATCAGAAATCGCGAACCGAATTACGTCGACGCGCATACGAATCGTTTCCAAAAGTTTGCCGCATACCAACGCACGTTTTTCAATTTGTTGAGTATTGCGAGTTGATCGGAAAAGGAAAAACTACTGGTAAGTCGTTTGGAGGGGGGCTGCTGTTTGAACTGGTATGGGTGTACACTGGAATTGGGGGGGAGGGGGCGGTAAGATCAAGCATCGACCGAACCGATCCGCCGATCTAAGGGTGTATCGGCTCCCTATCCGATCCGATCAGCTGGACCAGCAACTGAAATTTTTTGCGCTTTATCTGCTGGGGAATTATAAGGTGTGGCATACTAGGATAAAAAGTCCTTTTTTTCTCTCAAATCAGCCATTAGTCCCGCTCTAGGCGCTGGTCAGCTCTCTTGTGTCGTTTGGAGTAGACTGACAGAGAAGAGAGCAGGTTGGTGAGAACTCAGTGTCAACTACGTCATCCCCATCGATCTTTTATTTTTTGAAGCGGATCAGCCAGATCGCATCAGGAATCTGGGTCCAGGCCTGGGGTGATAGGGCCCTCTACGCTTAAAAGGCCCAAGGCTTGGTAATCGGCTAGAAATTCACCTACCAAGGGGAGGTTTATCAGGTGGGGACTTGTGCAGTCCGCGAATCTAATGTGTGCCATGCATAAAGTACGCACAGGGAGTCGAGGAGTAATCCTGGATAATCTAAAATCCTCACAGAATCAATTGAAATAGGTAACTCTTAGAGGAGCGGGGCTTCGAGTTTTCGGGCTTTTGAGAAACCAGACCAGGACGGCACGAACCTGCAATTATGTACCTACTTGGTTGTTTCAGGATGGGGTCGTAGTCATCGTACGGCAATTGGAAATTGGTATTTGGACAAGGACCCGAAAGAAGTGGCCATCGCTGTCACCAAATATAAGAAACGTAACAATTGGTCTCATCGCGATCTTCTGCGTTTGTCTCATCCAGCACCGAAATTGCCTGAAAAGTTGGACCATCGAGATTTGTTCGTTTACGCCGTGAAAGGCTTAGAAGCCGTTTTCGATTTGAAACGTGAAGAAGCTAAGGAGACGAACAAAGAATTCGACGAAAAACGTAAATTGAGCCCGGCTTTGGCCTACGTACGAGCCAGCGAATTATTATTGAAAGAAGAGAATGAAATCGGGGCGGCAGTATTGATAAACAAGTATAAATTGGTTCGTGAACACGTGCCAACTCAATTATTGAATTCGAAATTGGTTTGGAAAGCGTTATTGGAGGAAATGCCAATGACGGCTATGTTACGAAATTTGTCCAAGATGACTTCGATCGAATTATTGAAAGAGAAATCGGAAGAGTCGCGAAAGATCGTATCACGACTGACCAATGAAGAAATGTTAAAGAAGGCTCGCATACACCCGTTCAATGTGCTGTTGGCTTATTACACTTACAATTCTGGGCACGGGGATAAAGGCAAACTCAAATGGACGCCCGATCAAGACATTGTGAAGGCGTTGAACGAATCGTTCTATCTGTCGTTCAAGAATGTGGAGCCGACTGGCAAACGTATTTTGATCGGGTTAGACGTGAGTGGATCGATGATGTCGGGAATAATGGGATCATCGATTTCGTGTCGTGCTGCATCGGCGGCCTTGTGCATGCTGTATGTGCGCACCGAACCGTTGGTCCAGGTGATGGCATTCAGCGACGAGTTCATGCCCATTCAAATCGAGAAAACAGATTCGTTGGAGGAAGTGTTGAGGAAGACGGGCGATCTGCCGTTTGCGGGTACCGATTGCGCCTTGCCAATGTTATGGGCGAAACAGCAGAAGAAGGAATTCGATGTGTTTGTGGTGTTGACCGACAACGAAACGTGGGCTGGCAAGATACACCCGCACGTTGCCTTAAAGCGATATCGATCGGCGACTGGAATTCGTGATGCGCGATTGATCGTGGTGGGAATGACGGCCACTGAGTTTACCATTGCCGACCCGAGCGATCCATTCATGTTGGATGTTGCTGGATTCGATGCTGCGGCGCCCGAAGTTATGCGCAATTTTATATTGGGATTGATTTAAATGGTAATGGGCGGATTGAGGTGGGGGGACTATTGAGTTTCGTAGGTGATAGCGTGGGATAAGAGGTTGGCCGATGATCTTGGTGGTGCCAGTGGCTGAGTTAAAAGCAGTGTGAATTTGATTAATTTGCGTAGGTGTTCATAGATTTTTCAGTGGCTTGTTGAGGGGATGAAACTGTAGGTCAGTCAAATATAGCCTTATGCATAGAAGTATGCTATCGATTTTTGTCGCTTGTTTTTCTTTGAAACGATAGCTTGACTGTTGCCTTACGTGCTATGTGTCGAACGATTCTAAGATTTGGTTTCTTATCAGTTTGTTATCGAATGTTGCCAGATGACTTTCGCATTGCATTTCATTCAAATATTGCTGGTATGGCTGCTCTTTTCATGTAATAAAAACTGGGTGTGGAGTGGTTGAGCGAGTTATGAGTTAATCGTACATGATTCCTGTCAAAAAGTACTTGTACAATAGCTTAGACAGCGGCCCCCTTGTATGACTGCTGGCCGGCTACAGGCAAACCGGGTTAAAGTCCTGTGGGGGACTGGGAAGCACAGGGCCCAACACAAAATCCAAAAGAAGAAATGACGTAACTGCTAGTGGTCACCTGCGCCATACGCTCCCAACTTTCAGCCTGGCTTCTTCGTAAAAGTCAGTTTCGGTGCCTCAGCTGAGCAGGGTGGTTTTTCATGGTCAGTTTTATGGTGAGGGAAGGTCAGACTCCACACAGACATACAGATACTGATAAACACTTTGGGGGGGGGGATACTGCAAATATAAAATAGGTACTGATGTTTCACAAACCGAGAATACAAGTGAGGATTCATAAGCAGCTGACTGAAATAGCAAATCATTGAATCCAACTCATTCTGTCATCAAGCGTTCAATCATTTCGATCAATCTTCCCTTGTTTATGGCCCCAGTTCCCATGGAACTTCCAACTGGTTTTGCCCAGCAGTTCTGATAATAAGCTGGGCCGTGAGGCGACCAGCTCGCACGGCGGGTTTCTCTGTGTGTCTCCACTAGGAGCACCTCCACACGGGGTCCTGTGCCAGCACCAGCATCCCAGGGTGATACTGGCCAAGAAGGGAGGGTCCTCCCGACTGGTCTTCGAGGACCTGACCAGTCCTGCTTCTCTATTCTTCGGCGTCCGCCATTTGACCCGCTTGAGGTGAGTCAAAGCAAGTCTCACGACAGATCCCTCTGTCGTCTCCACTAACATCCTGCGCCAGAGCAAGAGTCCTAGAGCACAGCAGGCTGGGAGCCCCCACCCAGGTTGTAAAATACAAATTGTCCGGCCCAGGGGCTTCAGGAGTCAAACAGGTGTGGCGTATACTGTGCGTATGTTCCTGCGCATAAGCAGCCACTATTTGGGTATGTCTGTATGTATGGTACGTGATAGGCTCATTTGTTAGTACTCTACTCCTAAATAACCGAATCCTTTGAAGACTGGGTCTCCTTTGAGAATGGGCTTACTGAACTGCAGGTTCTAGAGGAGGTCTAACAATGGCTTTCAATCAGGGTTGCTGGTCCAAGGATTGCGGGATCAACGACCCTGACCACGGGTTTCAGGACCAACTCCATGGCTCTGACACATACGGTAATCGACACGAAACCTGATATCAACACGAAATTATTACAAATCGCTCAACCAACTGTCTGGTAAAGTTCACAGAAATCTTACAGCCAACATATCGATCGAAAGGTTTCAACAGGAATTCCATCGCAAGTAGAAGAGCGAATAATGTAAAAGCTTTCAAAGTACTCGAGTAAATAATTATCCACACCGCATGTTTATCATAATTAAAAGCAATATGTGAAACCTCAAATGTTTTCAATCTAAACCTACAGTATCTCTGAATTAACTTCAGTCCTTCAATTTCCCCGCCCAGGGCAGTGTGCATGTACCACTTCACACGCACTCCATCAACTGACTCCTTTCATCTTTCGAATCCAAGCCCCGTGCGATATCGAAGAAGTCCACGATGCCACTGGTCCAGTAGTAGCTGTTGTAGGAATTGCGATTAGCCAGGAGCAAATTGAGTACGGACTGATCGTATCGATGACAATTGGCGTAAACCGTAAATCGGTCATCGGCGAACGAGCACTGCAACTTGGACCCGACGGGTGCCATACAGTCCGATTCCAAGGCGCATAATACGTACCTGAAAGGTCGACAGAGGGGTTGGGTGCAGACCTGGGGGCACTGCATAGCAGAAAATGGTTGTAGTAGGGGCCTGTCTGCCTGTCACAGGTTCAATGGTTCAGTACTTATTGCTGTGTGATGATAATATAACCAGCTGAGGGAGGTGGAAAAGTCAAGCCCACATTACCGTATGCTTGTGGTGTTTGTCCCAAAGATATTTCCAGAAACATGTAATGCATTTTTAGGTCAGAGCTACCCACCCGATCTGGATTAGATACCTGATACAGCTCTGACTGTGATTATACAGTAGACTCTCCTTTACGATGCCACTGGGCGCAGTATTTGGCAAACACCCAGTCAAGTCCATAGCCCGCTTCATAAGTATACGCGGCCTGGTTGTCCTAGTTGCACATACAGTTCCCATGTAGGGGTAATAGCGCACACACTATTACCCCTGCTCTGCACGGATTCGTACCCTACTTGGACCCAATAGCCAGCCTTATCTCACGGGGCTTCATACGCAGGTTACTGTCTATTCTGTGCAGGTGCTGGAACAGAGAGACTTCACTGCATTGTATCTCAAGGTGTTGCACGTACTGTAGCTGCGATGAATTTAGTTTGCGTCAGAGCTACATAGGTAAGCTGCACGGGGCACTGCCGTCGTTAAGTCAGTATGAAAAAATTCATACAGTTCTGGTAGTCTGTACATTTTGTGATGATGTAAACTGAAGCAGAGGGATCGCCAAGTATTGCACTTGTAATAAGATGACCAGACGTTCTGATGCTACATTGCAGCACAAAACGACAAGTGACCAAGATGCTATTTGATGCGGCGCCATCAAGAGGAACGCGGGGGGCTTCGTTATCCAGCTATGCTTAATTGCCACTAGCTACAAATTAGTGTTCCAATGACGTGGGTTTTTCACTGTCTGAACTGACCCTGACCTTGACCGACCCTCGAAAAAATTTTCTGACCTGACCCTGACCTTGACCAGCACCAAATAATTTTCTGACCTGACAGTTGACCTTGGCGAGGAATTGTGTATTTTCTGCCTCTGACTTTGACATTGATTAATTGGCACCAGCAAAAAAGCTTCTCTGTGTTCGTCTGTTCACCGAGAAAACTTAGTACAGCTGACAGTTTCCTGCGTTGCATTATGTGAAATTTCACATGCAAATTAAATTTTTATGAAGCTCAAAAAGATATGTAAAGCTGTTTTCGACGGAGTTGGGGAAAACAAAAAAGCTCTCACCAATTGAATTTCAAAAATACAGTACTCGTGGAGCTTAATCGTTCGTAACAATCGCAATGCTGGCCTGCTAGAATAGGAGCTCTACCCTGCTGTAAGCGGCCATGGATTTGTGTGTGTCCGCAGCCAATGCAAGCCCACACTACGCTGGCACACAGTAGTCCGCGCAGCTAGGGTGGTAGGGGACTAGGCAAGGGAGATAACTGCAATAGCACAAGACTCACAATCACCAGGGGCCAGTTTAACAATCAGATCCCAATTTTTGGCGGGTACGTGTCACATTAGCTGTCCTAGAGGTGTCTTATTCATGTCACATCCTGTTTTACAGTAAAGAAGGATGACTCCAGACATTTTATCAGACCACAAAATTTCACGCTGGAAATAAGCCGGGCACCCATTACAAATCGAGGTTTGTGTTTGTATTTTATCATGTCTTACGAGGACTCCTTGGCTAAGGCAGGCTAGTCCACTTCATATGAGAACTGTAAAGGAGCCAAATCTAGTTTATTTTATTAGCTTTACCATGGGTTTAATTATGTGGGAATTCTTCTTTTATATTTACACACATCTGTCATGTTAGTAGGCGACTATGTGAGCCACATCATTTGGTTATTACAAGTCAAAATTTTAAGTCCTACAAACGGAGTTTTGCGACTCTTTTGCGGGACTGTGTACCATGGGAGAATACTTGCTAGTAACTTTACCACGCATAGGAGTTTTAATTAATTTTGCGTGTCTCCCTCCTGTCAAGTGCATGTATTTGCTTGGGTAAGGAGTAAAATGATGATGATGGCATTCTGTCTTGCCTTTTTGGCCTCAATGGCTAGAAAAGGACGACAGAATTTCAGTTCTGCTAAAAAAGAACTGTTGTTGCAGGTCGAGAGAGCTGAAGCAAAGTGCCACGATAACAGGGCCCTCTAAGATTGCCCTAGACAGGCTACTGCCCAAAAAACCTGCCCTAAAAGCAGTGACAGCATGGCAGCGGTGTTGGGAAATAAAGAAACCACAAAGTGTCTCAGGACATGGTCGAAGTCGTCCTAAACTTAAGACAGCTTGGTGTCCTAGGATGGGGCACAAGCTGGTTGTGAAATGACTCAGGACTGTCCTAGAATTTAGGACATGCCTTGGGATTTAGAACTGCAGAACTACCCCAGATCCCCACGCATGAAGGCGGGAGCTTGAAATGTTTTCACCAACATTTCACTAAATTTACATTCTTTCGCTGTCAGACTACTCTGACCGGGTGTAAGGAATTCTGACCTGACCCTGACCTTGACCAGACCCCAAAAAATTTTCTGACCTTGACCCTGACTTTGACCAAGGGTCGGTCAATCAGAGTTTTGACAGAATTCTGACCTTGACCTTGAGGTCATTTCTAACACTACTACAAATATTGCAATTTCATCCATTAAACGCAAACTAATTTTCGAAAGTCTTGGGCTTTTCACCTCTGACCTGAGCCTGACCTTGACCAAGCCCAAAAAATTTTCCGACCTCGAGCTTGACTTTTGACAAGGGTCGGAAAATCAGGGTTTGCACAGATTTCTGACCTTGACCTCGACCTTGAGGTCGTTTCGAACACTTCGCAAACACAATGGAAAGCATGAACACGAGCAGGAATCGAGCCCGTTCCCCTGACATAAGGTGTCCAGCACATCGGGAGCCGACACGCCATGTGTACTTGCGGGCGTACTGCATCACGCAGTCTCATTGAGTCCTTCCCACTCGCACATGTCAGTTCATGTCTTCCATTCTGTTTCTGTTTCTTGATTCCAATCTGAGCCATCTTTCAGCTCAAAATCTCATTCCTGTTCTGTGAGCACAGAACTTTGCAGGAAGCAGCAGCCTAGAAAGCAAAGCTACTCACCATTTCAGCACGTCCTGAACAACCTCAGTAGTTCGCACGACCAGCGCAAGCCCGGCCTCGTACATCTTGCACCTGGCTTGCTTCAATTTCTGCTGATCAGCCGGAATGTATTTGTACACACCTACAACGGGTCAGCATTCGTGCACCCTGATAACGCCCTAAATCCTCCGTCCCTCCTCCCAGGCTGTCACTTACAAAGTGTCCTATCCAGGGGGTTTTGGATCTCAAACAGGTCCAGCGTTCACTCCGCACACACATGTTCCTGCACAATAGTACCCACTATTAGGTTTCTCTTTGGGTAAGCACAATATGCAATAATGCGCATACTTGTTAACGATTAAAAACATAAAAACAAAGGGCGAAATCGTAAAAACCTATCAAAAAATTGGTGCTGAAAATAGGTATATTACCCTGAAGGGCATATAAGATTCTAGTGTATGCGCCGTGACAATCATGTTGTGTGCGCTGCTCACCTTTGCCCTTCCAGGCCTATCTCACATGCGAACAGGCCATGCTGGCTGGTTTTCTTGTTTTGCCTCTGTTCATCATGTGCTGATAACCTCTAGCTAGTATCTTATCGTTAGCCAGTCTCATCTTTGCGTCTGCTGGTGCACAGTAGGGAACAAATCGTACCGTTCGACTTGTGAGGTTGAGTGCCTTACGATGCCGCAGGTACGTGTATATACTATATATATAGCTTATAGGGTTATAACCCAGGTCCGACTGGGGATGACTCGAAAAGTCGGTCGGGATTTCCAATGGGTCCTTGACTGGGGTCGTCGGGTCGGGTCGGGTTTTGATTCTGAGGCCCAAAAAACCCGACTTTTACGACACACAAATAAATCTGAATTTTAAATTACCTTAAATAAAATTCAAATGATTATTTTTTATAAAAGAGGGGGGCGAGATATTTATAAATTTAATTTTATCTTTTTTTTATTTTTTAAAAATTTTTTTAGGGGGGTGGGGGGGGGGGGGGGGGGGGGGTTTATCGGGGGGGTAGGTTCGTCGGTGGGTTATAAGTGACGGGGATTTCCAATGGGTCCGACTGGGGTCGTAAGTTAGGGACACATGATTTTCAGTACTACGCAATCCTGACGCTCGCTGAGGCTTCTGTGCAATCAGGGTATACGGTGCTAAAAACATATGTGTACGGGTCCAATAGAATAGCGCAGCAGAAGCGCGGAACAGCATTGTTGCAGAAAATATCAACAGGAGACATGCTTGCTGTCCATTAGGCCTAAGAGAGCAGCAATAATGCCAATGCGGATCACAATTGGTCGTGGCCTAGTTGGTTAGGCGTCTGACTCTCACGCTGAGCGCGCACTTACAGGGGAGGGCTCGACCCCCGCCTGGGAAAAAATGATTGTCAATCGCTGTTAGCCCCAATATATCTTGGCCCTCGAGTGCGCTGCATGATGATTGGTTGTGGATAAAGTATGGCATGACATGACACGCCCCTCAGCAGCAAGCGTACCTGAGCTGGTGGCGCTGAATATGCCATGTCCAGTGTATCCGTGCAACATGTAACCGAACTTGTCACACTTGCCAACAGCTTTGGCCCATAAAACTGTGTCGAACCCAGACTCCACAAACTCAGCATCCATCATGGTCGCATTGCTCTGGTGCCCTGGGTGAAAAGGCCTGGCAAACTTGTCATTCCGGCAATTCAATAGGGCATACACGTGCGATAAATTACTCTTTTTCAGTTGAACGCTGCTGTCCATATACCAGATCGAGCCATAGTCTTTTAGAGCTTCCTGCAATATATGACTAGTTGCTGATCACATGGCATTGCTAATGCTCCAGACTCATACCATCCATTTTTTGTAACCTAGCCAGCCCTTTATGGATATATATATCTCTGAATTTTGGAACAGGCACTTTGTCTGTCTGTCTCGCCGTGTTCTGATTGGTCACAAACACGCCATGCCTATGCCCGATAGTCAGTATTCCTCACCTGTTAATAAACTGCTTTTGATGTTCCTTTTAGGCGCATTTATAGTCGATAAAATTTCTACTCATGCCCAGTAATGGCCATATACGCATACTGGGTAGGAGCACCTATATCCGAATTTCCGACGGAGTAGGAAATTTGTCGGCTATAAATGCGCCTTTTGGGAGTGTCTGCATTATCAATAGAGACCACGTATTTCTCACCCGCTAAATTTCCATTTGAGATACCTAATCTAGGAGGACCCTTGTTCTAAGACTTACCGCAATTAATATGGGTTTCCAGCGATACTGATCTAGTCTTCTAACCCACGTCGGATAAGCATGCCATTGAAACAGCCGATACTCGACATTGCATAACTTTCGCAATCGATCGATGCTAGCCTTTGATAAACCCAAATCATAGAATACAATTTTCTGTTCCGATGGAGGAAAGAATTTTTGCACAGTGGATATAAATATCAATGCACGCTTGAAATAGGCATCATTAGCGGCTGTTACAAAAGTCGGATATTCTGGTAATAATTGTTTATCAAAGCTAAAATAATCATTAATATTCGAATCTAACAATCCAAATTGTTTAATAATTGGTAACCAGCCGCACGAGAATCGATATCCACTTGTGGTCACTCTCTGTGAAAGATAGTAGCAGAAATTGTATTCTTGATTTGTTTCCTTATCAATGCATGCACAACCATGTGGTATATTTCTGTCAGCTGGCAAATATGTGGTGTCTTCTTGAAGCTTATCGCCAATGTTTGACTGAGTTATCTGGAAGCGAAAAGTGTTTCTAGTCCAGCTGACTGGCTTATAAGAGAAATCGGCATGAGATTGGATCAGCAAAGTTTCCATATAAATTTCTGCATCGGATTTCTCTAAAATGGGGCCCAAAGAACATCACAAAAATGCACACATTGGGATGCAGGATCGACATGCTTGCACTGTATACAGGAGGCCCAGAGCCAGGAGGCCCTAGTTTGGTTTCAAAGGGCCTGAACCAGGCTATAGGTAGGTGAGAGGGACTATGCAGGGTTGCGAGCAGGTCTAGCGTCACTTTTGCTTGTGATGACAAGGAGAGGACAGGAAAAGAAGCCCGTGGGCCAAAGCCTGTTTTGCCTCTACCCCGCCAGCAGTCAAACCTAAGCAGGGCTGCGCGGGAACCGGCACACACAACAGAGTCCCTCTGCGTCTCTCCACTCGGAGCACCTCGACTGTACGTGAGTCACCCACGGTCTGGCGTGCAAGGTCAGCGAGGGTTTATGGTTCGCAAACCGACCTCCATCACCGGGGATCGAACCCGGGACGAGTCCAGCCACTCGCTCCCAAGCAATGCGGAGAGACTAATGCCGAACCGCCTGCACCACCACGTCCGCTCCATCATGCTGTAGCTTTTACCATCTTGACCCTTCTTCTCCATCGAGAACATAGTGGCAGCTCGATGGGTAGGGGCGGGGGGGGGGGGGGGGGGGGGGGGGGCGAGGGGGAGGGGGGCGGGGGGGGGGGGGGGGGGGGGGCGCGCGCGGGGGAGAGGTAGAGAGGGGGGGGGGGGGGGGCGGGGGGGGGGGGGGGGGGGTCCCCCCCCCCGGGGGCGGGGGGGGGGTTCCTTCCCCCGCCGGTGGGGGGGGGGCGCGCCGCCCCCCCCGGGGGGGGGGGGGGCCCCCCCCCCGGGGGGGGGGCGGGGGGGGGGGGGGGGGGGGGGGGGGGGGGGGGGGGGGGGGGGGGGGGGGGGGGGGGGGGCGGGGGGGGCGGGGGGGGGGGGGGGGGGGGGGGGGGGGGGGGGGGGGGGGGGGGGGGGGGCGGGGGTATTCCGCCCTAGAAACATCAACCGAAGAGGTTGACGTCCCAGCCAGGGGAGCGTATCGATTACTCCCAACCGCTAGGGCGCTGGCTACAGTAGGCTATGTATGGGTAGGCATGTGTCCCGGTGCACACAGCAGGCGCGCCACACCCTCGGGACCATCTGTTCAACAACATGCTATTTTTTAAAAAGCAAACGGGGCGCCCAGATGGCCTCATTCTTTTATTCTCCATTTCGTTCATTTTTATTTCATATTTTTCTGTTGGGGAAACAAATTAGTCTCGGAAGAGTAAGAGTCGTTTGCTTTGGATTCAGTTAGTTCAGATGTTCCACTAAAAAAGGCCTGGCATGACAGATTGTCTCGCGCTGCGTCTTCTTATTGCTTCTATCTGTAAGTCGGTACTGTACTCTGGTCGCTTCCTCCAGTACTGCAATGAAACTGGCTCAAAGTATACTGGACGAAATTCACAATCAGTCCGAAATATATGTACAGTATATCACGAATTGACTTTTTGAACACTGCCCTCTGGTTTGCCTGCTCACTATGTACATCTGCTGATTCAGTCTACTGTATGTTGAGCAGCTAATTTCGATCTAGTGGTGAGTAGGTACCTTATTTTTTCCCTGCGTGCGATGACCCAATCGGCAATCCATGATGCCGCGATGGAAAATTCGAAACGCCCTCAGCACAAATCAACCACCTCGCAAAAGGTGTCGCTACTCTCGCGATAATGACCTTTCCTTCTTCTCATCAAATCATCACATCACCTTTCAACACAGTAACCTTCTCACGGCTCTTCCTGAAACAATCCAGTTTCCCACATGTACATTCTGGCGCACTCTCTGCTTCTAACCCAAACAGATTTCTTTCCCTATCCACATTCCACTCTCTTCAGCTATTCTGTGCCTATTAGCTGTAGGATGATATTTTAGTGTGCAGTAAAAGACTGGCGAGATTCAGCTGTGTTCTCTTCTGTAAGGAATCATCCCTACAAACGGAAAGATTGCTTCTTTGGGAAAAATTCTGTTCAAAATGATTGCAGTATCAAGAATAAAAAATGACCAGCAGACTGGCTGAGAGATTTGCCTTGCAGGGGCCACTACTCCACATTTTGTACTGTCTGCCCGAGTCAGAGCCCGTATGATGCTTTGGGTGTCAGTGAATCATGAGACTTGAGACTTGAGTGACCTGGGGTAGGCTGACCATGGCACTGTGATGTGGGGTAGAGATGAGTTGACTCATGCATGCATCCCACACAGTGCATGATGAGTGCACGTACAGTGATGTGATGTAGGACAGGGATGAACACATCACAGTGCAGATAGGGATGCATGAGTTAATTCATCTCTATCCCACAACTAATCACACATAACAGTGCTATGGCCAGCCTTCCCTGGGTCACCCAAATCCCTAATCTCATGCTTCACTGACACCCAAAGCATCATACGAGCACTGACTCGGGCAGGTGTCATTTGTCAGCTGATCTTACCTTGATCAGAATCAGCAGCGGTCCCAGCAGCAAGATGGCAGTGACGGTAAACATACGGAATAGCCGATCGTATTTTCGGCTTCTCCAGAAGAGCCTCCAACGACGAACCATGCTGATGTCCAAGCAAGCCAGCTAGTGCTGTGTAGATAAATGCTAACTCAGACCAGAGCACGCCTGTCGCCCGATTAGTTGCCCAGGAGCAGAGCCAGAGGGACTATGTGAGCATGGCATATATACTCGCAGGGCGGGCTCGACATGCACTCATCCGTAACGCGTATTGAACGCACAATGTACAATATTACGGATGCGGCTGGTCGCTAGCACTTGGTGTGGTCGACTAAACTGTTGCTCCTCTCTAATCGGGACCTTCCTGCATGACCTGCCAACAATACCAAGGGACCCGTCTAAGTTCCGATGTCCTGAACCACTGAACCAACAAGGCCAACTGTGCGTGACCAGCATAACCAGTGGCATATCCAGAATAATTTATGCTTAAGTCAGAAACATCTATTCTTGACTGGCACAAAAATAAAGTAAAAAAATATCAGAAAAATTCAAAGATCGGCAACGTGGCTCCACATGCGACGAGATAGAATCTGGCGTTTATTCTTGATTTTATGGAAAATATGCTGTTTGTTTGTTTTCCCACAGCTGCCTCAGGGGATTGAGCAAGGTGCTGCGAAGCTTATCCTTTGTTCACCACTTTTCTAGACGACTAAAACTGGTCAAATCATGTCGATCGATAGATCGTCCTGTCCATCAATCGATTTATTGATTCTCATGGGGGGCTACACAATTGCGGTAAACATGACATAGTCGAGGTTAGGGGAAATTACTGTGATTTTTCCACCTTTGTCCATCGATTGCGCAAGCATTGTGCAATGCTACATTCACATCCATTGATCTGCACCGTTTGGGTTATACCCAGCAGCAGTCATGATGCAATTATAAACAAGTCAGTGAGGAGACCAAGTCTTACGACACGTTCATCTGACGGCTCCACACCATCCTGTGCCAACGAGCGCCCTGGAGGACAGAGGGCGAGAAGGGGGCTAGGAAGTGCGCGAGGTCAGCGACAGACTTACTAGATCGCTGTCTAAGACCGATCCCCCCCTGAGAGCGGGCTTACTACACTGCTTGGCCCAGCCAGGATCGAGCTGCGGCCTCCCAGTCATGGTTGCTGGTGCTGTGACTTTTGCCGCTTGAGGACGCCTAAAATTCTTGGGGTGTGGCTCGTGAGGTTGGTCAAGTGGGGGAGCCAGCAGTACAGTACGGGCTCGAAGGTGAGATTAGCACTTTCGCTCGCTCGATTCGACTCCAGCACCCATCATTTTTGTCCGCCTTATTCGGTAGGGCTGTGGTGGCCGAGCGCCAGCCAGGGACTTCGAGGGTATACCCTCGAGGGATCTCTGCGGTTGCTGTTTCTCTTCGGCTTTAACTGGAAGAGTTCAGGCTGGGCTGTTGGCCAGATATAGGACTGCTGAGACATGGTCTTGCATAGCTGTGCTCGTAACGGAGTATTCGACTCGCGGCCGGGTAAATTATTTGTGTGGCAGGTCCCTTCCCTCATCCTCGAGTGCGTTTGGTGATGTGGTACAACATAAACATGAGCGTCATCATGATGATGCATCGCCTATGCTGACCTTGCATCTTCGTGCCACACGCTCTCTGCCTCTTTAAGACAACTGTAATGAAGTAATGGTTGATACCTAGCACCTCACTACATCAAATCTCAACACAGCTTACCCAACGCCCGGTTGAAGTATGGCTGAAATCGGTGCGTTCGGCGATTCGGAAATCTGGCCATAAGTGATGGGAAGACAAAATCCAAACGAATTATGTAGCGTTTATTCGAGACGTCGGAACGCAAGGATCACACGATGTGCAACTGCCTGACAGCACTAGAGCTGGTCTATATACAGTATACCTAGTCCTGAGGAATACGCAAATCAGAAAACAAGACACGTCGATAGAAAACACATGATTAAAGCCTAACTCAGGTACACCAAAACAGGTCTCGAACATTCACCTATACTAACACCAGAAACAAAACAAGAACTTGCCCTGGCTCCAACAGGGCGGCCAAACGCACATCAACTGGCCTCATGCAAATCGGCCCTCTGCCGATAAATCTGCATACTTCCTCACACAACCGTCATTCACTCCAGCTGCTCATGTCGTCTTGCTACTTTACACTTTACTCCTTCAGTGTCCTTTCCACGCTGTCAAGTGCCATTCCTTCTGACGATAGCTGTGTCCCACTGTCTGCAGTTCTGATTTGCCTTGGTTTTTCAACATCAGTATATGTTTCGCCCACAAAGCCCCCTCCCGCCAATGATATAGCTTCGTCACTGTCGCGAAATGCGCGATTGATACGAGGAAGCGGCGCCTCGCCAACTGCACAATGCCCGAGAATGAAACACTTTACAACTCTAGGTGATCTCTGATTTGGCATCGTTCATGCGAAGTGTGCGTTTTCTCTGTTGACCTGAACGGTCTGTTCATCTCGCTTCTCTTAATTACTGTAAAGCACCAAACTCGAAGCATTGTCGCCTCTCTATCTCTATACTGTATCTCGCGACAGTAACTGTCCCCCCCCATTTGAATCAGCTGTTTTTCTACTCCTGCAGTCATTACTTGACAATATCAGCAAAATCACCTCAGCTCACTAACGTCACACTTTTAATTTCCACTCGAAATCTTCACTCAGCAAAACCAATAAAGCGATCAGAATCAAAATGACATGAAACCTGATCAAACCATTTCTATTCACCAGCCACTTATATTATACCATAATTTTTCGACAGGCTCTATCGAACCCTCACTGAAAATTCAACTCCTCAAGACAAAGCACTTTCGCTCACAAACATTCAGCAGCCATAAAAAAATCAATTTTGCACTTTAAAGTCAAGGAATATCCTCTGTTGAAAAAGTGAACTCTCTGAATATGTTCGAAAAATGATCAATTTACGATAAATCTCACAAAACAACTATCCTAATCACAACTAAAGCAAACTCATTGACACTCCCGCTCTCTCCCAAATTGCACATCCCTTTACAAACGTGCTCACACACAACTCTGAGCAAATAAGGCATGGCCACAAATTAGATGTACATTTCCAATGCTCATATTTCATATATTACGCATTATCAGAATTATCAAATGCAAATAAATTCCAAATTCCGCTTAATGGCATCCCACATATTTGAACTCCCGCGTTTTCCTGTCATTTTCCAAAATTTATTCCTCCACTCGTTTGAAACCTGAAAGCAAACATTTAATGGAAATTCCACGATGCTCTAATATGCAGTCCGCTCTACGATGATAACTGGTGTGCTCGGTCGGAGAGGGGAGTGGAGGTGTTCCACGTTGAACGAGTGCTCAGGCCTGATCGTGTCCTTTTTTTACTGCCTCCTCCAACGCTTCTTTTCTTCTATGCGTGCTCTCGACTGAATAGGACTGTTTGCTGAAGGCCACACTAACACATACGTACTTAACTGTCTCTATACAAGTAAAAAGTTGAATACAAAAAATGCTCTAATATACAGTTATGCCTTTTCATCTCAGAATTTCAAACAAATGTCGATCAAAATGAGAAAAAAGAAATGTTATTCTGCATGATAAAACATGTCCCGGGGATAAATTCGCCAGGGACCACATCCTCGAAAAATATGATCAGGATTTGTTCAACCATATGACGGCCATGCCCAGGATGACAAAATTATTGCCTATACAGATCTCCTAGCTTGACAGAAACGATCCCTCAGCACAGACAACTGTTCATATATCGGTAAGTGCAGAGCGTCTGTACAATGAATTGCTCCGTAAATCTTTACTTGTTACCCCTGGGAAAACAAGATTCACAAAAGGGTTAACCTCGTTTGTTACCCTGGGGCTTAAGCTATCACAAGCAGACCCAGCCAACCCCAGCACCCAAGTGAGGGGCATAGCATATGTTCTGCACGAAAGTTCCCAATCAATTGCCTGATCAAATTAGGAACCCATGGTACATTGCAGGGGCCCACAGTTTAGATGACCTTCTGATGGATATCTCCAGGACCGATAAAGATTTCGCAGAATCCCTTCGTAGGATCATCAAGTACTGTTTCACGCATGCTAGGGTCAAAAAACATCGAAACCCATCACGCGGTTCTCAACGCAGAGTTAAAACCCCCCACTGGTCAAATTTGTGGACCCATATTCTAGGGCAGAGGGAATCACACTTTATAAAGTGTTTTTGATCGATATATCCCGAACCGATCACAATTTAGCGAAATCCCTCAGTAGGATTCCAGGGTTCTCACTAGCTTGACAGGATGAATTCAAAGGAGGTTTTAGAGAATTTAGAGCAGAATCCTTTTAGATTTAAAGGAGATTTTGACCATACTTTTTGCCAAACCGGTCACAAAGGTACATTTTCTGGCATGAAGTCTTAATGCTCTACCGCTGCAGGCTGCATACCATCCTGACACACACAAAATCAACGCAATGGAAAAGTTATTACTAGGGCGCACAAAGTATATCCTTTTCAATTTTTGTGGGTAGGGCCCAGTTCCCCACTGGCTTCCAACCCGTTTTGCCTAGGCCAGCAGTCCTGATATGATAAGCTAGGCCATAAGGTGATCACCTCTCACGGCAGCTTCCCTGTGCGTCCCCACTAGAAGCACGGCCACACGAGGGCGCATTCTGTGCCAGCACCAGCGTCCCAGGATGATACTGGCCGAGAAGGGAGGTCACTAACCAACCTACCAACTGAGCCACCGCGGCTACTATAAAGTATATCCTGCCTAATAATCCCTTCAAGCCGGCAAAGCGAGATTCCAGGCAAGGTCGTTTCTTCGCATGCTCCTTAACAGGAGATCTCGATCCTGATGCCGACGTTTAGGCATCAAGACCCTGCATTAATCATGAGGCGAAAGCATGCTCGATTGAAGGTATTGTCCGAAGGTGTTACAATCGCATGTATAGGTACAGCAACAGCAATTCTAGGGGCGAGAGGAATGCTGACATGGCTTAGGTACCTATGTTTGGGCCTGTATCGCCTGAATGCGCCTGATTTCCGCTTATACTGTATATACTAAATGATAAATCGGAAAGACAAATTTCAAAAAACTGAACGCCTGAAAAGTGTCCACCACCAGCAGGTAAAATAGAGTCATATGCGAGAAAAAGGCAAAAATCCAGACCCTAATTCCAAAAAAGTTCTCCTGACCTATCGGTAACGCTCCTTGTTTATTTCTTATATTTCCCTTTGCAACTAATTTCTCTCTGGTCTCTGGCGTCAACTCAGAACTTTTGTCACAGAGATCATGCTCATAAGAGAGAAGCCAAATTTTAGAGGAGGACCCGCCAAATTTAAGGAGGATTAGAGGATTTAGGGGAGGGTATTGGAATCAGAGGAGGTTTCAGAGGATTTAGAGGATTTAAACGGTGGTGGGAACCCTGGATTCTCTAGTACCACCTCCCGGACACAGGGGTCAAAAATCATCGAAATCCGTCAAATGGTGCTCAAATGGCGCCAAACAAACACTCCCGAACTATACAGACTTCACTTGAAACGTAAAGTTCTGTAGTTTTGTCAGGGGCTGGTCACCCTGTTTGTAACATCAACAACTGATACGATAACTGTGCTAGACGATAGTTCTTCCTACTCAACAAGGTCCTCAACGTTTCACTCGCAGTCTATATACAGTATAGTACTTTCGGGTGGGTTTCATCGACACCATTTTGAGAACCGCCTAACGGATTTCCATAATTTTTCATCCTAGTATGCGCTACTGCAGAATATGGGTCCGCAAATTTGACTAGGGGGGAATGGCAAGCTCCCTGGTAGGTGAGAGGGGAGCCCGATCAAAATGCATGCTAAATGCGGAAAAATTCAAAGCGCAATCTGAATTTCCCTTCCACCACGATTTACAATTCCAAATAAGATGACCATTAAAAAATCTGAAACCCAACCCCAAAACCCCTCCTTGACAATATTTTCTGCTTACCCAACATTTCCATATTCGAATCATCGCCACCAGCAACTACGTCTGGACAGGTGTGGGCGACTCGTTACTCCGTTTACTATTGAACGAGTTACACCTTTGTTGCAGAAGCGACGTGCTCGTTCTGCCATTGGCCGTGGCCACGGTTGTGTTCGAAGCAGATCCCCCACTTCCCGTCGTGCCAGCCGAGCCACCGCTATGACCCGTGGAATGATGCGATCGTAATTTTCGATCACGTTTCGCATGACTTTTACGACTAGATGAACTACCCGTACGACCGCCCCCATCTTCGCCATTTTCACCAAACAAACTCGTCGAACCTGGCAGCGGCGATACCAAATTAATCGATGCTCCTTGCTGATCTTTCTCCGCATTGGTCGTGATCGATGAGGGATGTATTTGAGCCGATGTCTTCCCACTATGCACTAAGATCGGCGATGACGACGACGCGCCCACAGGGGTCTTTTCATTTTCCGCCACCATCACCTCTTTCGTTGCAGTCACAAAAGTGCTGTCATTCTTGATCATCGTCTCGCCATCGCCTTGCTTAACGGCCATCTCCTCGGTGCCACAAGTCGCCACCATCGTCTTCCCATTATTATTATTATTAATCACGACTTGCACCACAAAATTTTGCGGAATTCGACAATCTCCGATTTTCATTTTATCCAATAAAATTCGTCCTCCATAAAACCATCGTTGTTGACTCGGTGCGGGCACAGTATCGGGCATTTGTTGATGCAGGCGTTGCTTGACCAAATGTACATTTTCTCGACTGTGGCAATCCACACCGACGTCTTCGCCAGTCGTCGATAAACGTAATTTCAAGGCGATCAATTCGCCATTCGACGACGATGCACCACCACCCGATCGAGGATCGAGATTCGAGGCGTGCCCCGTCGACAATGCCTGCCCTCCATCCAAACCGTTGCCCGTACCACCGCTCGATTCCGACGATCGTTCTTCCACCAGATTAGTCGGCGCCGAAAGGCAATAATAAGGTACTTGATATCGATTCCCCAATTCGTCGTAGCTTTCTCGAAGGGTGCCTGAACAATAAAACTTTCCTGTTTATACTGCATTATGATATTCATTCAAGACAGGGATATGGACCCTAGTAAAGGCGAGCCAAAACGGATTTAATCTGAAAAAAATTTCAAGATCTTTCGAGTCTACAGCTTCCAACCAAACTGACTGAACAAACTGAAACGAAGATTTGGCGATATAGATCACCAAAAATCGATTCTGAAAGCTTCTTTTACATCCTCGACTATTGGCGTCTGCTTATTCCTGATCATTGATTTCGAAAATATTAAAATTCGAGAAATTACTAAATGACTATTAAAGGATTACAGGGAAACGACTGGGCTGGGTATCATTACAAAAATATACTTAGTTCAATCGATTTTCAATATTACCATCGATGTCATGATCAATGATTATTATCGATGTCATCATGATCATGGCCATCATCATCATGGTTACTTTGGAATCGATTATTGGCTGAATGGAAAATCGATGTCATCTTGATCGATCATGATGACATCGGTCATCACAAGTTAGTTTGGAATCGATTACAACTCCTCTATTGCCCTCTTTTGACCTCGCACAAGCTGACTACTAATTAGAAAAGCAACGCGCCCAACTGGAAATAAATGCGATTAAAAACATTAAAAAGAAAATTTTGTTAGTTCCTTATCACATTTCGTTCCTCTCTTTCTCCCAGACGAAGTGCTTTCTATTGTAGGATCGATGTCGGAGTATTGAAAAGAGTTCGATATTCAGATTAAGCACTCACGTTTTAGTTGGTTAATAAGCAGTGGATGAAAAAAAACTTGCTTTTTTGCTTCCTGGACGCCCCGTTTTGAACGCCAAAAAATTTACCCCCCTCCCTCCTCCAAGCCATGAGTGTAGGTATCGGATGCTGCGGGAACTCGCCCCGACTGATAACAACGGCAAGGCCTTGGATGGTCATAAAATTCAAAAAATGTCTTCAGCGGAAGCCTTATGAACTATGTCATTCATACCTTCCTTTAGGAACGACATACGCCCGGGTCGTGGCCTAGCGCGGTTGTCGGCCTCTCACCCTGGGTGCACAATTACAGGCGAGGGTTCGACTCTCGCATGGGTGAAAAACGATTGTCAAATATGTGTTCATTAGCCCTCGAGTGCGCTGTGTAGTGCTTGGCTGTGGATAAAGTATGACAAGACATAACTTGACAGTTATTGAAGGATTTTTGGTACTTACATTTGTTAGGGTTCTGCTCACCGTTCGATAACAACTCAGTCCCCTCCATCAGCAAAAAGCGCAACTCTGATAAACAAAGCTCACTCACCCTTCTGCTAATTATTATAATGGATTAATTTGCATCTACCCTCCGTACACGGCATTACCCGATTAATGACGTCAATACCCATGCACTGGAAAGGTCTTCATTAAAAAAATTCGTCATTGCGATATTTGAAAATCCTATTCCAGCATTTGGATCTATTTCAGTAAAAATGAGCTATCTTTTAGGGGTAAATTATATTTTCAATTTTTTGAAACGCTGCGAGTCAGTCAAGAACGCATTTTTGACCAATTGTATGGTGATTTTTCGATAAAAAAGACCGGCATCGGCTTACTTACCATCAGGCAAAGAAATATTGGCCCCGTCCAAAATAGCTTGCGATAATGCATAATCGCCTTGTTCAGCTAATGCCGACGCGGCGCGTAGAGCATCCCAAATTTCTTTACGTCCTTCGAAAGCTGGAGCAGTTTCCCAGAATTCGTCTCTTTTACTGCGCAACTGCCCTTCTGTCATTGGAACATCCGATTTCCATTTTATACGTTCTTGAATGAGAGGCCGATTTTTTCCGATTGTAACTAAAAATTGGAAATACGGGCTCAATATAAAAAAGGTAAGGATTAAAAAATTTCTTGTTATGAAAATTAGACTTTGAATTTTCAAAGTTTTGATACCAATCGTTTTACATAAAATATATTAGCGGTCCCAGATTTTCTAAACAGAAATGCATAGGCCATGCAAATTTGGAAAACCCTTACTGGCATTTTCCATGTCATCGCTATCAGACGCTCCGCTTCGACCCAAACAGCATCCCATTTTCACCAACAAAAATCTTTTTTCTCGTAATCTCAACCAATATATCGTCAGCTCAGTTCTCTCAAAATCGAAGACCGGAAATCGAGAAGATCGGCCTACATTCGATGTCGTCTTCAAAATTTTCCAGCCAATTCCGAATTCCGTCGACTAACCCATCTATGGCAGTGAACCATTTTCTCGAAACCTGGGTCACTTATGGCAGATACTATAAAAATCACTGTCCCAGTTGAACAACTCAGTTACAAAACCTGAGGACCTGAAAGAAAGCAGCTGAAAAACGAGAATCGAAACACGAGGCCACTACGAACAATAGAACAATGGCTGGTGTGCAACAGCAGGTAGGTGGTGAAATTAAGTTTCAGATTTGTGTTGAACTCGCACGCCTAGACTATTTACAGCTTTTTTCGACCATCAGAAATCATTGACTTGCAGATTAATGGTGCAAAACATGTCGCCAGACAGTGATGCAATATAAGTGTAAACTTCTGCTCTTTATCTGAAACCTATTACGCTCAGGAATTTAGTGCTCTTTTTGGAAGAAAATCGCTTCCTCACGATGCACTGCGATTTCAAATCTGCACGCTGCTAGGCAGACACGCGTCAAACCCGGCGGCAGCATCTGTTTGTGACTGCAACGAAAGTGTGTACCCGGCCGCAGAGCACTGGCCGTGTGTGGGGGCAGGCACGCTTAGATAAAACGCTAAGCAGAAACACCTTTTCTTAAATTTTTCTGGCTTTGCAGTCGAGGAAATACCAGACTAATTAGCCTAAGCCTAGGATGCGAAAGAAACTGATAAGACATGAAAGAAACCAGGGAGTAGGATACCTCGATATCTGCTGGAAATAAAACGCTTTTCACCTACTTACAATTATTTACTGGCTGTATCTAATTCACGTGTGCAAATGCATAGGGATCATTAGCACAGAGCACGCTTCATGACTCTCCCCGGGAAAAGGTTTTTATGTAAGTGATTTAGTATGCAAGGCTTACAAGTTACTTTTTTGGCGTAAATCGTAGGCGCTTGTATCATCGAAGTATGCAGTGAACTGCTGAACAAAGCGTTTCTGTATCTTTCAAATGAACTAGGCTCAGGTGTCCAACCCCAAGAAAGACAAAAATAAATCAACAGAGCTTTTCAGATAGCCAAGGTTAGAGTAAAGTCATGCGCGCATACTGTATCTGCGCGACTTGTCTAGCAACCGCGCACACGATTTCGTTGCGGTCGCAAACGCCCTCTGGCGGTCGCAAATGCCCTCTGGCGTTGACGCATGTCTGCCTAGGAGGGTACAGATTCGAAATATGCCTGCGACGAGCAGTGTTAGCAGTACAATTGAGTCTACTGCTTTGTTACCGAAAGTTCTGATGGGTGTCTGATAATAGGATATCAGCTGAGGTAATTTCATTTCTTGTGTGTTCCTATTTCATGTTACAAACAAATCACCATCGGTTTTTAGGGGTGTCACGTCTGCAGGCTTGCAGTACATATATACTTTCTACACACGTGGCGAGGGATAGGCGGTGTCGAAGTACCGTGTACTGTGTACGTAGGTATATCTTGTGCTTGCCTCACGATTGTTAGGCAGCAGTTCGTGGAAAGCACCTTCGTTTCTCGTCATCTCAAGCTACACTCTGGTTCTTCTATTTATGCCTAGGTCTCAGCCTTGTCTGTCTTCCACCATGCATGTATAAAGTATATACATACGCGCAGAAGTGGTTCAGCTCTTTTAAAACCTGAATCAGTAAAAATTTTCAGCTCACAATCAGCTGGTGAGTGAGCAAGAGCCATATGGTCTAGATTTTTTTTACTTTTTTATCTGAGTAACTCCTGTCTGAAACCAGATTTAACACATGCTGAAAAGAATCAACATCGCTGACTGGGTATCCAAGGTAGTGTAGACCCCCCCAAAAAATTTTGGGAAAATTTTGTACAGGGGGGACCCTTCTCATTTTTCAGATCCCCCTGTCCCGCCCAGCAAGGGTGTGCAGGTCACGCAGTCTGTGCCCTCCACCTTTACTGTGATTGACCCCCCCCTCCCACTTTTTTGGGCAGAAGAAAATTTTCTGACATGGCGAAGACCCCCTTCAGAGTTTTTTAAAAATTTTGTCAAGGGGGACCCTTCTCATTTTTTAGACCCCCCTGTCCCGCCCGGCCAGGGTGTGCAGGTAACTTTACTGTTTTTTACCCCCACCCCCTTATATCTTTGGCAGAAGAAAATTTTTTACCTGGCGAAGACCCTTCTGTCCCGCCCGGCGAGGTTGTGCAGGTACCTTTGCTATTTTTGACCCCCCCCCCAAAAAGAAAAATTTTATTTTTATAGTGAAAAAGACCCAATGTTTTGCCTTGGAAGGCCCAAACTAACTTTAAATTATCGCGGGAAAAATTTAAATTTAAAAAATTCAATTTTTACAAGAAACTAAAATGGGCCGCCATGTCGCCGACCCTCCGACCCCCCCCCCCCCCCCCCCCCCGGAAGAATATCAGACCCCCCTTCCCGCAGACGAGGTCAGCGATGTTGAAGAATGGGACAGTTTAGGACTGCTGGCCAATATACTAAACTTAGTGTTGTGTGCCATGGCCATATGCCTAGTGCCCTGAACCCTGTGAAATGAAGTACGTATTATTAGCAAGATGGCTAGAAGCTTTCTCTAATGCATAACCTTGCCGACCCGTTTCTACTCAGACCGCGATCACAACAGCCTGTTCTTGGAATAATTCTAAAATCGTTCTCCGTCAATATTCCCATAGAAATCAAGAATCAAGAATCCATATTTCCTAGCGCGAGCACACAAAAGATCGATTCATAACCTCTACTGTAATGTGATCGAGGAATTTTTAACCAACCTAGCGGGTTTTTAGGTCGCTAAAAAATTTCCCTGGTGAGTTTTCTTGAGGAAAGCCACGAGCTCAGCACAATTACTTAGGAAATCATCATTACAGAAGAACTATAACTACAAAAAAAGCCAATGAAGTAGTTTTTCATGTTTCTTTGACATAAGACAACAGCGGGAGCAAACAGAGCGAGTTCCATGCTCCACACTTGAAGTAAGACCAGTGCGTTTTCCTTACATTGGCTTTTTGAAGTCTCTCCCTTCAAAAAAACCGTCGCATGTTTAAAGGAATGGCAGGGTTTTTGGCCACATCTGTAAGTTCACTGCATAAAACCCTTCCTTTGTCACCCTGTTTGTCTGTGACGTAATCACAATAAACTAGTGTATTAGAAATACACTAATGACCGATGACCCGCGAAATCTTATTCACCTTGAGTTGGGGGGGTTATCGATCGAGATTGTCATTTAGTAACCTGCATCTGCACCCTGCACTCTAGCATGCTGTACAAGCTCACAAATTTTACCAGTAGAAGGTGTAACCCCTGCGCCTAGTTGGCCATGGCGAGTGGGAGTAATCGATGTCCCCTGGCTGGCTGGGTTGATGTTTCAGCCGTAGGTATAGTCAGAAGACATGACTTGGTCCTGTCGGATTTGTGGCCCTCCGACTTCGGACCTGCGCCTGCCAGCCTTGGTAATAAGGGAGGGAAGTGAGTGCTGATCCCGCAGCATTAGCGCATAAATTTTCTGAGGAGGAATAGGGCTGGGTTACTTTCGTGTTCAGGCGGGGGATCAGCGGGAAATTCAAATTTATGCGGGTATTACAAACGATTTTTTAAGAGTTCCTGTTTATTTGCTAAAGGTCATGCATCACAGTTGGTGTTTTGCAGTGGTCACTATCGCAAGGAGCACACTCTGTTCTATTACCATCTACAGTGTACCTCGTCCAACCAACCCAGATTCATCCGCAGTAAAAAATCGATCATCGATTTAACCTAAAATATTGATAATCGATTGCGAAATTTCAAAATGAATTCACTCTTTGAGAACTCCCTCGATGAACTAATCTTTTTGACGATTAGATACGAATGCTCACTGGTTCACGATTCGGTCAGCCGAAAATCCGATTTTTGGCTGATCGATAGGTGCTGATGGTTTGACTGGCTTTGGCTGGCCGACTGATCGCCCAAGGCGACCCAAACCGAGACTTCGATTCTTCCATGCATTTAAATCACCATTTTTAGGAAGAGGCCGCGTGAAACCGCTTCTTTCTTCTCGTACACCACTGAATCGCCCACCACCTCGCTCATCTCTGGCCAAGCCAGTGAACCTTCCTCCACCCCTCCGCTCACGATCGAGTCCCGTAAACCGTCCACCACCGCGCTCGTCTCGATCGAAACCAGTGAATCTGCCGCCCCCTCGTTCATCCCGATCAAACCCTGTGAATCGACCACCACCCCTCTCGTCCCTGTCGAATCCACTGTATCGTCCGCCCCCACGTTCATCGCGGGCCAGTGAGTTGAATCGTGCACCAGCCCGATCCTCTCGATCGAATCCCGTGAACCTTCCACCACCACGTTCATCGCGATCGAATCCTGTGAATCTGCCCCCGCCCCTCTCGTCACGATCAAATCCACTGAAGCGTGCACCACCTCGTTCATCCCGATCGAACCCTGTGAATCGACCACCTCCCCTCTCGTCCCTGCCGAATCCACTGTATCTGCCACCGCCTCTCTTCTCCTCGACCAGGCCAGTGAAACGGCCTCCACCACGTTCATCTCGTCCATAACCCATGAACCGAGCACCACCGCGTTCTTCCCTGGCCACCTCCGCTTCTTCGCCAGAAGCCATTCCAACAACCAGTACCATTCCAAATACAAATACCAAACCAGTTTGGGTCTTCATGTTTGTTCGAATGTCCACACACAAAGCCTCATCGACCTGGAACGGAAAAGTGAATCCTTGTTAGACTGAACAAATAAGCAGTGTGAAAATCGCCTAGTCCAACGACCCCTCCTCTATCAAAAAGCCAGGTTAGTCCAGACGAGAAAACCTCACGGCTGCATTCTACAAGTCTCAAGACATTGCAGCTCGAATTGAGCTTGCGAAAAGACACTGGAGCAAAGGAAAAAATTTTCAATTTTCTATCAAATTCAAGCATGCGTGATAAAATAATTTATCACAGCCCTAACAAACGACTAAACAAGCTTCGCTCGACTGGACCAAAAAAGGAAAAAGGGAGATTGTTTGCCTCGTTCCAGACAATTCTCGCCCTCTCTCGACCGAAAGGGAATGAAGGGGCGATGCGAGAGACCGCAACCTTGCCCCCGCCCCATTTCCCACACCCTCGCCTCTTGGTCGAAAAAGCATAATTGAATGAGGGATTCAATTTTGGAGCAGAAGTGCTAGCGCTTTTGGCCAGCACGAAATTGATGACCTGACTGCGATGCCCTCCGGAGGGCAAGAATGATTGAAAGCGGTCAGGGTTGAGTAAATAGCAGAAGCAATTCTAGTGAATAAAGTAAGTTAAAAACCAAAAATAGACTTCTTGACTTTTAGAGATTTAGTGTTTTCGTTAGGAAAAACTAATTTTTCATGATGCCCATGTTTGTTGTATTTGAAGGCGGCTAATCAGATAGATTGGTGTTTTCACATAATATTGGGCTCAGGAAGGGTGTGGGCAGCTGGAAATGGTCAATTTGAATCGTAAATGAAATTGCCGACGGCGATGGCGCAGTGCAAGTAGTACGCAACAGGATTGATCTGCTTGGCCCTGCATTTCTGAGCTGTGATAGTGTGCATATATGATTTGAGAGTGATACAAATTGAGGGACTGATGCTGACAAGGAGGCTTCATTTATTTCTATGAAAAATTGATCACAGCAATTCATTGTGCGTTCTAAGCTAAACCTACTGCTGCCCTTGGCCAAGCACTCTAACAGGGCCAAGGCATTCAAATTCAACGCTGTCCCTAGCTATCCACATCACATAAGCTACGTGCTTGCGTTTCCAAGCTGCCAAACGGTTAGGAACAGTGGCGGTCAGGGTGCACGGTTCATCGCCAGCTCGTAAATTCACGAAGAAGATAACACGCTGAAGGGGTTCGAGCCCGGGACATACCAATTGAAAGGCTGACTCATTGTCAGAACCCCACTTTTCGTGCCACTCGCCGCCCGCTGCTGACAAGGGAACATCGCCAACCATTAAGTCGAACCGTGAGAAACTAAAAATTATACCATGTTCCTGGGTGCAAAAGAAAGCTCTGTGCAAAATGTTAGAGGCGTCTAGCCAACTGGTCAGCAGTGGTCAGCGTCCAAAGTCCCTATTTTTAGTGTGTTAACGAAGCTGAGCGTCAAGAAAAACGCGCAGAGTTTTTTCCAAACTCGGTTTTTGGGTTCGGAGTTTCGAGTTTAAGCTTCCAACACTCGGGTTTGGGGTTTTTTGCTGAAAAACCCCCAAAAAATCCAGCAGAATTCGAAAATTCGACTGTACTAGTATCTATAATACTAAAAGCCAAACGTCCGTCCGTGACTTCTTTTAATACAGGAAAAACGGTTTTCGACGATTTTATCGAAATTTTTAGTTACGACCGCTCTCGATCACAACATGAAGGCTATGCAGAATTTCGAGCTCCATGAGAATGCATTAAATTTTTTCTCGATTTTTCATCCGATCGTTAGATAATCGATAATTTCTTTAACGTGGGAAAATGGTTTTCGCCGATTTTCTCGAAATTTTCAGCGACGACCACCTTTGATCGCGCCAAAACAGTTGTAGAGAATTTTGAGCACTACAAAACTGCTATAAATCTTATATTCGATTTTTGATCGGGTCGCTAAATAATCGATAAAATAAAAGTTACCGCTAGGGGGCGCGGTCGTTTAGGCTGGGGTGTCTCGGTATGCCATTGCTCTTTCCCTGCAGCCTACAGTCATTGCGCGTTTTGTGTTACAGCCTAACTATAAGGGTAAATGGCGTCGTACTGTCGAGGTGCCTATTAGAGTTTCCTCTGCACTCTGCTGTGCGTCACATGAACCCCCACGAGGCGGCTTTGGATCACTCTTTGTACCTGATAGTCGATTAAAATATTGGTTATTCTACATCCAATATTTACTGTTGATAAATGTTGATATTTTCCCTCACGCCAACTGTTGAAAATTGGACCTGCACTTTGCGCCGGTCCCCATTCTTGGGGTAGGGTGGACATCCTTTATGAATGGCCCCAATATGAACGATATGTTTTGAGTTACTTTTACAGTTATCTTTTCGGTACTTCGCTTGCTTTCCTGTGTGATTTTGGTCAGCGTTTTTGGAGACGCACTGCGATGTGCAGACACAGTGCCGCACATGCAAGCCACCACTGAATAGAAGCTTCCGCGAGCGAAGCGAGCAACAAGAAAATTAAGAGCCATTTTCTAGATAGTTTTCATACTGTTCATGGTAAACTGACGACTAAGAGCTAAAACGTGGAATTTGATGTTTCATGACAACTATATACTGCAGTGTATGAGTCGCATCGCATTGTACGTCGACACCTTGGGCCGCAATGGGCAGTTTCGACGTATCGCTATGCAAATGCTTTATCAGTACCTGTCGTTGTCGTGATTGCTTCATCCGGCAACTATGACCCTACCCTTATCTCACTTTTCTCTTCATATCTGGCTTGCAAAACAATGCGTTCTCACAAAAAATTACCACCTTGCAGTCGCAATTAATATACGGAAAGCACGACATTAAATGGAAATTCGAATGTTCTTTCTTTGGAGAGGGTTATGTTTAATAATTTGTTATGATCAGATCAAAATTACGAAAACTAAGCCTCAACTTTAAAAACTAAACCCGACAAACCTGTCTATCACGAGTACCCGCGATGATGTGAGTCCTCTATTAAATGAAAGCTCTTGGTGAAATAAATTTGCCTTTTTAATCGAGTCACCTCAGGAGGCACTAAATTTCACTTGGAGTCCAGACGAGGACATATGAGGTGCACTTCAATTTTTTGGTACGCGCAATACATTTATGAGCAATTTTTGTATCCCACAACGCGAAATTCAGAATAAATATTTTCTCCTAGATTATCTTCAGCGATCCCCCCGACCCTGAATCAAGAAATTTTGCGGAGGTCGAATCAAGTTGTGCGAAGCGGAACCACAAAAAATCTGCCGTGAGCTGCAAGTTTAAACTTACACTAGGCCACAGGGGACACAATTCGAGGGCGGGAGACATTCGAGTAAAAACGGCACCTATGTCATCTTTTCCATAGTTCCATATTTGGCCAATATCTGATCGTAGTGTGAAAATGTTTTGAAGGCCGTTGTTAGTACCAGTGCATGCTGGCGAATACACTTGACAGCAACAACATTTTTGAGCCCTTGATGAAATAAAAATCCATTTTTGAGCCCCCTGATATTGTCGTGCAAAATATAATGTGAAAGTGCTGGAAACCGGCAATAAACTACAGTAGTATGACATTCTATCGAGCACTGATAAGATATGAGCACCTTTGATTGCGATCAGATATCACTAACCTGATGGTTCACACATCCTTTCTAAAATGTCTGCCCCCCATAGTAGTGTGCTGTGTTTTTGAGTGCATCAGTAAAATATGAATATTCAAGTTGTCTTATGTTTCCGTGATAAGTTATCAGTGGTAAATACTTTCCCACGAATCACTTCAAGAATTTTACTGCTGCTCTGTCTTAAGAGTTCAGAAGTTCTTATATCATGTCAAATACTTATCACTAGATTTTTTTATCACGTTACCTTATCTTTATCTGTTACTTCATATTTTGTGTCATTGCGATTGCTGTGACTGTGAAGACGCATACTGTACAGGATGCCTAATCACAATGCTTTATGTTGCTTCTTATCTTTATCATCGCTCATTAATACAAGTTGTTGCTTACTTAAAATACCGCAGCTTGACCGAAGTAGCACTTTGTCTATATTATCATCATCGAAAAATCATCTGTGAACACACCACATCGAAGGAAAAAGTGATCCACGAGGTGCTTTCCTCAGCCGGTTGCTAGCTAATCACTGCTCACACGCACTCATGATCAGTGTCCCAATCACAGCTAAACAAGCCGAATTTCACGTGATTATGAAGAAAGGAATAAAACAATCTGAAACCATTTGAAATTGTAAGCGTATTCTTTTTTCCCGCCAGATTGATCCGAGGCGTACATATCGGTTGAATAATCTTTTTCTAAGAATTGAATGTTTTTGGGGGACGTTCGTAGCCGTAGATGACTCTGGCCCCTCGTTTGACATTGGCTAAATCATCGACTTGAATAAACTCTGCATTTTCCCACGATCCGTCGTCCTCGCTTCTTTTCATGATTGGAAGCGTCGTTGGTGGACGACGTTTCATAATTGGCAAAGTGGTGGGCGGTCGACGGATGGCTCGCACGAGCGGATACTCATCCAAACCCAATTCCAATTCGGATGGCCGTTGCCGTTTGATCAGGGGCAGGACGTTGGGTGGCTCGCGTCCCACTCGTTTCAAGATGTTCTCCAATCCTTGTTCTTCCTCCCATTCCTCGGGACTGAGTGGTTGTTGTTCGAAGTCGACCAAGTACACACCGCGTTTCATGATCGGCAGGGTGGTGGGTGGTCGGCGTTTCATGATGGGCAAGGTTGTGGGAGGACGCCGTTTCATAATTGGTAACGTTGTTGGGGGTCTGCGTTTCATAATCGGCAAGGTCGTTGGTGGGCGTCGACCGATTCTTTGAAAAGGAATCAAACGACTCACACGTTCCACTGGTAACATTTCGATTTCCTCGATCGGCTCTTCATCCGACTCGCCACCCGCGTATTCGATATCACGTTTTCCAATGGGCAATGTGATTGGTGGGTGTCGTGGTAGGCTCGATTCGTCCACCGGGATCAAATCTATTTCCTCGATTGGGCCATCGATTTCGATCTCCTCTTCGCTCCTCTTCATGATGGGCAACGTGGTTGGTGGTCTTCGTTTCATGATCGGTAGGGTTGTGGGTGGTCGTCGACCGACACGTGTGAACACCCACGGCTCCGGTTTTCGACCAACTGGGGTGTATGTCATTTGGATCAGTCGTTGCTGGCCGATCATATTCGCGCCACCCAACCGTTTCATCACTGGCAAGGTGGTTGGTGGTCTGCGGGCGTAGCGTTGCAGGAGCTCGCCATCGTCATCGAAGAAGGTCTCGAAGCGTTTCATGATCGGTAGGGTTGTAGGGGGTCGACGAACCACGCGCTGGAAGTGGCCACCAGGTCGAAGTACGAACGGTGGCAAAGGGTTCTGATTCGATTCCGAACTTTGGCCTTCCTCGCGACCGAGTCGAACAAAATCAACTTCCGGCTCCTCACCCAATTCGTATGCATCGTACCAGCTGCTCGACTCCCTCTTGCCATACGTTGGCAAGAACATGGGTGGCAAAACCCGAGGTCTTTTCACAGCCGCGAGTTCGGCTAGCACAAAATTTGCATAAGAAAAAAACCAAACCACCAACAAGCTCAACAGAAATTTCATTTTTCAAAATTCAGATTCTTTCTCAAAAATTGCAATAGAATCGCTTTCAAGCTCTACTTTTAAGTCTCGAGTAAAGAGTGCAAGTCAGTCCAGCCCAGTCGACAGGACGGACTGGTGTCACCTCGATGAGCACAATGACTGGACTCGTCCAATTTCAATTCTAGTCTGGATCGAATAGGTAAATTGTCTTTTATGGGCTTAAAATGCAAATAGTGAATGATGATGTGTATTCGCCTTGGACGAGGTCTTTCGTCCAGAGAATTCTTCTCCGTTGGGTGGGTGCTGGGTTGAAAAATAAGATTACTGGTAAATGATATTTGGGATTAAGCGACCTTTGATAATGGCCATAGAATTCGCTACCACTTTACTAAATGATGCCAATAGATGATCTTTTTGAATGGTTTTCATTTGTTCCCCACTTTAGTGCAGGTCGCCTGAGAAGGGTGTGGCGAGCCATTATGTGGGACATGATTAATGCGAGTCGAACCACGCCACTTTTCGCTCCACCATTCTCTCGCCCACATCTCACCTAAGCCCAAATCTATCAACCAAATGACCAAGTGGGAGTGGGTGTGGGGAATAAAAAAATTAATGAACTTTTAGGAATTAAAAGAATAAATAAACGTGGTGATCAGCTCTAGCCTGCTACGGCTTTTATGTCGCCGTGGCTCGTGTCTCGAATTGGCCATATTTGCTTTAATTTACTCTAATGATCAGAATTGACTGAGTGTAAATTGACATAAGCTTAGCTTTTTGACATGATTCAAATAGGTACCAGAAAAAGAAAAGCATTAGCTTAACAGGCTTTTGTCTAAGCTAATAACCATTTGCGCGCTCACGGATGCGGAGGGTCAGAAATGCTCTTGGCATTCAGGAAATGTGGGGGCGCGCATTTCTTTGGTTCTCTGGTTGATCAGTAAAGACAAGCCAAGGAATGAAACATGGTGTCCTCACTGCGTGTCCTAACATGGCTTGACTTGATTGGTGTGCACAGAGCGTGATTAGTGAACGTGGCTGGCCGCAATGGAACAGTGACCTCATACTTTTGATGACGAGTACAATAAGGATATTAGGCCATCACTTTGCATGTAACTATCTTTCAGTAGCAATGTCAGAATAGGTTTTGTGTGAAAAGGCCTTATCAGTTCGTGTGTGATAAAGTTTGTTTCAGTTCAAATATGTAGATGGTAAGCTGATAATGACGGGTTCAGGATTTTTTGTCAGAATGCTCACGTGTATTCTTGTTCTCAATCAATAGTAAGTAACTAATAAAAGAATACCACGCATATAAACTTGATCTACTCAAGTCGTCAAAAGTCTATCACAAAGTAGGTTACGACTCACGAATCAGAAGTGGATTGAGACTGCGCTGGCTGATTTTGAATTCATTCATTTCAGGTTCGGCGCTTTGGTTTTTTCTGCTGTGTAAAAGCTGCACATACTCCAGTCTTTACTGGTTCAAGCAAGTACTGCCATGAATGCGTGACAAATACCGCGCCCATAACTGATCGTGAATGTAATGAGCAAGAACACAGAATCTGATGCTCCGTTTTTTATCTATATGTACACGCAAGTACTGTCAGTTGTTCCAATTCGATATCACGTCACACTAGACTGCCAACATCCCTCATGGGGTTTTACCACATCGCAACAGCTTTCTAATCCTGGCATTCATCATTTCAGCAATGGAACCATCACTAGCTTCATCATTCAATGTGCCCGTTTCGTCCGAATTGGTTATAGCACCACCATAATTACCTGGTGATGACTTGGTTCTGGGAGGTCGGTAATGCAATATGGCTGTGACCAGTAGGGCGCTCGATATGATTCGAATTGTGAGACCTGTTGAATTGAGAAGCAGTATTTTACACATCGACTTGCGCTGCAGATTTTTAAACGTGCTCACCGCAATACAACACCAATCGCATGATCTCCTCATTGTCGTACAGCAGGCATGATAAATTGTCACCACAGCGTTCCTTCCATAGTATGCAGCTCTGATCGAAGAGTAGGCCCATTATGATGGGGCCTGGAACTGTGCCTGAAACAAGTGCCAGATACAGGTGGGTGTCATAAGATAAGCTGATTAGGAGCGTGTGAGTCGCCTGCGCATATGAATGTACGTTGGTGTGATGGTTTAGATACATGTAAAAAGCGCCTAAACCGTCGCATCGCAGGCTAATTTGACGCATCGCATCGAGCTATACTTCTAGCTTGTGTCTTCAACATATTTCGGTATAAAACAGCAGAAAATTCAGTACCTAGGTCAGACCTCTTGAATCCAGCAGCCCTCATTTTTATCGTTTATATCCTGTTATCTTATGTTACACCAGGATATAAACGATAGATGGGGAGGGGTGGGTAAAGCGTCTTGAACAGCAGGCCTGGATGCGCAACAGCCCTACAGTAGCAAGGTCTCCAAGGTGGTACAGTATACAGGGCACTTTTGTTACTTTGGAAAAATGATAGAGGGTGGGGAATAACGAAAAAAAAATAAAAAATTGGTGCTTGAATGCATCTCGTGAATCCAGCAGCCCTCATGAGGGCTGCTGGATTCACGAGATGCATTCAAGAAACGCAAATCGCAGAAGCCAAGAAACGAATGGAAGAGAATAATGAATGAAGGCACTGGAATTCACTTACCCAATAACCGCAAAGGTATCGATTGCAAACCCAAAGCCAAAGTTCGCTGATTGAATGGCACGGCTCGAAGGAAACTTTGTACTAAAGGCATGCCAGACATGCCGAAAAAGAGACAGGTTGCAACCCAGAGACCGATAAACCCTTTCCGTGAATCCGCACAGTAACTGGATGAATTTTGACATTCCCCACTGGCCACCGAGTTATTTGAACTGATCGACGGGAAATGACGCTTCAAGCACTCGCAATCGGTATACTAAAAAAAATTGCGTGCAGGTGATAATGAAGCTATCCGGTAGTGATGCTACGCACTTACCTTGACCCCGTCACCAGCATCAGTGACTTCGTTTTTGCACCCGGCGTAGCAAGGTGAGTAGTAAGTTATGCCAGCTTCACGGAAGCAGACAGGAACGTAATTTGTCGTATCGCAGGAGCAGTTTAGATTACACGAATCCGTTAGCCCACCATTGCCTTGTGCTACAGTGCTATAAAGCAGTCAGACAGTAGTATATCCTGGAATAGAATATAATTTTTCTGCAGCTCACTTTCCAGCATAATCAATATTCGCACCGACGACTTGCAGAGTCGGGCAAGTGAATAAAATACTCAACGAGGTGAACGAGCCAGCCACCGTGGTTATAAATCCAAAGAACAGAACACCTCGGACTTTCCAATTAAACTTTTTAATAATCCAGCCACCGAACAAGGTCCCGACCATGATCGGGCCCAAGCAGATGCCACCTGAACAAACACGAAAAGCAGTATTAGCACGCTTTACTGATTGAGCAAACAAATATGTAAATGTGGTCTTTACAAAAGATACTTCCAAAGTCATATTGCGCTGGAAACTACGGGTAGCTCCTGTCAGAACCTTTGCTTGATGGAGGAATAAAGGTTGCCCATGACTTTTGAACTGAACTGTTTTGCAAAGGTAGCACGAAATTATTATTGCTGCACAGAATAAATGCCAGGCTTCTCCAGCCAGGGAACCAAAGACCTTACTTGGTAATGACCAGGGAACTTACTCAGACGGTGGACTCTTACGCAGAAATCGCTCAAATAAATTCGGTCACATTTAAATCTACCTGCCCGGCATCCTTGGAAATTACGCAGAACGAAGACGTGGAAATGCAAGGCTTTAGGAAACCTTTCAATTAGGTGGTCTCTGAAACCAGAATTAGGCTGCCGCTGTTTTCTGGATCCAATTCCTGACTTACACGCACAGCATCTGTATGTACAGTACATAAAAGCAATATCACAAACGATGATGCTACACCTCCCTTTCAAAAAGCCTGGCATTTCATTCTGCAAAATCCTGGAGTCACAGAGATATGAAATGGTTTCTGTAGCTGCCAACAGTGAAAAATTTGCAAAATTTCTAAATTTTTGACCCGTTTGGCCCAATCCTTCAAAGAAGTGGCCCAACCTGATATTGACCTGACCCGAAAATACCCGACCCGATCCGGGGTCTAGCGACAACAAATTATGCAGCAGTGTAGAGGCTCGCCTGGTAATCGATCCTCCAAATGGAGCCGGTGTCATGACATAATGCGTCCGGCCGGACTCATTATGACGTCATAATGAGTCCGAGGGTGTCATAATGCGTCCGGGTGGCTCAAAAGCAACTAAGTCGATCCAAATGTAGAATGTACTGTCGTAACATCATATATCATACCATATATCATCAAAACAAAGCAAAAGTCACCATGAATACAAAGGCACGAAATGATGCGAACGATTGACAATAAAAATCGCTTCATGTCGGCGGAGGACTCTTCCGTACTGTCGTAACATCATATATCATTAAAACAAAGCAAAAGTCACCATGAATACAAAGGCGCGAAATGATGCGAACGATTGACAATAAAAATCGCTTCATCGGACGAACGAATCTTCGGCTTGAACTCGACTCAAGCAAACCCACTGACCTGTGGACCGTAACACCAAATTTCGGTCTCCAATAGATCCGCAGCAACTTGCAACTCGACATCTGAGCCCCACGAGTGATTCTCTCGCATCTTTGTCTTTTGGAAGTAGTCCTCGGCGGGCTGTTGCAGGTATCGGCTTTCGTTCTGGCTGATTTCATCGCAGATCAATTTGCGAAGAGCCAAATGATGTTCCTCGGAATTGGTAATAACATGACTCAAGGTTCGGAACAGACAGTTGCCATCGCCTTTGATCTCTGTCGTCGGTTGAGGTGGGGCATTGATGGCGGATCGATTTTTCGGCTTGAGTTTTCGTCGTGTGCTGTCGCACGTAAAGCCAAGTTTTCGGGATGTGTGACGCATCCAGGCAGCAGAAGCTGGCGCAAAGCTGAATTCTTTATGAGCTGACTGACTTTCGGCGACGAAGACGACATCATTTTCCTTCTCTTCTTCGTTCTCCAGGCGCAGACGTTTGGCCTGGGGAATATAGTAGCAGTAAGCCGGGGGTTTTTCCTCGGATTAGGAAGTCTGAACAAACGTAGCGGTGTCTCGCCAAAAGGCTCGAGGATCTTCCAACGAAGACGCCTTGCGATGATCTTAATGTGTACGGGCTTGCGTGTTACCTTCCCTCTTCCGCGGATCGCTTGAGCTTCACGCGGGAGCGCCTGTGCTTGAAACTGTCTTTCTGGTGTGGCTTGAGGTCTCAGGTTCACAGCGCTGGAAACTCTCATTGTTTCTTCTGGGAGCGTAGATCTTAATAGAGGAAAACGAATAGGAGGATACGTGGTCGTGGCGAAAAGATGAAAGGTGAGATCTGGCGAGATCAGGGTCAAAATAGGAAATCGTTTCGCCTCTTAGCTAAGGTTGATTGAATAAAATGGTATGTAGCAAATGAAAAACAAAAACAAAAAATGAGCTCTTGAGTGTCTGGAAGGCAGTTGAAAGCTCTTTGATAAAACAACTCTCTCAGCCTGTTCTTTTCTTACTGACTAAAGAAACGCTCATAACATCAAAACCAAACCTGAATTCAAAACACCCACCTTCTCTTAAATGATAAAGTGTGTCATTTTAAAACGAAAGCTTGACGAGTTTTCGGCTTTCTCCCGAAAAAGAAACGACACCTGGAAGTCATTGACTGAGAATTCACAAACACTAGAAAAACGCTTAGTGAAACTGGAATTCCGATCGTGTGGAAGTAGGATGGAGGGAGGCAGCTATGAGCGTCATCCGTCAGGGTGATGTTTCAGCCATCAGCAAGGAAGACAACAATCACTTTCTCCGGTAGTTTATACCAAGGCGTATTACAGCAGGCAGCTGCGCTGTCAGAGACATTACGCTAGTGATGACGCTAACCGTGTGAGGCTTCTCATCATCCATGCTCATGCTTTGCCACGTCACCAAACGCTTTTGCGCACTCGCGGGTGAAGGGTCACATAACACACGAAATGATTTGCGGGGCCGCGAGTCGAACACTCTGGCGTGAAAGGCAGACGCCTAACTCACCGGGGTAGTGTCATTCAAAATAAATTTGTCCTAGAACACTTGACTTTTCTGACTTTTGCTATGCAGCAGGCCCTGAGTGCTTGGTGAGCTGTCCTACTGTGCTGGGTTACCACAATCATATAAAGGGTTCATTAGAGATGGCACTACCGCGGTCACTTGACCCCAAATCCCTATCACCTCTTGATTCCTCCCACGCCACAATTGATCTGTTGCCCAAGTAACCACTATTATGTCCAACTGTACCTGAAATCATAGCCGAATATCCGGGATCCATGCCGTACATGTTTTGTAAGTACTTCGGCATGAACACACCCCAACCGGACGCGAACATAACTTCTAATGTGCTACGCAATGTGAAGCAACTGAAGACTGGATTTTTCAATAGCGCCTGAAAAGTAGAGTCATTAATTATATGAAATTGGACAATTTGTTATCACTTACTAAGGTCAAACTGGGAATCTCAGCCCAATTTTGAGCAAAACCGGTTCCAGTCACTTTATTTTCATTATGAGCTTGTTCGCGATCTAATTGGCGAGCTTGTACTTTGCCTAAACCAACATTGTGATTATGCCAGTAATTTTGGGAATGTGGGCTGGTTTACTAGGCAATTCTTTCGGAAAACCCAACAGAGGAACGGCAATAAAAAACGCACTGATACCACCAATATAATAGCCCATCCACCAACACCCGAACCAGTCTGGATCTGAGGGATCTGGCCATCTGAAATGAAAATCATAATTGAAAGTGATACACTTGGAAATGATTTATAGCATGCGTGCGAACCCAATGAGGGGACAGAAAACTCTTCGTCCGCATTCTTTATAAAACATGCACAGGCTTTATGATGTGCTCTTTGAAATGACTTTGATTGTTTCACACATATGTCGACAATATTATTGTAAATGTCTTCTATCCGATGCTTCTCAAGTTATCAGACCATGTGCTTATTTTTTATTTTGACCTGGTGCCATTTCCATAAAGCGACAGCAGCGCACCCTAGGACACCAAGCTGACTGAATTTTCCTAGAAATGTCCTAAAACTGAGGACATTTCTTGGACACGGCGTAAATTGTGAAACTGCCTCTTGCACTGCGAAATTTTATTACAAGCAAAATATAATTTGATAGCCCCACTCATGGTCATAGGTTATCGTCATACTCGTGATCATATTGACTACCAGCAAATACAAAATAATTCTGACGAGTTACATCTATTTATCTGTTTGTAAGTGCATCAAATTATAGGCACCGTTCAAAAATATTTAAAACAGCTGTATGGTGTAGTCATGATATGAATAGCTTTTATAATCTAGCCTGGCAGGCGCAGCAGAGAATGAGCTTGCACGTATGCCTGCGGCTGAAACATCAACCCGAGGGGTTGACGTTTCCCAGCCAGGGGAGATCGATTACTATCTCCCATTCGCCATGGCCTACCCGGCGCAGGGGGTTACACCCTCCACGAGTAAAATTTGTGAGCTTATACAGCATGCTAGAGTGCAGGGTGCAGATGTAGGTTACATTAGATGACAATCTCGATCGATAACTCCCCAACTGAAGGTGAGTAAGATTTCGCGGAATCCCATCGTAGGGTCATCGGTCATTAGTGTATTTCTAATATACTCTAATACACTGCTTTTCTGTGACAGACAGATAGGGTGACCAAAGAAGGGTTTTATGCTTTGAACTTACAGATGTGGCCAAAAACCTTTGTCATCCCTCGACACATGCGACGGTTTTCCAAGGCATAGACGTCAAAAAGCCAATGTAAGGAAAACGCACTGGTCTTACTTAAAGTATGACAATTTTGAAGCATGGAAATCGCTCAGTTCGCTACCGCTGTTGTCTTATGTCACAGAAACATAAAAACAGACAGTGCAAGCAATCAGAAGCAGAGCTTTGATAAGTGGTGTCAGAAATTTGGTGCATTGATGGAGGTTTCAGACTGGGCTTTGTAGTCATGCAATCCCAGTACATTAGCTCTACGTCACAGTCGTGGGGAAAACAAAGAATGCAAGATTACTTACTGATCTTCTGGCACTCGATCGAAATCGCCGTATAAATGCAAAAATTCACCACCCGTTAAAAATCCTATGGCCATAGCGATTAAACCAACAACGCTAAGGATTGCTGAAGAAATACAGAACTTGCTACTTGCAGGAGGTTATGCTTTATGGCAGTCCAACTGTCACACTTACATAAGTATAAAGGGGAACTCCTCTGCGGCACGTTCTCATCGATGTACGATAACATCAAGGTACCCAGACATGTGCCACCCAAACCACGCACTGCTTGGCCAGCCAATAGAATGTAGTAGGAAGAACTGACGTGCGAAACAGCTCCAGGGCCGAAGCAAATGTCTTGGGGGTAATCTGTTACAAAAAACATTTAAAAACTGGTGGCGATAAAAAAATCCCTGACTGTTGAGAGTTCAAGAAGCATATTTGAATGCACAGTGATTGTCTAAGGGGAAAATATAAATCCCCTCCTTACTACTGTAAGACCCTTTTCGCAGCGGTTTTCCTCGTCTCAGAACTATTTGAAGTAGTATCCTCAAGATGCTTTTCAAGTGCAACAGGGGGCTACTATAGGGCAATCAAGCAAATATGAAGTATGTGTACTCGAGCGGGGTCCACACGAGCGCATTGTACTTACCAGAGGGGCATGTTGCATTATGATAAAAATCGTCTGCACTTGGGTTAAAATCTTCAGCCACAAAGTGTGGAATAGTCATTATGCACGAGCCGATACCATAAACCACAGCCCCTAGGCCGATCCATTTCCCTTTATGGCCTAAAATGGAAATCAACGTTAAAATTATGTTTTCTCACCGGTTTTTCAATTGTGCTGCAGCATTTCCTCGCAATCCTTCCTTATCCAGCAGAACACTCTCTGGGAGGGAGTTGGTTGGATAGGTCGAATGGTAGCCCCATCGTCAAATTTAATTTCCGGCCGGCCGGTGCCTTGTTTCTCGGCAAAAGACTATATAAAAATTTTATCCGTGCTAAGACAGCAGTATGCCCAGATTTGTTATGGCGGCACTCAAAACACTCCTCTCTTCCCAATATGCCCAGTCCTACAATACGTTTTATTGGAAACTCCATCCATCAAGGTATTCTCGCTAAAAAAGGAGATCGAATTGCTACAAGATTCGCAATCGATCACGACTCGCGACTCGATTTGGAGTTGATGCTATTCGAAAAGATGGAATTCGAATTACCTCTTTCGCCATAATGGCACACAAATAAAACGATGAGTAAAGATGCAATGTCGTACGAACTGTTCAGTAGTCCTGATCGAACACTGTTCAGGTGAAACCGTCTTTCAAGGGTCTGAAACAAATAGGATAGAGTAACCAGCCACAATATATGCGGTCACTTTCACAATCATCATGGACGGCCATATCGCCTATGCTGTAGGACATGACAGCGCGAGTGGCCTAATCAGCATTTTTTAAGAGTTTTAGAAACGTAAAAATCCTGGCATACTTACGGCAGTAACGGCGGGCATCAATGCACCAGCGAGGGTCGATGAAAATACAGCGAAACAAAAGCATGCCAGTAGCCACTGGGGCTTATTGAATACTTGGAGCCAGCGTGGTGTGAATCTGACAGAATATAAATGATATTAGACTTGAATGGGACAAACGGTTGAATTACCGCGCATCTGTTGTATGCAGCGGCTTGTTTGAATGTGAGTCAGCGCGAGTATAAAAGCGGTTGGTAGACGGTTCAGTGGGGTCAGTTGCGAAGTATGTGGACCCGTGCAGTAAACGGTTGATGATGTCTGATCAGTGTGCTTCGATGCGCATAAGACCCTGCTTCAGCGTAGGTTGATAACGCGACAACTTGCTGCATGGACAGAGGCCAATGGAGTCCCAACAGGTTGACTTTAGCAGGATTATAATTACAACACATTTGAAAACTGTCCGAATAATCCCCCACCCCGCTAAGATCACAGACATTGATATTTTTTACACATCATAATTATTATAATTAGAATACGATATAAACTGTAGGTGTAGTTCGGGTGCACAAAATGTCTATATTTCAGACCGCTGTAATGTGTTGTTGCTGCAAAATTCCGCCTTCTCATGGCTCCTGATTTTTCGACCTACTTCCGCGATATTCGAAGGCACTATTCCCCACTGTGCTGCGGGCTACTGCATTGCAAGTTGGAGAATAGGAATACGCGACTTACCAATTTAGGCAGTAACCCATGTACAATTAAGAAAATTAATTTAACAGCGCGGTAAAAATTGGAATTTTAAAATTTTTTCAGTTTATCAGACTTGCCGCAGTCTGATCTTTCACTGCAGTGCCCTTTTTGGCCTTGTTTAGGACAGAGATTCTAGCCACAAGCAGAGCCTCATTATGATCTTATCTGGGAGCATACTGTAGATGAAGAATGGGAGGAGGCATAGGAACCGCAGAAGGGGTCGTGAAAGAACTGTTCCCTTACCGTCCCCATCCGTAAAGTCCTGGCTTAATCGTCGATGTCAAATCTGCCACTGATCTTTCATCAACCGACTCAGCATCCTTTGGTGTCACACTGCCAGTAGTGCCATTGTCAGTATGATCTTCAGCTGGATTTCCAATAACCCCAGTGTCATTCGGGGCCATACTGTACTTGTAATTCTTTAATTCTAAATAATAAAATAATTCAAGTGCTGTTTCCAAGCGCACTCCCAAGTTACGCGCAAAAACGTCTTATAATTTCTTTCAAGCTGACCTTGAGTCAGTTCTGTAATTTCAATCACAGAAAGACACCAGGCACCACACTAGGGTTGCTAGTCGCACAGAATCAACGTCTACTTCCGAAAAACCTATGGCGATGTAGGACTTGATTTGGGCAATGCGAGGGAGCATAATACGTGATGTTCTGACGTGAATGTCTCGTGCACGGCAGTCAACCACACATCACCAACTCTACGCCTAAATGGCGAGTTCCTGTTCACCAACACATTCTCGCATTTTGGACTGCCTACTTCTGCTATAAACTTACTGGAGGTTATTCCGCCGCATGGCCAGGTGAATGTTCGGGTAGAAAAGACTGGTAGAAGGGCACAAGGAGAAACCGGCTTCAAAATTTAAACAGACGTATATGTCACTGCGAAAATGACCCACCCACGCTTTTTAAGGCGACGAAAACGGAGTTTGTATTTAACAGGATCCTACGACAAGAATAGGCGCATATAGAAGTCCCTGCGACAATAGTGTAGCAGTTTCAGGAGTGAAGTGAAGACGGCAGAAGCTGAAGATAAAGTACCTAACTTTCCTTTTGTGTTTCCAGATCCTTTTTCTCCATCTCAAGCAAATCTCACAATCTCTGCGAAAAAGGAAGAAAATTTTTTTGGAATGACTTCCTCAAAGTGTGTTTCGCAGGCTGCATGAAATAGCCAACTACCGTATACCAAACTGAGAGACCAACCGTGGCCAGAGTTTAGATTTACGAACATAAATTTCATCAAACAGAAACACGGTTTTACTTATACTGCGCTTTCTTATTCTAAGCGCTGGAGACTACCACGGCTGGACGATCTTTGGCACCATCTCACCTGTATTTGCTGTCAAATATTCCTTGCGTCGATCGACGGTCCTCCGTTTGCTTTTACTTTTATCAGAGTGTTTAAAAAAGTCCATTAATTTGCTCCGTGATGACATATTTAAAAATTAACGAAGCCTTCTTCAAAAATTCTACCAAAACTGGTTTTATTAGTAATAAGTGGAACTATTTATCAATTTGGAAGCTGAAGAATGGATCGGCATAAGAAGATGGTAGAGGGTCGCACAAGATAACATTATGTACACTGTAGACGTAGGAATATGCACTACAGGGGTTTGTAGGTACTGGAGGTACGTCCGCATCGCTTTGCGACGTTTTAATTTTTCGCACGGCATAGACCCACGACCCCCGTAGACCCTCGCGGACCCACGCGCTATTTTTTAGATAGTGGAAAGAACGAAAACGTGTTCTCATACTGTAAACAGGGGCTTCTGGTACGCCTATCCACGCCCACCCACCCACCCAAGGTTTTTAAGGGGACGAAAACGGAGTTTGTATTTAACAGGATCCTACGACAAGAAAAGGCGCATATAGAAGTCCCTGCGACAATAGTGTAGCAGTTTCAGGAGTGAAGTGAAGACGGCAGAAGCTGAAGATAAAGTACCTAACTTGTGGTAATAAGAACGGGGGACATTTTGAAGTTGCTTTGTGTGACATTTTCGTAGTGATCATTTAAAGTTTTACTTTCATTTTCGTACTGCATGTACACTGTACAGATCTTGTGTGCACGCCCTCGATGGCATCTTAGGTTACTCGGCGATACTAAATTATGAATGACAGGAATAAATAACACAGATCAACACTGGCCGTGGATTTTCCCAGACAGCTTACAGTTGGCTTCTTGTCCAAGTGTGTTTCTCTGTCATTTTTGCGACTTCATGTATTGTCTTCGATATCTCAAATGAGTCTTCAAATTATTTGGTGGCACAAAGTATCCACTCTCGGCCGAGGCCCGAGGTTAATGTTTTCTCAAGTCAGCGTAGATACACTGGAATCACGCGAAATGAATTCAAAGTGCATAGTTTCTTCGCGTCTCTATCCTACCCTTCATCGAAACCGTCGTGACCCGATGTCCTTGGGCCGGGTCATTGCGCACATCGACCCAAACAGGAATGATCCCCATGTAGCCGCCAAAACTCAGAGGGGGCCCTGGGAGGTAAGCAGTTCAAAGTGGAAACTAAGTGGGACAATGAGCATTTACGGATACTCGTGTATTGGTACAGTATGCTACACGAAGAATACATTCCGGGAAACTTTTGACATAAAAAACGCTTGTAAGAGTATATCTCGCGATGTAATAAGCGAGGTGGCTACAGGGCTCATATCAGTCAGGCTACTAAATGGCTTTGTACAATCCCTGATACATGCCGCCATTCGGCTTTCGCTTTTCTAGTAACCAATATGTAGTGCAGAGACCTTTTCCCTAAAATGGAAAGTAACATGCATCAGCTTTACGAGTATTGGTCATACAGGCATCTTACCTTGAGCTCTACTTGGCCCCTCAACTCCAACACATACTCTGAATACGGTGCCAACAAATCCCGGGTCTGCTGACTTACATGGATTTTTAGAGCTGAAATACCAGTATGAATGGAATCAAAGTCAGGAAAACAGCTCACCCTGACTTACGCATCCCATTGCTCTCCATCCTCGATGCAGTGTTAACTGTATCCCCGAACAGGCAATACCTGGGCATCGTCAAACCTATATAAAATCTAGGTTATACATGCATGCTCATGCAGACGGTGGCAATACTTTTGCAATAAGTAAAACATTACTCACCAACTACGCCAGCAGCCACAGGTCCGCTGTGAATTCCGATACGAACTCGCAATCTTTCGCCTGGTCTATGCGCGATTTTAAAGTTGCCAACAATCTGCGGCAAGAAGAGAAGAAAGTAGGCAGCTGTATTCCTACTTGGAATGCTGTCTTTGCCAAAAGCGACGCAGACAGGGCTTACATCTAAAATTGACAAAGCCATGTCGCATATTTCAAATACATGTTTCAAGCCGTTACGATTGGGCAGACCACTGACCACCATGTACGCATCGCCGATTGTTTCAACCTGCAAAACCGCAATAATAGTCGAGAATCACATCTGATTCTAATTCTGCAGCATACGAGTAGATACAGGTACTCAAGGGCGATAGGCCCTCAAGATGTCAAGAAGTACCGTGCCAAGAGCCACTTGCCTTGTAAACGTCGTGAAGACGAATACTTTCATCAAAAGCTGAATACAAGGAGTTCAGCATTTCCACCACTTGCATGGGTGTACTTTTCGAACTGAGGGTAGTGAAGCCGACGATATCACTGTATAAAAAGGAAAAGATAAGTTTTAGGTCAGTGGGAAGGCTGACGAGGAGCTGTCCCACCTGAAGTAAATGGTTACACATTCGTATGACTCAGGTTCTATAGCGTGACCAGATTTTAGCATGTCGGCAACACTTCTAAAACAGATAACACACAAGAAATATTATTTTTGTCATGCAGACAAGACAAGTCAAATTGCAGCCGAACTGTATTTCTTCTGTAATTTTGCGCTACTTTTCCTACCTTGGCAGCATTTGATATAAAAGCTGATCTGCTCGTTTTCGTTCCAATTCCAACTGATGGGTTCTTTCTTCCACGATTCTTTCCAAATTCGTAGCATATTTTTCCAGTAAGGACATAACGTGGTCCATCAGACTGCGTTTCCTAAATTTGAGGGTGAATGCTTTTGTTTAGTCTTCTTAATTTCCCATTTCTCTATTTTAGTTTGTGATAGGATGGCAAGAAACCACGCTTTTCGCTAAATCGCAATGACGCAGTTTTGGAATTCGTTTTTTCGTGCTTGGGCTCGCCACAAATTCGATCCCTGATGCGGAGACCCTTGGTGACTTTGCGCTCAAGGCATAAAAAAACTCAAGTGGTACTCAAGGTGGAGAGTGGAGAGTTGACAGATGAAAGCCAAACAAGTAAAAATTCCATTGTTAAGAACCGACAGGGTTCAAATGCCACCCCTAAGAACTGCTGACCAGTCCAGGATGCCCTCGTGTGAAGATGCAGACAGAAAAGCCTGTCAGAAGTCAGAAGACTTGACTGCTGGCAAGCAATAAGAAAACATGGTTTCACTCAAGTGGGCTTTTCCCGCTTTTTCTTGAATGACTGTGTAGCTAGCGGCATATGGCCCGGATGCATCTCTATTCTGCCCCAAAAAAGGCGGGATTTACCTGGTCGTGCAGGAAGTAAGTAAGCATGACTATTTACTTACAGGGTTTTCCCAAAATACGCGTACATGGCTCGTTTTATCTCGATCATTGATGGTCTCGCCGAGGGAGCCTCAGCCCAACAGTTTTGCATGAGTGTCATAAGATTTGGAAATGACTTGGAGCCGCAGTGTTTGGGAATCGGAGGTCGCATATATGGGTGATGGCCATCTTGGATTCTTTCAAGTAGCTCTGAAATACAAAGACGGTTACTATTTGGATCATTGCTCTCCTGTCAGCCGCTCACATGGTTTTACTTCTGTAGGATGCAGATGGATTCTGCTGATGTGTATCTGAGATTGCAAACGTGGGACTGCTAGTGGCACGTCATCGCACTTTGACATGAATCGACGTCTCCCAGCAGGGATGGAATAATGCTGTGAATGCTCAAGTGATACCCCGGGGACACCCAACAAACAGTTTCCCAGGGGGGGGGGGGGGTCCCATGAATTTAACTAGGTATTAACTAGATGTCCTAGGCGAAACCAAATTAGTATTCACGGCTAATGTATTGTATAACCCACTGCTAACAGAAGAACGCGCCCCAATAAAAAAAGCCATGCTAAGCAGCCCAAAATTAGTAGTCGCATTACCTGATGCTTCCATCGTGTCATCTGAATATGGTTCGGCTCGAAATAAAACATGGTACAAAATTATAGCGAAGGAATAAATATCAGCTGCTTGCATGGAAATTGTTTCAGTGCCAGGTTCGGGTAATCTGTTTGGATCCATTTGACGTAATATTTCTGGTGCGAAATGGTACAGCCCTACGAAAGGGGTTATTACGTGGTCACAAATTTCATTTTTCCTCGTTACACAGTTTTTATATCTTTTAGCGACATTCGCTCCTAATAAAGAGGGGTCGCAATTAATTAGCAAATTTAGTTCAAACTTACAGCCTACAGAAATGATGCAATATAAACTTATATCGTGCACGAAGTAGCTCCGGTGCATCGCGTGAGAGTAAGCGTTCCCTCAAATATCTTTACTCGTGGTGTCAAATAATTACAGCTCGAAATCCCTGTTCCCTTTTTTGATGTGCTTGAAACAAAGTCTACTGCACAAGCTGAAACATGCAGTAGCTCTTTCCAATGCCCCTGTAGTCTTTTTGGGATGCCAAGGGTGCTACATCAGCGTAGTAGATTTTGATAAGTTTTACGTAAGTCTATACGAGACATAGGTAGCATTCGATAATCCTATCCGATGAAAGAATTTCTCAAAATTTTAGTCGATTGTAGAGATATCGATCGAAATCGTCTATGTCAGGACTGTGTTGTATAATATGCACCCATAAAATTGACGGAAAAGGGATGATAAACCGCCGTGTAGAAAGTGTAGCATTAGTTTCAGTCGATCAAAGTGTTACAGAAAAAGCAGCTCTTCTTAGCAAAGTGTGCCCAGTTTTGTCTTTTTCGAATAGACATCCTCTTCGCTGGCAATCGATGTTATTATGAAGCCCTTCGTGCAGTATCCCTCTGATAAACCTTGCACTGATAGGACTGTGATTGTATATGGGCGTGACAAGCGGCTGATAATACAGTGAGAACTTGTACGTATGTGACACAAAATTCGTGCTCGTTGTCACATCATACAAAGCTATGACCACCACGAAGTCATACTGTAACCTCTTACTATGTATGTTGACCATTTTCGGCTGTAAATAACCTTGTTCGGCCACAGATTCATGCACTTGAGTCCAGCCAAAATCAGTTAATTTGACGACCCATCGACTGTCGACTAGGCAATTTGTCACGCTTAGGTTCCCATGATAATGAATTGGCGACTTATTGTGCATATAATCCAGGCCCTGCGAGGAAGAGATTTTAGAGTAACCTGTGAAATTACTCTTTTTCGCTGCGCAGTTTACAGTGTTATACAAACAGTTATTGGATCAAAAACATCTCTGAACTACGAGCATTTACAATGCTCATCCTGTTGCAGAAAAATTTTCTATGTCGAGTCAGAGTTAGGAGTCCTGACCAGTCATCAAAATCTGTTATTTGGTTCATCATATTCCTTGTTCTCACTTGGAGTAGATCTTTGCAACAAGTCCCTTCTGTAGTCCTAGCTTACCGAAACGACGTCATTAAGAATTGACACCATGAACATTTGATCCAGCTGAATATCGTCATTCATAACCAAGTCATGCAGACTGCCCTTTGCGCAATGTCTCCAAAATATCATGACGGCTGGGCCATCATCCAAAATTGCACCAAGAAATGAATTGATATTATCATGTTGGATTTCCTTCATCTGAAACATTGACATTTCTGAACTTGTTTACCTCGAGGTCCTTATCACCCAGGTCTTCTTACAAAGATTCAGATGACTCTGGCTCTGACTTTGAATGACTCTGGGATCAAAAAATCTACCACAGGAAAGTCTTGAATTCTGCATCCCTGCTCTATGTCAAACATCCAAAGCCTACACGGCGGAAACGGAAATTACATACAGTATACTCTGGCGGTAGGTGCCGTCTCTATGCCCATGGAAAAAGGTACAGCAATGTACGTGTACTGTATACAAGCTCATTAGGAAAAGCATCTCCACAACAGCACACTAAAGGTTAAGCTATAGTTCGATGATTCTGAGTGAAGTAAGAATGTAAAAAAGTGCCTAAAACGTCGCATCACAAGCATTTTCGTGCTACGGTATTATCGCCGTCTAATTTTTTTCGTCAGTTGCATTCTGCTCAGGGAAAAAAAGCAAAATCAAATTCTTCAAAATCTGTACCTCTTACTGGGAATTTTTAGGTTAATGTGTTTATAATCATGTTGCCTTAGGAATAGGATAAGTTAGGATAAATTGGGTAAAAATATTCCTTTGACGCTCACAAAACAATTGGTTGCACCTTTGACATAGCTATAAGGACGATCCGTAAATGGCTAATGCTGACGAGCTTGAATTGAATTTGGAGCAGAGAGGCTGGAAAAGGGTCTTAATAAACTAATTTTCCATGTATTTCCTGCGCACGTGCATGTACCTTAAGCATAGTGCAATGCAATTTAGTTTCTGACCGAAAACATTTCTTGGCAAGGGACCTGTGGCAGCCGGGGTGGCATATCTGTAGAATAAAAGCCCCTCTACTCGCCTGTTTAAGAAGCAATAGCTGATATCGATCAAGAGATATAACGCCGGATTTCATTTTTTGCCAACACTTTGCAAAGGCTGGTGTCCCCCGAACGCTGGCCACTGCTTTGAAATCGGTGTCTGGTATCACTTCCATCGTGGTTTGCGAGTCGGATGAATCGATCGTGCCTCGCATGCTTGCCACTCCAACACTGCGCAATGAACTCTAGAAATGAACTAAAAGTAAGAAGCTTCTCAACGTTATGAGGCTACAGTTACCGCAGAATGTGCTTCAGGTGGTATGGCGCGGAAGGATTTGGATCTCGGTCATGGGCACTCTGCGCGGCCCTGACTGCGAGACTAATCTATCCTGGATCAAGACTACTTTTCCCTGGGCAAGTCCAGATCTCGATTGGCATATCCCATATGGAACTGGGATGAGTAAGTAACGACAGCACTTTAGCATGGATACGCTCTCCTCAAGGCATGATCCAGTTCTGATGCCTACTGTACGTGTCATTGTATCCCCTGGCGGTAAACTCTTTGATGAAAGATAAACCCACATCATCGAATTCAGTTTTAGGCATTAACTTTTGTTTTTCCCTCACAATTTAGCCCTCGATTATCACTTTGATTGCTTTCCCAACCAAAGTCCCTATTATTAGGGTCTGCACACTACAAATGTAGTATGGGGACCTAAAAATACTGTCGCATTTGAATATACGAACATAAAAAAGACCTGGTCAAATCCTATTACCCCCTCACTTACAGTACATCCTCCAGGTCTAACCTCTGTAAAGTCCTCTAGCCCCTGCGATAACATGTGAAGATTTTCAGTAGATCTAATTGCTGACCAACTTCACCAACATACTGACCAACTCTGTACTTATCCTCGTGCACTCCAGTCGTCAACTCGCGCAGTCTTTCGCCATGTGATCACCAAAGTCCAGGCGATTCGGCCAAGTACCCACAGTATGTCGGGACATCCTTCCTAGGCTACCCGCAATTACCCGTTTGCCTCTAGTTCCTGCTCAAGCAGAGTGGGACGAGGTAAGTGGGCGACTCTGTATCTCGAAGTGGCGCGCGAATGTGAGCAAGTCGGGTATATTCCTACTTACAGAATTTGATGATCGGTTCGACATAAATTTTACATCTGACAGATGCAACTTCCAGGCCATTCGAAATATGTCTTTCTCCAGTTTCTGTTTCCTAAATATAAATAAAAATCATTTTTTTGTCGAATAATTAGCACTGCTTGCGCACGCGAGCCTGGCTTACACACTGTATACGAGGACATATTTTGAAGGACTAACCGGTAATAGAGAAAAACCACTAGAAGAATAATGATAAGTCCGAATCCAGCTCCGACTGAGGCTCCAATTACGGCTAAAAAAACAAAGCATCGGTGCCTACAGTAGGTATTGCTTGCTTTAGCCTACAGTACATAGTCCATTGGGGGGACGTATTTGAGGGAGCACTTGCTGTTTTAGTCCCCTTTTTTCACTAAAGATCTTGTGCTCATTGATGAAATTCCTAGCAAATGAACAACAGAGTGTCTATCATTTCTTAATCGAATACCAGTGTTTTCCTTCCCGTCAATCTCTCCATGGCTCTGAAATACCATCCATACCATGTATGGTTTGTTTGGAAAGAACACTGATTTTATTCTTGCCTGGATAGGGTTCATAAACGAAGAACACAATCGAGCAATCTAGGAGATGATTCTTACCCGACTTGTCCTTTGGGCATTTTTCTTGCGAATATCCGCACAGAGGCATATCAGGCGGCATCGGCGGGAACAAATCGCTTCGCCAGTCGGGTATATTCTAAACGAATTGAAGTAAACTCCATCAATCGCAACTTATGGCATTAGATGCCTGTGCCTACCTGGTATATATCACCAGTGGCGTTGTCATAAATGGCTTCAATAGTCAGCATTCTCTCGTAGGTGTTATCCTTGGTCATGGCATACACATCATAGTCGCTGTATCGATCAGAACTGTTGTCCATTGTCACATAGCCAGTGACTCCTGCATGTCGTAAGTACGATAAATGTGTGCTCAAGCACGAAACATGAAATTTACGAAACCCCATGTGACTTCACTCACTGTCAGCCAAGTCTGTGCTGTAAGCACGGTATTGAAACCTGCGCTTCCTAGCCTCGGCTGATCGTGAGTGGGAGTTGCATGCTTTGGAAACACTGTAAGGCTGACCTTTAAATCTAATGGATCGACGAACTGATTGAAAAATATCCATGCCGCTTTTGTAATCTTCATATCTGCGAACGGTGTGGTTGACAGCCAGTGCGTAAGTGTATAGCACGTCGTATAGCATAGTGAGATACAGCGGCTCCTAGAATCCAAAAGTTTCGATTTTTAGGGTCTCGATCAAGAGGTGAACCGAGAGGGGGTCTCAGTTTGAAATCTTGCTTCCAAACTGAAGCAGAAAAATTGCAAAACGCGCGTTTAGGCGTGGTGCAACAGACCATGGCGCTTCAGCTGCAATCGCTTGGGTTTTTGCTGCTATTTGTCAGTGTCAAAATGACATTTGATGTGTCAATGCAGGCGTGGAAGCCCGGTAATCATACTTTTCCCACTAATTTGATCGACGAATTCACGTTGATTTCAGCCGCCTTTTCCTCGATCGTAGCTTTAAAATTTTCCAACACGCTCGATGAGTCACCGCTTGCTTGCACCTGAAATGGCAAAATATTACTTGCTGATGCCCTCAGTGTAACCTGAATTCCACACCCCCTGAAACAGGAGTTGAAAAACGATTTTAAAAACATGCAGCGTAGAACCCAAAATCACTGAAAACGAGTTTCTGTGTTTAAAAATTTAATTCAAGTACTTGAGGCATTATGGTTAAAACACAAAAATTAAACTGCAAGTATTTTAAAATTTTTTCATCAGGCCAAGAAGGATTTGATTGCTCATTTTACCTAAATGAAGGTTTCGACATCATTTTCGGAAGTCTGATGCAGTAAATTAGTCTGCACAGCGCAATCCATACTCGTACATAGAAGTGTGTCTTTGCAATTACCAGCGCAGCATCGATTGCCGACTGCAATATAAACATGTCAAAGCTCGACTTACCACCAGGACCCGTTTGTATATATCTTGCATTATTTGTTTCTCCTCCGTACTATTCATGGGATAGCCGCCTTCCCACGGGCGCGATGAATCGTCCTCGATTCGGGTTTTTAAGATATATGGGATGATATAAACGTATTCTGATGTCGTCATTGACTTGTGGAAGGCTTGCTTCAGAAATGAATTTGCTGTCCATGGCTCGTAGCCGTAACATAATATAATTACTGAAACATACCAGAACGTTCATAAATGAAGAAAACGAATCTGCATGCCTACTGTAGACGGTTACGGCGCATGGTCATTTTATTTGCGTAGCTATAGGAAATACAGCAGTAACCTACTGTATAAAAATGGATGAATATATATTTATATATCGGATGCACTACGAAAGTGGACCCCCTGTCTGATATATAAATTTTAAATATTCCACTGCGCAGTTGTAATAATGTAAACAAAAGATAAAAATGTGGATTAGAAAGTTCATAGGATAAAAATGGGAGCTATGAGAGACCAGTTTCACCGAGTTCTGGTTTTGGTTTGTGTAAACAGCAACTGTATTTTTACGCATTTCCTGAGTGCGCGTCCGCGTTTGATAGAATAAACCATGAATGAATGAATGAGTCACTTAAGTAAGCCGAGTCTCAAGTAGGTGTACTTTGTACTGGAGCTTTTCACAGTGATTTTTTTCTGCACCATATAATAGGCAGCTAATCCTCGCTAGCACTCAGTGCTGAAGGACTTTATGGGGATCCGACCCGCAGGTGCAAGTGAAGCGAAGACTAAGGGTAATCACCCGTCCTTCATAAAGCTTTTTTTGGCATTACTTTTCCAGACTAATGCGGCACTGACTCAAAAAATTTTCGACTTGCCTTGACCTATCAGTGCCTTTCTGACCGTCTTTCCTTATCCAAAAGAGTGCTGACAGGTTTTCTGACCTTAGAGAGGGTGCTTTCTCTCTAGATTATGATAGACACTGATCCCGAACCCAGCATGGCCCTCCCCTTGACTTACTTCTGGCGACTCTCTGAACTGTAGTCAGCGCATTGTCAATATCTGCCGGTGTGACAGCCACAATTTCGGCTTTCAATGTCAGCGACGCATCGCGCAGCATGTTTTGCACGCCACTCAATCCGCTCACGCATTCAGGTTTATTCGAACGTATCAATGCTAAATTTTTCCATGAAAACCTTTTCATTATTTTTCCGATCGCGGCGCCTAATGAACCCATGCCGAACGAGATACGAATCAGGCTCGAATATTTTGTTTTATTTGACAATACGTCGCCAAATGAGGCGTATCCAAAAATTGGTGTGTCTCGAAGAGCGGCTAACAAGGCTGCCACCTGCATCCCTGCGTGGAACAAGATCAGTGTAAAAATACTTTCTTTTAGCGTCAATCAGGTCAACCTTTTACTGTCGTCGTGCTCATGTTTGCGCAAAATCCTGAGAGAGCTGTGGTCAAATAAGCGTAAATTGCTCGTCAGTCGACTCAAAATGGGTGCAAAAGCAACTGAATATATGTACATATCCTTTGCGCTGTAAGGTGACTTAAAGGTGAACATGCAGCTCTTCAGAGATTCCTCAAACCAAAATCAGCTGAATATTCATGGTGTCCCAAAAGTTTTCATGCAAATATTTCTTCACTTTTGTTCTCAAGGAAATATCAGGGCTTATTTTAACTAAAAGTCAGGCCTAGATACTGTGCTATAGACAAAATTCATTCCAGAAGACTTTTAAACTTTTGATCAAAGAATTTCTGAACAACAAGGCAATCCGAAGTAAAGTTGCGTGAAAATTTTTGGGTACCCCGTCAGTTACCATCGGTTCAGCAGCTGAAACCATGGTAAGATCACCCAGAATTTATACTAGGCTCCTGGAGGACAGACGAGTACATGTTTGAGGGGATGTCTCGAGTAAAATGAACTTGCGCAATTACTGTACAGCTAACGTAGCTGGTCATCTCTCGCTATTCTCTTCACTCATTTTTTACTTGAGGGAGAAAGCACAGTTTGATACTGAAAAGTGGTCGATGCCATGCTTCCATGTTTTCAGCTTTATGGATTTGGGGTGGAGCGCGGTATCACTGGTTCAGATGTCACCTATGCCCCGCGTTCAAGTTCCTGCCCCGAGGGCTGACCCAGTCCCAAACCTTTCGAATGCCAACTAAGATAAGCTGTATGTGCCGGTTTGTTCCCAATTACATCTCTTTTAGTAAAAATGCTTTTATGAGTCCATGGAACAAACCCATATCACTTGCGGCGTAACTACTGGCGGGTCCTGGAAGGATATGCCAATTGTACACGTCTATATCCGCTGGCCAACCCCCACGCGTATCAATATCAGTTATCTTCCAAGACTTCACCCCCATATCCGAGTGGGTCGGGTACGGCTATGGGCGCTGGAGAGCATTTGTAAGGTCATGGATGAGGATGAATCATGAGCAAGGCTTAATGCTGTAAAATGCGTTATCGGAATGCGCTAGCGAAATAACCGATATCATATCTGTCCAAAACAACATTGTCGAACACCTTTGCTTCAACTTTGCTTTTTCTCACCCGCTGCCGAAGTTGCACGTAGGCTGGACTTGGATCAAAACACCCAAATAATACTGCCAACTTATCTAGACAATACGTCTAATCAAGCTTTTTCGTTACAAAATGGCGATGATGATTATTGATGATTGCCATTCTTAAGTTTTGCTTCATTATACAGTAGAGCTCTAGCAAACATGACGCAGCAATCTGCTGCCGTTGTGCACAATTCAAGGAGCTCCACACACTCACCTATGTCCTTTGACTGAGTGATAGGCCCGCTTATCTTTAGGACTTTACCTCCCTTGCAGCAGCAACTGTCCGAGCTGTTTCAAGAAAAAAAATCCTGATGTAACCTCACTTCGGCCTTGGAGCACTGTTTCTGGTTTCACTCGTTGTTTCCAATAAAAATGTTATTGCCTTCAGGCGAGAGCGTTATTGGCACTTGAGGCTATTTTCAGCCTTTGAGTGGTCAGTGGGCACGGCCCATATTGTGCTATGCAGCTGCTAGCTATTGCTTGCAATGATCTAGTTTCAAGAGGCTATAAAGTGCATTGCGATTAGGTTCAGGTTTGAGGTAAAAGGCAGATTCGATGCTAATCCTGAACCCGACACTTATCATCGTGGTCATTTTTTAGAAGATTAGTGCAGTGTTAATCCTAATAAGATAATCATAGTTCGTGTGGCCATGGCTTCGACCTGTGCTGTTAAACCATTTAGCTACAAAATAATGAAGTTTGGCTATATATGTAGATAATTCTATCAGGCACCACATGCCAGCAACTGAACAGAGGTGAAAAGTTGAGCGTTGTCTCCAGGTGGTTAAAACTAATAAAATAGGTCCAATACGAATGTCTATATCTCATGGCACTTGCTAAGCCTTCTACATCAAATATCATTTACTTACCATCAGTGCCTTCTGGCCCAACAATAACGTCCATTTTCGATTCTTTTATGAAATATAGGGTTGAGTTCAATGACGACACATCATCGCATCCGTGCAAATATGAAAACCTAAAAGAATTTATGAGTTTTGAATTTCGACATTACAAAGTAATTCAACCATTTGTGCAGTAATTTTGGTCAACTTACTCAAAATTCATCGAAGAAGGTAAGACACCATCTAATTTTATTTTTTTAATGGATTCATTAAATGTAATGGCGGCTTGTTCTTTTCTAACCTCGCAAAAAATGTGACCAACCTTGACTGAATTGGGAAATGTAATATTTTGCCCACTTATTTGACCACGGCACGACAAGTAGTATTCAGCCGTGCCGAAAATAAACGCAAGAAGTAAAAACCAAATCTGTGCCTCCATGGGCCCTTTTTCTTTTATCGTAGTTAGCATATGAGTTAGCTCGGGCGAGCCAAGATAGCTTTGTCCCTGCCTCAACCCAAACCCATCGAAGCGAACGCTGATGGGCAGGTCACGGGATGAGACGTGTACGCATAGGTAACTCGGCTAATTTATGGCCTGGTACGACATACCTATCCACGGTCTAAGCAATTTGCTAAAAATTGTTATTCCAACAGTGCTAAATAACGGGCACACGAGCCAATATCCTGCGTCAATTAAGTTAACAACGGTCACGCGAAGAAGATTAACTTCGTGTCACTGTCCCCGATCTCGCACCGTGCTTGCTCGTGCCTTCATACCGTGCACCCGAGCCAAGTGTCCGAGAATAAGCCATCCATAAGATGTACGACATCAGCTTAGTTCTTCTCATTCCGAAGAGGTGACGTCTTGTTTTTGACCGAATCCTACAAGATATAGCATCCATGCTTTCCTGCTTGCCTATCCACAATCGTGTGTGTATTTGTACGTTAAAGGCTGACACAATTTATCCCATGGGACAAGCATACCTGTCTTTATACCTGTGACGTTTGAGTGCGTATTTTGGTGGGGAGCAGAAAAGGACATACAAGGAAAATTGAAACATACCTACCATAAATCCTCATTTGTATGCTCCCCTCGCTAGCATCCGTGCAAGTAAAACTGTCACTTGGAATACCTACAGTATGTACGTCATAGGATACTACTGTACATTTTGTGCACCTACGTTTTGTATTTCTTTTCACAGTTTTCCTTCCCTTTAGTGCTATCATTACAAAAGATGTCTTTTCGTAGGGCTATTATGAACGCATAATAATAGATGCTTTTGTACTGAACACGACGAACCTGATTCGTATCCTCTGTGTCAGATCCTTTCAATCCTAGATGCGTAGCCCCGGGGTAAGAAGTGAGGGTGTATCCGTACAGTGCAAATGAAAAGGATAGGTATCCAAACAGCGACCTGTTGTTTTCACTCAGTAAAGTATCGCTGAATACTCATGTTCCTATGGTTCATGTTCATCATGTTCATGTTTTGCCACATCACCAAACGCTTATGCGCACTCGAGGGTGAAGGGTTTAGCCCCTCCTTGTGGTGGCTTTTTTGAATTCTCTTCCATTTTTTCTAGCCTGCTCCGTCTCATGGATTCATGTTCACTTCGCTCATTTCTTCCCTGAGAGTGTATAACCATCGATTCTTTGGTCTGCAAAGCGGCCGTGTCTTGCTGGAGTTCAATTGCATCGCTGTACGGGATACTGAATCTGTCTCTGCCCATCACATGTCCATACCATCTCAGGTCACCACTTCTGCCATGCGCTGTGAATTCTTACGATCAGCCATGCATATGGCAGGGTTTCTGCCTCGACCGCCACGGGATCTCAAGAGTATGAACTGTGTGAAAAAATCGCTGAGTATGCTGAGTATTTTTTACAGCCGAGTCCGCTTATAGTATCACCAGCTGCGGGCGGGAAAAAGATGTGAAAATATCCGGATTGTGACTAAAACCGAAGTGCACTCTGCAATGGCCGAAACTTTACTTTTATGCGTTTTATCCGCCAATTCGTATCATTTTCTCATAGTCCTAGAATTTTAAGCGCTTTTTCAAAAGCTTTTGTAACCAAAGAAATCAAAATCATGAGGATCAGTCAGATCAAAACTGAAGGAAAAAGGTGCCATTCGTCTTCATGCAAACTTTTTCTTGCGAGAAATCCTAGTTTTTTGACGATTTTGCACTTGTTTCAGACTGACAAGAGTGTAAATGTGACGCTTTTTTAATACTTATCCCGCCTGGGCAAGAAATTTATGTGACAGTAAGCGGACTGGGCCAAATTGAGCGCAATAATAAGCGAGCTCAAAATACACACAAAGTATAGGGGAAAAATTCAGGGTTTCGAAAACCTGTGATAATATTACTGGACTGTGACATTATTTGGTGTGACTATAAGTGGACTCGACTGTACTGTGGGTGAAATATATTTTACATTGTGCATATAGCGGACGGTATATTCTCCAGTATTTCTGAAATGATGGACAGATAAGTAACGTGATCCCAACCATCACAAGTGCGCACTAAAGGCATGAAAAGCAACAAAAATTTAGAAAATTAGGAAATTCATTCATTTGATTCATCAATGCTGCGAATTTTTTAGCTGTATCTGCTAGAAGGTCGATTATTGCTAAGTTTTGAAAATTCTTTAAAGTTACGTTGCGGATAACTGAGGCCGACTGTACATCCCATTGAAACCGTTGCACCCACTGTATAACATCTACCTGCCAATACATTTGACGGATTGTTTTATTCGCATCATTATAGCACAGATGCCTTAGATTCTCGTCAACCCACGCAGAAATGCTGCCCAGCAGAACCTAATTGTCTGAAGAAAAGGGTAGATAAAATGGCATTTCCATTATAATTAGCACTGTATCTTCATGCTTTTACGCTCCTATTAATCCATTTTCCTGTTGAAATGGCACGGTAATTAATCGCTTTAAAAACAAAGGTTCGTCTTGCTTCTGTGAAATTTGATCGAAAAGTAATTGAGCTTGCACATAGTCGAGTATGCCAAAAGCCTTTGGTGAGTAGGTTATCCATTTAGTAGCATTCTTCTTTTCGCTTATAGGCGCCCCGGTGCTCTCTTTTGTGACATATTTCCATGCATTTTGTACTCTGCCGCGCACTATTTCACAAGGACGCGCTAGGGGAAGCTTATTTGACGCATCGCATCGAACTATACTTCCAGCTTAACAAGGAGCACCCATAGCTTTGCGAAGTTCCACCTCGACAGACATATACTGATTCCTAGTTCTAGTTAGCCAGCCGGAACTTCATTAGGTTTTTTTAATGAGAGTGAATCAAAAAATCTCTTTCCAATTTGTCAATGTGGCGAAAGCTGCTTTTTGTGGAGGTTTTAACAAGGAAGAATATTATCGGATATCAGTCAGACTTAGGGTTAGTGGAAGATGGGCTCTAAATATCTACCAGGATGGCTTATCCTTTCAGTCCTTCAGCAGCGTTCTTCACGAGCTAGCAGCAGTAATTGACCCTTCTACATGTCCGAAGCCGCCATGAGTGATTTTCCGGTATATGTTTCGTGTAAGTGGTAAACTGATGACTTTAAAATTATCCGACAAGTTTTTCGTTGATTGCCTGCGGGGAGGGGTTGCATGGTTAGCTTTGATGTAGCCCATCCTGAAGCATTCATTTCGAGCCAACCAAAGGCACATAATGCAAAATACTTTTAAGTTACGACTGGTAATGACAGAGGCTCGGGTTCGACTCCCGATTCCGCACCTTTTGGTTGTGTCATCATTCGCGAATTTTGTGATAAATAGAAAGAATGCTGTGTCCTCGTCGCCTGCCATCCTATGCTTCGTTGATATCGCTGTTCAATTTTGCTCTTCAGTCGTATTCTTCGCGACAATGAGGCTAGTTCTTTGAAATCTTCCATAAACTAAATCTGTTCTCCTCTTTTAACATTATACAAGAAACTTTCAGGCTAGCATGTGTCTATGCACATATCGAGGGATAGCCTATTTTAAGAAGTTGGGTAAAAATTATTTTTATACCGCTCACAAAACGATTGGTTGGGTCTTTGACCTAGGCATAAGGAAGATAAGTAATGGCTAACGTGGAGCTTAATTTAATTTGAAAGAGAGAGCCCAGAAAAGGGTCATGAGAAACTAATTTTATTTCTCCTGCGTACGTGCATGCACCTTCAGTAAAGTCCAACGTGACTCGGTTTTTGATCTACACGCGTATAAATATTTCTTGACAGAAACTTGCGGCCTGGCTTCGTCGCAGGTAACTCGGACAGTGGTCTGGTGGGTTTAGCTGAAAGTATTCTTCGATAAGATGTTTTTTACGCTGCTAGTTCACAAAAAACTTTTGCATCGCATCGAAAACTACAAGCCTTATTAGTATAGTTCGATGCGATGCGATGCGACGAAAGATAAACCAAGTTGTAACATTCAATAAGCCGTTATGACTTCATTTGAGTGATCGCATCGCCTGTTGCAACGGTCGCACTGATATTCGGTAGTCGTCCTCTTTGAGAATGATAATACAGCATACTTGCTTGCGGCGCAGGGCTGACCTCGTCGATTAGCCCATAAGTAAGTGACGCATCGCATCGAACTATACCTACAGTATTTAGGCTTTAGGCTCGTAGCTCTCTCGCCAGGTGCGCAATTACTTTCGAGTGTTCGACTCGCAAATCATATCGTGTAATTTGTCCCTTCACCCTCGAGTGCGCATGCATGTGCTTGGTGATGTGGTAATTATGAACATGAACATATGTCATACCCTGCCGCATGCTTCCGACTTGTGCTACCAGTGCGTGAGCAATGGTTGAACGTGGGAGGGTGATGAAGCATGTGCTTTCGAAACGCCGTGCAATTTAGATTTTCCGAGGGTATTTCGTGTTCAGAAACAAAGCCACTCTTCGAGCCTTTATTCGTATTCCTGGCGGGTACGATCTGTGGGTGGTCCATTTCTCAACTAGGCGGAAGCTCGGACATAAAACCTTTTCTGCAGAGTTAGCTTGCTCTAGTTTGATCAGAACGGGGTGCTGGATCAGTCTACTTGCTTATTAGTTTCATGCGCCACGCAGATTTTGTATGTTTTCGTATATTTCTAGCTGTTAACGTAAGTGTGACGCTGACCATTAGTGAGCTCCGAGATCCAGCTATTCGCCTGCCAAAACTTGTCTGTCATAGGTTGATGTTAGACGTGCATACCGTGAATCCGCTTCAACCCGGGCGCTTTAAAAGATTTGAAAAGGGTTTCCCCGGGACACAGGTCAGGGACTTCCTGTATGTATGTATGATACGTCAAATATCTCGCGCTTATGTTCTTTACAAAAATATTCATTATCAGGGTTCTAGTATACGACCCTAAAACTAGGCTTTTTGTGGGTGATAACGGCAAGATTCTGAACAAACAGCGGCACATACATTTTAAGATTTATGTATTACATTTCACATAATGGTCATAAGCCCCGGGGATATACCGTAATCCTCTTTTGTATCCCATATGATGGCGGACCATATTGTGAAATATGGGTATTTCCGTCATTAGATAAGTTTTGACCCCACCTTTTGATTTGCCTTTCATACTGTAACTTTGCCCTCCCCAATCATTTTTTCGTTGTCACTGACAAGAGTGCATGGACCGGTCCGCTTTAGAATCCTGGTCCTTTAAGGTACCTGGGAAGACAAATTATGGTAGCTAGTTTTGCATGACGCACGCAATTCTGGCTGGGTAATGTTGGTGGGACGGAAACTTAAAAAGAGGTAAGGCGACCAAGGACTGTGACAGATGTTTCCAAATGTCTGAATATCTGCTCGTTTTTGCCCTTGTAAGCCTGACTACCGCGCCTGTACCGTCCATGCACTTTTCGTACCGACCAGGGAGGAAATGAGACCATACTTATTCTTTTTCATGCGACTCCTATGAGCTATTAGCAGCAAGAACAGCCTCAAATCGCGTGCCAAGTCGTCAGGAACGCTGCTGGCGGTGAGATATTTTGTAGCTAGTCAGGGAAACTGGCCGCCAGTCCACCTCAACAATGCGTGCGCGCGTTGACTCTGTCATTGGGACCTGCTGTGCTGAATAACATTCTTTCTATCATGCATTTTAGGTTTCTGCATCGCCGACTACTTACTCGAGCTGCAGTCATTAACGATCACACGCCCAAACACAGCACGCTGCCCTCCCTCATCGATCTCCTATTTTCAGTGGCAAATCATGGAGAACGATTCGTGCGCAGCAATTAAAGAACACTTGGTGCCATCCTATCGCTACATGATGATCACCGAATGCGCGATGGCCTGGCTGGCTATACCACCAAATATTCTCTTGGTCATAGTCATTTGGCAGGTCACCGCTTTCTCACTCAACCTGCGTCTTTTGATGGCTCACTTCAGTTTCATCCTTTTATGGTATTCCGTTGGCATAATCTCAAAGTCCGTTTACATCTTTGCTGCGTCCGACTGCGACTATCCGATGACCCTCTTGCATTGTAAAATCTTCGACTTGGCTTGCACCGGAGTCGTTCTGGCCAACATGCTTTATTCATTCCTCGCCCTCTGCGCTCAGCGACTGCACGCTGCTTTAAAATATCGGAAATATGATAACCTGACCCAGAAGAAACCGTGGTTAGCCATTGGCCTGATCATAGCTTCGTGGTCGACCGCTTTGATCGTGAATTCGGAAAACGTGTGGCAATTATCCAACGAATTGTATGTGCCCATATGCGACAACACTTTCCTTCCTCCCACTCCGCCCTCAACCTTTATCCTGTACTTGATTTTGGAAATTCTCGCCACCATAACAGTCGTTTTCGTGTACTTTTATAATAAGCACATCGCTTGGAATATGGGAATAAATCGTGCACAATTCGATTTGGCATCCCGATTTCAAGTGGATCAAAATGTCCGTATCAATGCGATGGTTGTACCCAGTCTCCTTCTACATATCCTTTGCCATATCCCCAGTTTCATTCTTTTGTCCAATGTTACATCCCGCTTCGAAATAGTATTGAGCACAGTACCATGGCTGACCCGTGTCACATATCTCATGCGTTTATTTTATGCTCTCGCTCATCCAATTTTAGCATTCACATTAAATTCGAATCTAAGGAGTCACTTATTAGAATTGCGAATCGGCAGCATTTGTGGTCCATTAATTAACAAATGTCAAAAGAGGCAAACAAAAGACGAAGTGGTCCGAATCGGAACCAATCATTTAACCACTGTCGTCGCAGGTGCTCCAAATAATCTGTCGAATCACTTTAATTATTTGGATAAAGTTTGGGCCGATCAGCAAAAGAGACATGCTCCAAACAAGAGTCGAGTGAAAATCAATGGCGAAAAAAGGGAAACCAGAAGTGTGGTGTAAGGAGAAAAAGATGCTTATAAATATTTTTTAGTCCGATGGTGACACAAATCTTTTTTTGAATCTACTCTGATACCCCCTCCCCAGGGAGCTGTCCCATATTTGGTAAATGTCAAAGTGGACGCCAAGTGTTACTGAATAATTGAATAATTCACAGCAGCGATTTGGATTAGGCTCTACTGTCAGTCCTAATCAGTCAGGGTGGGATTTCTAATTACTTGCCATATTGGGATTAATCCGTCACGTTTGGCGGCTTCTTCTGCATGAATGCCCGCTCTGTGTAGTGAGCAGCATGGTAGCTATTTTTGTCTGTACGTGAATGAACACAGTAAGCCCGTATAGACAATACTGTAGATTACCTAGTTTGTCAATCCTTCATTTCGTGCTTGTAATGCTTTTATGTCACAGTGCTGCACATGGTGATTTCTCATTATGTAACAGGTATTTTGTAGGAGCGAATCAGTGATCATATTTCCACAAAGATTGATCATTTTTTGGATAATATCTGTCATTTTTGTGTCTCGCGCTGCCTAGGTGTTGTGTTTTTATCGTAGTATAAATGTAATAAGGAAAATTGGTATAGTTGACCTCTAAAATTGTTTCTTGGAGGTGTGTACAACCGACATGACCACAAATGGTAATCATATTCAAGAAACTATTGACATTTGCGGCGACTGCATAGAAATGCAGGGAATATCTGAAGCTTGAAAACAAGGTTTTTAGTTGACAGGATTCCAGTTTTTAAATGACATCAAGACATTAGAACGAATGACGTTAGAACCTGAGTAAGCTGTAATGGAGGCCTCACCGTAAGTCGATACCCCGATAAGGTCTGATCCTGCTTGAAATGTATTCCCAAGGCTTTTCCAGAGTATTTTGGTAATGAGAGTGCGTCATTTGATGAAGGGTGTACCATATGATCTTTGTCGTATCTGACTCGGCTGGTTAAACTAAAGGCTTCTATCCTTCACTGCATACAAGTTCTCCATTATTGGCTAATATACGCATTGATCGATATGTCGAAAGTACCCCACAACAAGCGGTCTCGAAGGCAGCCATTGTCAGGATCTTGCCATGACTTGCTACCATCCCCTCAAGTAGTTACACCGCAGCAGGGTTCATCTACATCCTGTACAAACTTACAGCTCATTAAAAAGGCACGACTAGCAGGAGAACCAAGCCTAACTTATAGGCCTAGTTAGGCAGGTGCTTTTCAAACACTTGAAAGAATCTAACTGCGAAAGAAACTGCTCGGCTGAGGCCTAATCGAATAGCTAAATATAACCTGAATCAGATCAGTCTCATCGATCACCTCGAAGCCGTCGTTTAGCGGACTGCGAATCGAGAGCGTATTAAAAATCAGTAGCTTCGATACTGATTATCAAGAGATCATCGAATTAATCAACGAATCCAAACCAGTTAATGAAATCGATATCGATCGGAAAATCGACACTTCTATATGGATCGTAAAGACAGTGTGCTTCGTCATGTTGGGAATTAAATTTTTGATAGTCTCCCGCTGCTTTGTTGTAACAGATTTGATGCGAGAAATGTATTACACACTGAATGAGATTTTAAGTTTAGCGCTTTTTAGTTAGGCATCTTACAGCAAGCGAGCCAGTTGTCTGCTACACCCGGGAACTCAACGAGTTTAGCGAGCAGTCAGCTGTGCAGCAGTGCAGTGCAGTTAGTTTTTCCCTCTCATCGTGTACGGTGTAATGACTCACTTCATCGACCACGTAATTCCGCTTCATCACCATTTAGAATATCAAGAACAATGTATCGAGTTATTGAATTCTGAATGGCCTCAATCGCGGATCGCTCGATTACGAACCTTGGAAAAATCCTGCAACGATTTACCAATCGCTTTATTATTCGTGCTGCATCTCGATGAGTTATCGCCTACCGAAGCTTCTTTAATCGGACACGCGTGCGTGTGTTCAATACCGACTCGTCCTCAAGATTGTTGGATTCAGTGCGTAGTTGTTGATAAACGATTGCGAGGGCGTGGATTCGGGAAAAGATTGATGTTAGCTACGGAGCAATACGTCAAAAAAAAGTTCAACATCGAAACTGCTTATCTATCGACCCATGACAAACAAGCATTTTACGAACGCCTGGGATACGAATTATGCCCACCCGTATTAAACGTTGGATCAAATGCGAAATTACTCAGCGACGAAAGATACAAAAAATTTGTGCAACCTGTGCCATGTGAATCTGCGAACTCGACCCAATCGAATTCGAAATGCAATCAAGATGGTGGCGCTTCCATACGTTTAACATGCACGTCTGCCGCGCCGCCTCCGCCACCACCTCCTCCAGCAATCAAAAATGGAGCAAAGGACCCAGAAGTGGTTTTCATGAAAAAACGATTGTGATAGCGTCCTTACGCCATCAGGAAACATTTCGTGGCTTTAAACAAGCGTTTTGTCTTTTTTACCTCGGCTTCCCTTCGTACATATGCCTGTCCTTTTTACCCATGCCATTTTATCTCGGTGCCTTACAAATCGTTTTTTTGTCGACTAATCCACACAATCTTCATGGTCCTAACAGCTCACTAATATATTTTACTCAGGCAAAACTGCCATCATCCGTCCATCCATCTCATTCCTACAGGTAAATCCGCACTCACACAAACACGTCGACTTAGCCAGTCATCAAAATACGACAGCGTCAGTTTCCAAAAATTAATCCAACAAAATCCAAACATGCTCACCCAGATAAATCGTGATGGTCGAATAAGTTTCGATCGTATATCTGGGCTTTGATCTGTCGCCCATTGAAGTAGCGACCATCTAACGCATTTTTAGCTGTGTCAGCTTCTACAAAAAGGAATATATTGACGCCCCAATCGAGTCACATTGCAAATATACAAAACCCCTGCCACAAACCTTGGGCCATAGAATACTTGACAAATATCTTGACCACGGCTGGCATATAATCATTCTCGGATCTTTTTTCTTGATAGATAATAACTTGATCTACTTGCCCGTATCTCCCACACTCCTCAGCCACTTCGACCTGTAAGTGCTCATCTACGTCGTCGGGGCCGACCATGTTCTTCAGAACAAGTATACTGGACTGAAAAGTAAGGACCTTGATGGCCTGCAGGCACGCACGAACTATGCTCTCCCTATTCCAAATGAAAGAGCACTATGGCATGGGCGGCCAAACAGTCGTAGAGGGCATGTTTCACCCATATCCCAGCGGCCTCATCGAAAGCCATGTTTTACCCCTACTTCTACGATCACGGATCCAGGGTGATCGCTAGTATGCTCCATTGTCGCATGTTTCTTGCAAAAAGTTTTTCCGCCAAAAATTTTAATCTTAAAATTTGCAAATTATCTCTTCAGCATCTGGATCTTGCCCACACACGAAACTCCCTCGGTCCACAGTGCGGCCCTGCTTAATCTCACCTCAGTTCTCCTCATTAATTTATGCATCAACATGTTCCTCGCGTCATTGCCTTTGATTTTCAAATCTTCTTGCGCCGCCAACGTTTGCGTTCCTTCCAAATCCATCATTTGCTTTTGCGTTTCACTCAACGTGGTCAGATTTGGCGCTGACGATACCGTACCCAAAGCGCGTTCAGCTAAAAACAAATTTAAAATAGATTTTCCAAACTATAAACGATTACGAAGCTGATCATGCGTGACACAAGCACGCGTCTGAGTAAAATCTATTTTTAACCGTCGTACGTGCCGCACGTAAAAAGACAACATCGACAGCCAGCAAAGGCCAACAGAACTATCTATCAGGACACTAACTGACGTTCATGGACACCGTTTCCTGTCCCCTCAGCTTTTCAGTCCCGGAAATTCATTAGCGATCTGTGGACACCCAATAATTACCATTCGCCTATCCCTTCGCCACCCTCCAATATGACAATCGATCTTACCAGCTTGCGATGCGGCCTGAGCAGCATTCGCTGGCTGCTGTCCGACATTTTGCGCTGCTGCACCGGAATTAGCCGATGTCGACTGGGGGATGGAAACGAGCGCAGGCGGTACAACTAGTTGTGGCGGTGGCGGTGGGGTCGCCTGAGACATTTGTTGGGTGGGGAAAGAAAGAGCGGCACCAGCTGGTGACGATTGATTTTGACCAACCACAGTTGGACTATTGTTTCCTGAAATGGGACTCCATGTTAGGCAGTTAAAAGGACCAAGAGAATGCAGCACATCCCTTCATCAGGCCCAGCACTGACCAGCCTCCTTACCTTGCGCATTTGAAGGTGATCCACTCGATAAGCTCGCTGTCGATACGTGCGGTACTGAATACAATTGCGGAGTAACAATCGATGGTGTCGACGATGAGGGAGTAATCTGCGGTATGGCCACGCCTGGTGGTGGAACCGTAAATACTTGGGGACCCAATCCGCTCGTAGGTGGTGGCGTATTGCCCACAACTACTTGAGGCGCTGCAGCCATGCCAAGTGTTGGCTAAAAAGATGAAAAACTAAACGCTTTCAGCTTCATCAAAAGCAAGATCCTTGGAGCTATGATTCCATTCAATTTCATTGAAACACTATTATTCGTCTAGACATTTTCAGAAACTGAAAAAAGCAACGAGAAATCCAATTTTTCTTCCAATTTTAATTTTAAAATGGCGGGAAAGTTCTTAAGTTTGAGAATGTGCAAAGATCCCTCTGAATCTGGACCTTGCTCATACATAAAGCTAGCTCGGATTCCGCAATGCAAGTAACTTTACTCGACAACACTTACATCCATAGCTTGAATCTTTGCCGTCACGGCAGCAGCAGCTACGGCAGCAGCAGTGGGTAATGTGCTATTCGAAGCGGGCGCAATGTATTCTTTGGCTTGCGGCGGAGTGATCGCCTAAAACACAGCAAACCAAACACCACATACATCACACCCCCTTTCAGTACACCCACTCACCCGTCCAACGCGCAAAAGCTGACCACCCAAATCAAATAGGTTCATGGACGACACTGCGTCGGTGGCCGCTTGATCCGTTTCGTATTCAATGAAACAATATCCCCTGAAATTGGAAGTGGAGATACACTTTCATAGGCTGGTTGCACGCTCACGAATTAGGGATAGATTGAAATCCTGATCCTGTCGGGATTTGACCCCTCCTGATCCCGGCATAGAGACATCGGGATTTCGCATATATATAGGCATAAGCAAGCTAGGCACACTCCGATCCATCAATATTTGCGATGGAGAGGCAATATGTAGTAACATCAGCTAAAATCGATGATGACGACAGCGACACTGATTTTGTGACGGGGTCCCCTGCAACGAATTTACGTTGGCTGTAACCCCGTCACAAGCAACGCGCTGGAGTGGCTAAACATACCTGAATATTAACACCACTGTAGCAGTATGCGGGTTAGCCATCCAGAGTGTACCTAGCCTGCTTTTACCTGCATACACGTAGATGCGAAATCCCGATACCTCAATGTCGGGATCGGGATCCCAACCTCTCCATAAGCCATCATCGGCCGACAGTCACTTACTTATGTTTGCCAGGAACAGGCCCTTTGGCCATTTCGATCGATCTAATTGTGCCAAACGCGCTGAACACGGTCCTGATGTCGACTTCGGTCAAATCTTGATGTATCGAGGCCACGTAGACCCGATTGTGCTGCTTGGCGTCTTGTATGATCATGTCGATGATCGGTTGTGCCTGTGGTATATTACTCGGTCGACCAACCTTAAACCGATTAACACACACATAACAGAGAAAATGGCCATATATTTACTCTGAATCGGCATTCCGGCGGACGTGCCTTAATATTACGCCCGCCCATCAGCACTCCATTCATTTGATCTTGAGCTAATTGAGCCGCTTCCGGTACTTCGTATTCCAAAAATGCGAAACCTTTGTGATGCTGAAAAAACCGCAAAATGAAGCTTTGTCAAGAGGGGATAGACTGCTAATTTCTGTCCCTGCTCCCATCAACATCTTGCCTCACTACTGACTAGATTAGAGACCACGCACGACGCCAGGAAAAGGACATGGATCTCTTGATAGATGAGAGCCGAGCCAGGGTCAAAGTATATTTCACATCGTCCCAGCAAGTGCGATTCAGGTCAGCGGTCAAAGATCCCAGGGACCATTGTAACAGGTAAGTTTGGCCTGGGGAGAAGCAATTTTTGTTTGTTCGCAGCTGGCACGCACCTTCAGGCGAGAAGAAACCCCTCGGGTTGATGTCTCTGGCTCCTATGACTAGGAGGCCTGCCTGGAGCATTTTTGAGGCCATCGGTTTTCCCGCGGTATCTTCTCCAACGTAAGGCCATGCAGCCAGTAAGTACAGTACATCATGATAATCCACAAAGGTAAAACGTTACCATGCGCCCTTGATGGATCAGCAGCCATCCGTCAGCAGTTCCCAAAATCCGAATGCGCACTTACCCCCGTCACTGGATCCCATGACATGTTGACCGATTTGATAGGTCCGAATGGGAGGAACGCGCTCTTGATAGTTTCTTCCTTCAGTTCGAAACTGATACTGCCGATGTAGACTCTAAGAGTAACAGGGATAAGTGACATCACAGGATCCTTCGATGCAGAACTCACCTGGCCATCAGAGATAACGCTTGTGCGTACATGGCAACTTTCTGTTGCTGTTGTTGATGCGAGATGGTTTGTTTCATCAAAACGTGTTTTATACTTTGCTCCATGGCGTACTTCTTCGCTTTTGCCAAATCGTCTTGTTGTCGATAGGACAAACGAGGTAGACCTAAACCTAACAGAATAGCTTCCTTATGCGATCCCGGTCCCAAGATGACTGATCCGGTTTGATCGTGACTCGGCATCGCATCTTCCATTTCCATTTGTGTTGGCACCGGTATACTGACGAATGTTTGCGATGGTGGCGGCGGAGGCGGCGGCGGTGGTTGAATTAAAATTGTAGGATCTTGTTGAAATGGCGGCATGGACTCGCCGAACATGGACTGACCACCGATCAGGGAGGAGTACGATGACCCGAACCCACCAAAAGATGTTTGGCCATTGCTCGCTGCTGCCATACCCCATTCTGAAATCATGAAAATATGTTACAAAAGACTGTATTCGAATTCTTATACAGCGCACTGCTCAGATTTCACCAGTCTCAGCATTATCAGGTCAAAAACTGCATCAAGAACTTTTTATGCGCGCGGCCAGCGGGACTTGGTCGTATATTATTGAACGTGTATTGAGATCTCTGACCTTGAACCAATGTCCATTCGTGTCCGCTCTCGATCGATGCACAAAACGAATGCCTGCATGCGAGGGAGAAGGGTTCTCGCCTTTTAAGTAATACACAACCTTACAATATTATTTATCTCACACTTGCTTTCCTCATCGAAGGAAAACAAAAGAAATCCTTCTCTGTAAAAGGCGATTTACACACAATAACCATGCCTGCGTTTTATTTCCACTTTCGGTGACCAGAAGATCGAAGGCAAAGCGACCAAATTGACACAATCGATCGGGCCTGGCCAGGCAAATGGAATGGCACTTCTGCGCGAAAGCAGGAAAACAAAAAGTGCGGCTTCGTTTCAGTTAAAACGTTTATAAAAAAGTGAAATAAATATTTTACAACTTCTCATCGTCTAGGTACATAACACACTTTCCACTTTCTGTTAACAAAAAATCAATAAAACCTCAACCAACCTGCCATCATGGCGTCCGTGATTTTATTGTAAACTGGCTCGAAGTTAGACATTTCGATGGAATCCGTCGAATAATAACAAAGTTCAGGCAATCGAAAGTCGATTTGGGCACGAAGTTTACACTTCACACTTTACACTCGAGACAGTAGGACTTTTTCCGCAAGTTTTGTTTTTTCTGTGGACCGGCTGGACGCACATGAGGAAATATTCTACCTACTGTTATAGGCAGCCACACTTAGGATTCTTATGACAAACACAAATGACGGCCTAAGGTTGCAGTAGATGTTGAAGCCGTTGAATCGAGCGACAACTGTGTTCGCTAAAGAAAGTTTTTCAAGGATTACGACTCACCACCGCATTATATTAGATTCCAAGCTAATAAACTTGTAAAAATTCAAAATTTTGGGACTGGGTAATTTATAAAGGTACATCGCCTGGTTCATTAACACGTCGTCGCTTACACTTTTTCTGGGTACTTATATTTTGAAGCACAACCATATATATATATGTCAAATCGCCGGACAGCACCAACAAATCGATGTCCAATCGCCCATTTCTAACCAGGGTCCGCTCGTTTCTAGCGATTGGGGTGTGAAAGATCATTCGAATTTTTCTCATCATTGAGTATCCGTGATTGTGTGCACTGCATAATAGGGTTGATGCAACCTACTGCACTGAACTGGATGAGAATGCGGCAGATATCCTGAGCAACTGCACTAGCATTTCATTCCATTAGGCATTCGCGTGAGTAACGTTTCATGTGACCTCCCTTCCCTTCCAAGGGAGCCGCAGAAAAGTTATATCCCAGGAAGCACATTACTGTAGCATGCATATAGTGAGTATTTGTACAGCTAACTAATCACTCTTCATATTGATTGATATTATGCTATAGCATTAATTAGAATTTATGCAGTCGAATCCAACAATTTCAGATTTGTTTTTGCTCAATGCAATCTCGGTGTGTCGCTAAACTGTTTAAAGGCGTGCTTTTCAAAAGGCGGGAGGTACAACCATACCCAGTCATCCATAGACAAACAAATGATCCCCCAAATGAGCGAGCCTGTAGTTTTGTCCGTTGCTGTCGTTCAAAGTATTTTATACGGACGTATTTTCGGATCGGGAGTCCCTTAAAGCAAAACTCTTGCGTTTTCAGCGTTCCGCATGTTTAGTGCTGAAACATTGACCTGCTAGCTACAGGCTGGGCGAGCGAGTTATAGATATAAGCTGGGGCAAATTAAAAACAAGTGCTCGCGGATAATCTGAGTATTAGATGGCTCGTCGGCGTAATTATGTAAATATGGGGCGTGCAAATATGGAAATCAGCTATAATGGATAGGCGATAGGGCGGAGGAGAGAAAACATCCGCTGAAAAACAAGTTTAAACCTTGTCAGATGTCTCTTTGACCATTCTTTACCTAGCAGCCATGGCCATGCAAGGACTTACAAGGGGGCCGCACAAAAATTAGCTCGCCATGTGGAAGGTGCTTGTAGAAAGAACCTTGCCCGAAAAATGTAGGTACCTACCATATCTGATAGGCAACCTTAGTGCTTCAATTTAGGTTTTATAAGGGTTTTTGCAATCTGACCTGGCTTCCGACTTTGATGGATACTTGAAAAAATTTTAACCTTGACAAATCCTAACAGTTTTTTTGCATGGCTTTTGCTGCCACATTACCTTGGCAGGGAACATGAAATTTTTATAAATAACTTTGACTATCGGCAAACGAGGGACGGTTGCAGGTCACCTCTGATTTTGCTCCCCCAGTTGTGGGACCGTCCATAATAGTCGACCGCGAAAAACATCGCGGCTCCCCCTGACTCCCTCAAAACTAGTCGAGCCATACCCCCTCCAGGGCGGTTTCCTAAAAAATGCATTTTACGCGTTCTTGAGCTTGACGAAGTGCCCTTCTACGAAACATCGAATTTTGATTTTGTGAACGCCCTGACGAATTTCCTACACGACTTTTCCCATCTGAATACCATTTCCTGATGAACAGAAATTTTATCGCAGAGAACGAACGGCCGAAGAGTTAAGACAAAACGTCCCGAAGACCTGAACGCTTACTACTGGTGAAGACGATGGAGGCGTGTATATGTCATCGAGGTTTGAAAACTTGACGCGGTCTACCAGCGGTCACCTACCCCTCCCCTCTCCCCCTCATGCTGCGGTCGACCATTATGGATGGTCCCTATCTGTACTCAAATGGGCTAGCAACTACTATGAACTAATTATTGGGGTGACTGTTCTCAGCTTTCTGCAAAGATCAACGTCTACAAATCTTTCTTGGCCTCATGCAGTTGTCGACCATTCGGTTTTATTGAATATGAAGATACCCCGAGTGGCGATGGTCAGAAAATAGTTGCTCTTGTTGCCCCTGTTTAGGAGTATCGATTTTTCGTGGTGATTGAGGTGGTGGTATTGACCCTTCATATCCTTCTTCTGTGGTTTTACGAGCTTCTAAATAACGATATTATTTAGAAATGATTGGTCACTCTTAAAGTTTTTGTGAGCCGAAGCCCGTTTTGCCTAGGCATCCAGGAGTTAAACCTTTTAAGCGGGGACTTGCACACACATCAGCGTCTCCTCTCGAAGCACCTCTGTGGCACCGGGTGAGTCACCCACGGATTGGCGTGCATAGTCAGCGAGGGCTTATGGTTCGCAAACCGACCTCTATTACCGGGATCAAACCTGGGACGAGTCCAGCCACTCGCTCCCAAGCAATAAAACATTTTTAAAAGCTGTTCGCTCAGTCTCATCCAGTTTATGTTGTATTATTCATCAAAGTTAGGGGCTGAAATAAATTTCCTAATCATTCAAGGCAGGAATACTTATTATACGAGGTTTAATTCCTTCTGCGTATACCCTTCAGGTGCCCTTTTCATTTTACTTTGAAAAGAGAAAATTTTTAAAAAGTAAGTTTTTCGCAGATAAATCGATTTTGCGCGCGAGAGGCAGACGCCTACCCGCTAGGCCACGACCCCGGTAGATTGATGGGGATCGTTGTATATTGATTCCACTAGGCGTCAGAAAAGGCGCAAAATACAGAAATGGTGCAATGATACCGTTAGGTAGCTATTGATTTTTTAAAGCTCAGTTCCTTTTTTTCCTGCGTAGAAACGTACAAAATTTCCTTTGTTTTACGTGTTTGTTTGCCAAGTATCAAACTACAGAGCACTCACAAGCAGAGGCACACGCGTGGGTATTTGTGACGATGAGCTTTCGTCTTTCACTGGATACTGTGGAGCCTTACTTATGTCCCCTCTCACGCTGGTTGGTAAACGCCAGGGTAAAACTGTTGAACCCAGGGGGGATTGTTGTGTGTTCAATGATCTCCTCTATAAATTTCATTGTTGTAGCTGACAAAGGTCCCGCTTATTAGGGTCACCACTAGGAAGGCCTAATAAAAGGCATATTTATGTAGGACCATACAGAACCAGCTTGATATCACCTGTTCGCCAACCTCCAGACTAGCAAGTATATGGTAGCTTATTCTACCTGTATGTTGAATATACAGTAGATCCCTCTAAGTTTCTCAAAAGGGGGAGGGGAAGGGGGCAAGGAAGAATGATGTCATGTGAATTCATTCGTGACTGTCGATTATTACAAAGAGGAAACGTTGAAAAGAATTAGTGAACTATGTCGATTTTGAGTAATTTCTTGTTCCTTCGGAAATGTCCTGGCAAGGAATAACACATACCCACGGGGTGAATTGGGTAAAGTCAGGGTTTTTGAGAGACGGCCATGCAGAGTGGACGTGCCAAATGGCTTGCTATGTGCTTTTTAATTGAGCTCCGCCTTCAGTATTTCTGGGTTTCGCCTGGAGGAGATTTAATAATTCCAATCAGTTTAATGTGCTTGAATAGTATCCGGGACATCGTTTATTGACGGTGCGGGTCCGACTAAATTATCTTTATAATAATACTAACTTGTGCTCTTCACATCGGTTTATTTGTCATTTTGCGTTATGTGAAATAACTAATCTACCATTGATGTGTAACTCACGACGTGTTATGTTGATTATGTGGCCAGAGGACAGAAGGGTCTCTGTGCATTGCACGATCGCGCTTTGATAGTACGCAGCTGAGCGTTAAATCGCGAATGCTGCTTAAAAAGCCTGCATTATTGGAAAGTTTTTGCTTGTCACTTTATGTGCTATCAATTCGCAACGTTGCCTTCTGCTTTTTCCATGTTGCGTAATTGCACGAATTCCTCTGCGCCCCAGGCACCGTAGGTGTGCTCGAGCTCCATCGAAAGATGCAGTGTAGGTATGCGCTCACCTACAATGCAACCTTCGCGACAGTATTATGGACCTTGTATGTTTGCTCTCCTGTCCACTCTTCATGCCTACTGCTGTTCATTCCACGCAATTTACATGTTTGGGCGGCCGCCATTGACGTTAGTAGGCCCAGCTCATTACTCAATACGATATTTCGAGCAGTTGTAGGGCTTGTACCTAAAAATCGCTAAGAACATGACTATGTAACGGCTATGATATTCTGTTTCAGTCACGATATCACTTCGTCTGGTCAAGCCGAGTCCGCTACAATCAGCTCAATATTCTCTCAATCGCATTACCAAGTCACTCACAATCCAGCAAGCTCATTCAAGTCTTGTTTTCGCTTTAACTCGACTTATGTCAGGCGAAAGAACTGAACTGAAAAAATGAACAACAGCAGCCAACTGTTTGAGGTAAGACGATTGATGTTATCTGGAAGCCGCTACCTGAAACGTTCACAAACCCAAACCAACAAATTGGAGCTTCTACTCTGGCTAGTTGTGGATATCTTCGATTCTAGGTATGTCCAAACCCGTTTCCAGTCCCACCCTTGAGAATATGGTTTCAGATAGGAGTTTCATTAGCTGCAAGGCTGAGCAGACTGGTTTTTGTCATGGCTCCACCTGTAATCACTTAGTTTACTGAACCCCGCACCCGACGGAGACACGGCACACACTCTCCAGGCGCATTTAAAGCCGACAAAATTTCTACACCTACCCCTCGGGTTGGAGTAATAGCACACGCTTAGGCCATTACACCTACCCTAGGGGTAGGAGTAGAAATTTTGTCGACTATAAATGCGCCTTTCAAGAACAAGGCAGACATCCCCCTTATATACCTCCCCAGTGGATCACTTTGCATATGTCAACAGATCACCCGTATATCACAAGAACTGGTCTTCTGAGCCTTTGATTGTACTTTGATCGGGCGACCTGGCATGTTGCTGGCATCGTACCTTGATAACCGGTAACCGGCATTGACTTGCTGGAACTAGATGGAAGGGTAAACACTACACCCCTTACACACCCACGGGCACACACTATCATGGTGTTTTAGACGAAGGGGAGTGCGAAGAAATTTCGATCAAGAGATGCCTAAACAAATTTGAGGCTTGACTGGGAATCGAACCCTCTGGGCTTTCTGATCCTACGTGCTGACCATTATCTGTTATCAAAACTTTGAGGCTTTGGGTGTGTGGGAACTTGTGATTAAATTGATTCCACGTACAACTGGTCGGTTTATGCGATGATTTATCGGTAGTTTGGGAATACAAAAAACCATGACCTCCGTGGGACTAGGATTCCACTGTTTGTTCGATAGTTTTAAGACAGGATTTCCAAGAGACTCGCCCACAACGACCAGAGCCCCTATTTTATATATTTATTTATCGGATGCTATGTGGAGGTCTTGAATGTGAGGCTGCTTTTGCCGGCTAGATCTCTTATCCCGGGATATCGGGAAACTTGTCCCAACAATGGTGCGTGGGCAATGTTCCAAATAATGTTGATAATGTTGCAAATAGCTCACAGCCAGGCAGCTTTTGACTGGAGAGCGAGATCCATCGAAGCAGAATTGAACGCTCTTTCGCTTACCTATGGCTATAGTCTTATCCGCAACTTGTTCTTTTTATCCGACCTAAAGTCATTAGTCAGACAGAAAATACTCAAAATTTAAATTTGGTGACACCTCCACTGAGAGCCAGACTTTGAATAGTCGAAGTTATTGAAGTTGTTGATTCTCATGTGGGCTGAGGGTAGCCTGTGCAGAGCATTTTGATTCTAGGCAATCATTCTTATTCGAACTGAATTCCCAACGAAATGAGCGCATGACCTTTGCAGTCCATCCAAAGTGTTTTTTTCATCATTTTATTGCAAGCGTAGGAGGACCACTTGCAAGGAAAGGAGCGGGGTAGGGAAATACAGACCAGAGACTAAGACACCTTGCGGAGAGAAAGGGAGAGAAAAGAAAGAGGGGATGCACAAACGCAGGCGCATCTTGAAATTGTTGCAGCTGCCCAAGGGATTGTGCAGCATGCCATTGATACAGGAGGAAGCGCTTTAGGGCGCTAGAACCCCACTAGAGAGAACATGAAGGAATGGCACCATCTTTGGGAGTAAAAGGCAATGACAGTAACCTTTTCCTGACCGCATGTGGAAGTTCTTGTTACGAGCCCGAACAGCAGGTGTCCATACCAAATTCATCAATTTGTGTCTCTCAAACTCTTGCGTAATCCCAGACCAAAATATGCTTGATCTCTGACATGCTGAAACGTATGCCCGATTCAGCTCCGCACGTTAGCATTCATACGCTCGTACGCGCCCCACAAATGAAGCGTGAAGCCAAGATTCTGTGTTGGACTTCAAGCTGAAAATTTACAGTAAGCTTGTTTGGTACCTCCATCTCTTTCGGCAGCGTCCACATCATTGACCAAGGCCTTCCTGTACTGCCGGGAGTGGGTCACACCAGCGAGCTTGGCGCTGAAACTTTGCGCCTGGATGCGATGAAGTTTTCCTTCCCGTCATTGGTAAAGATTAGACTTCACTCCACGTTCACACATGGTACCTCACTACTTTGACTTACCCAGTTAGCATCCGTTTCCGAGCAGCCCGAACTGAGGACCTTACCCCACCTGATGCAGAGAGATATCGATCAAAACGTGGGCAGACTAATCCCGAGGATGTCAAGTGGAATTAAGGGCGTTGTCTATTTACTGTACGCATATGGAGCAGTCCTCTAACAGTAGTAAGATGCGACCACGCAACCACATCTCTATCCTCTGCAGAGTGCAGCAGAGGGATAGAGAAGTCGTCATGTCATGTCATGTCATACTTTATTCATAGCCAAGCGCCATACAACGCACTCGTGGGGTAAGGAACACAAAAACTGACAATCATTTTTTACCGAGGCGGGAGTCGAACCCTCCCCTGTTCCCCTGTAAATGCGCGCCCAGCGTGAGAGGTAGACACCTTAATCGCTACAGGCGCGCAGCCGGGGGGCGGGGTTACAAGGGTGTAAATAACCCCCACCATCCCCTGAAAAAGTTACCTGCACACATTATTCCACATACCCTGCGCCCCGCACACAAGTTGAAGTTGTGGTAATTAACTATATGGGTGGGTTATAGTGAAAAAATCAATTTCTGGGAGCCAAACCCCAGATTTTTCGCCTTCGGCGGGCCCACCCTCTCTCACTGCTAAAATTGACATGTATTAATTTTTTCAATCGAGCACCCCCCCCCCCCACCCCCATACCGCAAATCCTGACTATGCCCCTGCGCTAAACTACAGACCCTGGAAATTCGATTATGTCAATTCGTCTTTGGAAATTCGTCCGTAGGATATTTCGTCCCCGTCAGATTTCGAATAACCACCACAAGGGCCCCTTGCATGTCCATGTTCTCGGCTTGGTTGCAATTAGGTCTATTTGGCGGGATCGACGGCTTAAAATCTACAGTATAGCTGGTCTGTTGGGCCCATGGCCCCATCGCATCTCATATTGTAGGTCGGGGCAAAATCATTTTATCTGGATATGTACAGTGGCTCTACAACCCTCTGATGTCATGTAAAATCGTTTTGTAGGCGTGCTGGTTGATAGACAGGGTGCGCTGCTACCAAAAATTGTTGAAATCGATCGCAGTTTCTCAAATGGCGCCCTATCCCCCCCTTCAGAGCGCACAAAAACAATAATAACCTTGACTGAAGCACGTGCATCGTACAGTTTACAATATGATGCTGCAAACAGTCAGACTTAAATTTTTCTAATTTTAGTTCGCCTTTGAATCGAGCTATTCCAAATTATTCTGCGCGGCCGCCTCTCTCGAATTTCTCTTGTGCGTATTCGGTGTTTTGGGGTGCTCGGTTCTAATTTACGCTCAATATCAAGTGAAAACGTGGGATGCGTATGAGCAAATTCTTGCCATATTTTTAACCACTAGCGTCCTTCTGGAATCGCTGGAAAATCTTTTCGAGCCCATTTCTCGTTTGTGTAATTATTACCTGCGCAATGTTTACAATGTGCCAGCCGCTCGTTGGATAAACGTGGTCGGCGATACCTGCTCGATCGGCACCTTCTTCTTTTTCCTCCTGTTAGCTTACACTTGTTCAAGTACACTTCATCGATTCTATACAGGTGGTTTGAAAAAATCTAAATTCAAGGCTTTCTATGAATGTATTTCGGTGTACATATTTTGTATGATTTTGGCTCTACTGCCCGTAACACCCCGTGGCGACGGTGGTATCTTCATCGAGATCATATACACTCGTATATTGGGTTATGTATACATGACCTTGTTATTGGTGGCGACGACATACCACCTTCACAAAGCTAAATTAGCTAGTCGACGGCTACAAGATGACTTCGCCGCTAGGCAGGCCCAACATCAATTAAGTGCTCGCTTCAGACTGCGACAAGTGAAAAGTTTTACGAAAACCATGTTCCCCATTTTGAAATATCATTTATTATTTTCCAGTCTATCATGGACATTAGACTTTATATCCGACTATGTGTTTTTGCCATTCATTTCCAAAACGAACCCGGAACTTGTGGATTATGCCAGAAACATGAGTGACATAACCTTGGATGGGATAGATTTGATTTTTAACTTCATTTATCCAATTTTATTTATTAGAAATAACAAAAAAGTAAGGCTCGTTATTTTTCGCGGAAGAAAGGCTAAAGTGAATACAAAGCCCCTGAATGCGATTACGACAACTGTTCAAAGCATAAGTGCAACAGACCCGAGGCAACATTACGGAATACGAAGAGACGGGCAGATGCGATTCGGTCAATTGGAATCGATGTGGGATCAGAAATATGAAAGGAAACAAAACGTCCAAAAACAAAAGTGAAACGATCATTTGTATAGCACAACAAAAAAATTCAAATTTTCCCGCATTTATTGTGTTGTAACTCGTAGTGCAGCTGTGTGTTGCCGCACGTATGTGGGTCTTATTTTTTCCCCTGGGTAGGAGTAATAGCATACGCTTAAGTATATGACCATTACACCAACCCTAGGGGTAGGAGTAGAAATTTTGTCGACTATAAATGCGCCTTTATCGTTAGCTTAAGTCAGAGAATTATTTGTGTCGGTGAAAGCTAAACCAAAACTTTTTACTTCTCAAGAGCATATTTTGACCCTTCTGGTACAGTTTGTAAGATATCTTGTGAACGAGAGATGATCTCAGTTTGCATCTTGTTTCGACTGATTTACCAGTGCAGTACAACTTGCGAGTCTTTTTACGATTCGCGGGGAAAATTGGCGTTTCCTGTTTTAGACAGTTTTCTCACTAATTTAGTGAGCCTGACAGAGCGTCTGGAAGGTTAGCGATTCCGCTAAAAACTCAAATTAATTTCATTTATTCGTGCTTCGGTCTGATCTTCTGTGAAGGCGACAACCATTGTCATAGGGGCCATCCATAAAGGACGTCCACCCTATGGGGGTGAGCGGAAAGTGGATGGGATGGGGGAGGGCGGAGGCTGAAGCCGAGTGAACGTCCACTTTACAAAATTGATGGGAGATATCTCAGAAAGTTAGCAGAATTATCATTAATTAAGACGTTCTAGATTAAAAATCACTAATATTTAAATCATGATGGGGGTAAACCTTGAGCGATTCCCCTGCCAGGCGCCGCTTATTGCACCTTTTGTCTGCTACTGGCGGTACGCAGACAGTTATTGGCCCCACCCGGCATGGCAAGACCCTACTGGACTTGGTCATTTTCGGTGACTCTTCTCGACACATTTCAACCACGATCTTGCCACCGTTTTCTGACCACAACGCATTGTCGGTCTCAATACGTGGTCTTACTACCAAAAGACAGCCTGAGACACGTCACATTTGGTTGATTAAACGAGCCGATTGGACCGCCGTAAATGATCGTCTTCGGCAACTGGATTTGTGCCAAATAGTGGAATGTGCCGACTCTGTCGATTCAGCTTGTGTCTCCTTGACAAATTCAGTCCTCGATACCTTGACCGCCTTGGTGCCTAGGAAAATGATTCGTTTGGACAAACGAAACTCTTGGATTTCGGCCGACATTTTGGCATTGATCCGACGGAAAAATTCCGCATACAAGGTATGGAAGCGTACTGGTTCTAGTTTGGATCGACAGTTATTTTTCTCATTGCAATCCCAGTGCAAGAAAGCGATTCGAAAGGCGAAAGGGGAATTTATTGCCGCAACATTTACGAACTGTGACAACTCGGCAGCGTTTTGGCAGGCTTACAAAAGATTATCAAATGAAGATCGCAAATTGCCCGTTCTGGTCGACGATTTTGATCGACCTCTCCTCAGCAATGCGGAGAAAGCGAATGCTTTGAATCAATATTTTTCGACTAACTTTACGCCGGCTAATTCTATCAACTTTCATCCACCCGCAGATGATCCTGACGATCTCATCGATTATTCGGTCAGTGAGGCCTTTGTTCGAAGACAAATCAATCAGATGAAGGTGAGCATGCCCCTGTGAGGATGGACTCTCGCCACAGATTATCCGTAATATCGCCCCTTCGATCATTCCGGCACTGACGCTTCTTTTTAATCGTTCGATTCAGGAAGAGCAATTTCCCGAAGTATGGAAATGCGCCAAGGTCGTGCCGATTCCCAAGGCTGGAGAAAAGAACAAAGTGAAATCTTTCCGGCCAATTTCACTTCTTTCCATACTCTCAAAGCTACTAGAGCGTCATGTCGAAGATATTTTACGCCGAAAACTACGCCTTTCGCCTCGCCAGCATGGTTTTTGTAGACGTCGGGGCACAAATAGTGCTCTCTTAAATGCCACGCAATACGTCCATGACGCCCTTAATTCGAAGAAAACGAAAGTGTCAAAGAGTTATAAATTTGTGGTTGGTCTATTTCTGGACATTAAAAAAGCCTTCGATCAAGTTCAGCATTCAACCCTGCTTGAGCGTCTTTCGACTTATCATCGCTTACCTGTGAAGATCATCCGATGGCTGTTGTCATATTTAACTGGCCGGTCGCAACGGGTTGTAATTGGCAATTGTTCATCGGACGTTTCGGCCGTGACCAGTGGGGTCCCACAAGGGTCTATCTTGGGTCCCACATTATTCGTAGCGTTTATCGACCCGCTGCTAGAAGAATTTTCCCGAAGATTTCGAGACGCCCTTCTTCAAGCCTACGCAGACGATTTAGCTTTATTTGTTCCAGTCGAGTCAAAACAAGATATTGAAGGAGTGATGCAATCAATGGTCGATTTTATTTGCACTTGGGTTAGAGATTCTGGTTTGGATTTTAGCGTCGAAAAATTCCAAGCGATTTTATTCCGATACGGTCATCAAAAATTGGATTCGGTGCCCAAGATCACAGTCCTTGGTCAAAGAGTGGAGTTCCTCGCGAAGGTAAAATATCTTGGGATCACTTTTGACTGTCATTTAGATTTCTCGGATCACATATCAGATTTAGTCCGTAAGTGCAATACAATGATTGGCGTATTGAGAAGGAAGCTGGGTAGGCATGCACCTCCGTCTGTTTTTGGTAGAGTGTATGATTCATGTATTAGGTCGGTCTTGGAATATGGATCAGCTGTTTGGGATCCTGTCAAAAAATGTGATATTGATCATCTGGAAAGAGCGAACAAGTTTGCTGTGCGATTGTATCTCAATAATTTTACTACGTCTTACGAGGATGCCTTGGTAAAGGCAGGCTGGTCCACTTTATATGAGCGACGTAAACGTGCAAAATTGAGTTTATTTTATAAGCTTTACCATGGGCATAATGATTTTGGGAATTCTCGTTTTATACACAAATCTGACTGCCGTGCTAGCAGGCGATTGTGTGAACCACATCATTTGGTTATTCCGAGTCATAATTTCGAGTCTTACAAACGGAGTTTTGTGTTTTCTGCAACGGTTTTATGGAACTCTGTACCATGGGATTACGCTTGGTCGACTTTTCGTGGGTTTAGTAACTTTATCATGAGTATGAGTTTTGATTAATTTTATGTGTCTCCCTCCCGTCAAGTGCATGTATTTGCTTGGGTACGGAGTAAACGATGATGATGATGATGATGATGATGATCATGATCATGAAGCGTCGATCGTCGATCGATCGATGCTTCGTCGATAATCGATCGAAGACTCGTCGTGGGGTAAATAAGATCGATTATATTCCACTTTTTATCACGATACTAAGATCTATTACCGCCAACGAGCCTGACGAAGTGAACAAGGGCCTAACCGAACCAGATTGAACCGAACCAGGACCAGCTCGCGTGCCTTTCATCATTTCACACTGACTGACAGTGCAAAAATAAAAAAAGTTGTTAGTTAAAAGCTTCTAGTGAAAGGATAATCATACTAGGAGTGATCGTGGGTGTCCCTTGATCTTTACTGCAATTGAACAAGCTGTTGAGCTTTGCAACAACTTGACTGGTCCATCCTGACTAGCGGCAGGAAAGCTGTGTTTTATTTCGATCCTGCTGCAGCTGCGAAAGCTGCTTCGGTTGAACCTGGCGGAGAGAAGAGGATCGATACTTTCCCTACTCGCCATTGTCCACTGGCGCCAGGGTTAAATTTATTTGTTCCGTCTTCTGGGCGCCAGAGACGATGCTGAGCAGGGCCAGCATCAACTGACATCCGACCCTCGGCGTGGATCCCGATCTCGATGCGGCTGATGCTTCAAGAAATAAGATATGAAAGGGGGTGGCATCTTTGGCGCTACGCCCTCACCAACCTGCCCTCCTCCGAGCCTGTTTTCTCGCTGCCACTGTCTATGCCCGCTTCGAAAACTCAGCAGAACACCTGCACCTTAAGTGGGACTCAATAGTATGATTTATCGATCGTATGTGGTACCTATGCTAGGCATTATTTGCAAGCAGAGAGGGCGAAAAATTATAAGTTGCCAATCCGGCAGATGCAGCAGTCGCATTAGACTGAAGACCAATGCCCATCATTTCGGCGGATTGGTCGATGCTGGGAGAAATGCTTTTTTAGAATGAATATTGGCTGTGCGGGGTCCGCTATAGTGGACGTCCATTTTGGGGGGGGGGGGGGTCAAGGCAAAATGGACGGAAGGTGATAGGGGAGGGGAAGGTCAAAAAAACGCGGCTTTTGGTGGACGTCCTTCATGGATGGCCCAATAGTGGCAGAATTTTTAAAGGAGCTGGTCAAGCTCAGCATTAGATGAGAAAACATTCAAAAGTTCAACATCAGAACAGGAAAAAAGCCGAAATTAGCCACGTCAAGAAGAGCTTGTCCATGCCATATTTTTGTGGTCGCTACTTTTTGGGATGCTTCACACAAAACATATTGCAACCAATATCCTCCCAAAATATTTTATTGTAAAATACATGACAAGAGCGGGACTTAAACTGTGGCTTATACTGTATGAGCGGGACCATTTCTACTATTCATGGACTTTCGAAATGAATCACGGCGCAATCGCACAGCTCCATTCACACAAGCGTTGAATGAGTAGAGGAGAAAGTTTGTGGAAAATTGTGTGTAAAATAATAAGTACACAAACATTTCCAATAATCGATCATTAACCACACCAGCGCTGGCTGCCTTTTCCTTCTCACTCGCCGCCATCTGCTGTTGGTCCCCAGCTTGCTCCTCTTCGCTGACAGGCGCCTCGAACGCTAGCACGATGCGATGCACGTAGCTTGGCAAATTGAGAATGAGATAAGCTATGCACTTTGCCACTAACACGGACGTGATCCTGCGTTCTACCACCAAATTCTTTTTCCTTATGGATCCACTATTCGGATGCCTGATTAATCGCGACGTGACACCTGGAGGCGAGCCCTGGTTATCGATTGTGGTCATAGCATTGCGACGATTTATGCTCGAATAGGACGGCTTTTTGGGGCGGAATTTTGACGACTGCTGACTCTCATTGGATCCTTCGCGTGGCCTCATTTCCTTGGACGACGATGACTGGCCACTGTGCACTGAGGAACTGGTCAGGCGAATGACGGACGGTTGGTTGGGAGAAGTGAGCGCTCGACGCTCACGGGCTGCTCGACACAGTCGATAAGCAATGGCCACGTTGAGGATGAGGGTTAGAACCAAGGGAATGGAAAAACTGAGGACCGTATCGACTGTAGTGAATGCTCTGTACACTGTTTCGGTGCTCGGATCGACACCGCAGTGATAAGCTCCAGCTTCTGGCGATGCGATCGATCGGTCGTCCCCTAATGACTGAGACCCATCGATATATGATTGCTTCCCACCTGAGTGGACGGCCGATTCACCTGAATGGTGCTTCGTGTTGGGGTCCAGCATATCGTCGTAATCAGGTCTCTGATTATCGAAAATGTCACTTATCGATGTCTGATCTGAGACATCGTCCTGATCAATCAATGACTCCTCCATTCCGTAATGATATTCTACCGGTTGCTTCGGGCGACCTCCTGTCAGTTCAATATGACTGTGATCTGGGACCGAAGTTCTGTCACTAAGCGCCTGGTTTCCTGGTCTTAGCTGATACGGATTCGCCACCAGCCCACTGACCACTCGGATACTAGGATAACCATAAATCATCAAGTGATCAATAGCAACATCTTCGATCGATGACTGATTGGAATTATCATTGATCAATAACTGATCAGTCGATTTATCATTCAATCGATAGTCACTATCTTTCTCCATCCCAGCTTCTCCACTTTTTACGTCAAATACACTTTTCGCCACATAGAATAAGGGGGAGTTGATTGTCATGGCTAATAAGGCAAGTATTACAATCAAGCAGGTGGTCCTTCCAGGCGTGCAAATCCGTCGGGCCAAATATGGCCAACACACGGCCAAACATCGCTCGCCGCTTAAGGTTGCAACGTACCAGCCGGACAAGAAGCAGCATACGCTCGAGACGTAGGTGGACACTTCGCATATGCCAGGCAGATCTTGCCAATTCAGATCAAAGGTTTTGATCCATGTCAATGACATGCACACAACGAACCCCAGATCACTCATCGATAATGCGATCAGGTACCTCGTCGAGCCATACTTCTTCACATCGCTCGTCATATAGACCACAATGCAGAAGATGTTGCCAAAGGTACCAAGTATGATTAATAGGGCCATGTAGTATCTGGAGAAGATCTCGAAAACTGAATATCGATCGGGGCCAGCGGCGATTGACGATATGGTTTCGTTCATGCTTGTTAAACTGTTGACCTAGAAGAGAGCCAGCATGCGGTTAGCGCCGAGGCTCAGGCACTGATTAAGTATCAGCGAAGGTACAAGATAACCTAGGCCTCGCGCAGGAATAACATTACCACTAAGCCTTTATTATTTTCTCTTGGCTGGACAACCGGTTAGGCGAGGCAGAACGCTTGCGTGTTTCTTGTTACGGGCCAGCAGGACATACAGTAGAACATATCCTAGCTAAACGTGGGCTTATTTTCCAAACTGTTGAACGATAACAGGGTCAATGGACCGATTCTATGGCAAGCATGAATACCGTCCCACGCACTGGGTTCGAAGCCAACAGCATCAACAGCCTCCATCAGGTCAGCTGGATGGTTTTTCACAGGATGCATATTGTAACGAAAAGCAACTTGACAATTTGATAGAATTCCTAGTTTTAAAAACCTTGACGCAAAGGAAGTCAATTTTAAAAGGTGATAAGGATTTTGATGACGACATTCTCTGCAAGCCGCACAACCCACTCCGATAATGAGTAGCTTACAACAAGCTAATCTGCTCGTGTCAATGGTGCCGAATAATCATTTGTAGTCAGGTCTTACAATTAGTATTATTATCAAAAGAATTATGGACACCAAAAGCGATCAAAAATCGCAAATCAAATATGGGTGCACAGAAGTATCATTTAAACCTGTGAACAGAAGAATTTTTGTCTCAAAAAAATTTGTCGCGGAGAAGCGTGACAGCTTTATAAATATATCCTCGAAATACTTGAAATATTAGCAGTCAATTACAAAATTGTCTTCTGATACAAAATAGGCTTCTGATTTAACTTCAAGTTAGTAAAAGCGATGAAAAGAACATGATTTACTGGGGGTTAAAGACGGGAAACCATCCGTTTTCTAATTACATTAATGACCATTCCATTAGTCATGCATATGACGACGCATTCACTCGAATGACCTCCACATGCATCCCTGAGAAATATTTCAAGGAAGCATGGTGTTAGCAATCAACTATGCAAACATTTGGGATTAAGCGTGATCAGTAGCCAAACATATCCAAAGCATACAATCTTTATCACTTTATCACTCGGCAAAGCCCAAATCAGGGTGATTTCGTGCTTCCGAGGTGTCTCTTAAAGGTCAGTATGTCCTCTTTCGCGCAATAGGTAATTAGCTAATTATAAACACAAGGTATGTGCACGAGTGAGAATCCCAAGACTGGCAAGGACATATTGCATTTCCCATGCTGGACATCTCCCAAGAACAAAACCCGCATTCCTTTGTTCAAAATAACCCATCTGAAAATCTTTATAAGCCTTTCCCTTGATCACATGAAAGAATTCGCAACAGGCGGCTTCATCTTCCTTTAATGGGACCAATGATTGCACGGCGCCGAGAGGAAATAGATTTTCCATCACAGCTTCCTAACTAGAGGTTCAAACTCGGCGAGGAAGAGCCCATATGGAGTCATAAAAAGGGGAATCCTTACGAGTCGAGTCGACGTTGTTAAGAGTTGGGGAAAGTGGTGTGGGGAATAAAAGTGGATAATTGCGTCAAGTTAGCGCCTCAAAGCGGTAGGCACTAATGATGAGTATTGTAAGATGGTGAGTGGTTGTTATTTGCGCGTGCCGCCGATTTGGCCAGCCAGGCTACAATGCCGCTTGCAGAGTGCAAACGAAGAATGGTGTGTCCCAACGGGATGACACGCTTGCTTTCGTGTGCCACTAACATATGCGTTGTTTTTCCACAACATAAGCAACTAGAAAATTGATTTGCGATTAGCAAAATAACGCTTCTTTGCACATCGCTCCCAACATTCTTTCAAATCGGGAGGGAAACATACTTTAACACCTGTTAGTACATAACCCACGCCCTTCCATGGCGCCAAGCGTCAATTGTGGTCTGATAACTAGGTCGCCAATAGTAAGCTATAAAGCGTGCATGGGCAATAGCGACTTTACTAATCACATAGGAGCACCGTCTAGGAGGGATGAAGAGGGTGTTTGTTAGCTAGAATGCTTCCTTCCGTACTTTTCTATCGACTAATGCTCTTATATCCTCGAATGCGGGCCCTAACGTGCGCCCCGACAAGGAGCGGGAACCATTTTCAGTATCGAGAGGAACAGACGCGGTAGGGACAGGGATGCAGAGACCCAGATGTAACAGAAAGAAAGCAAGCAATCATTCATGCCTTCTGGGGATGCCGATGGGAGATAGCACCCGATGGATGACGCACTTGCTAGAAAAGGAAGTCAGTTTTCATATGGTCTCCGATTGTGAGACAAAGCAGTTACAGTAGGAACTTGCTTAGCGGGGTGTAGAGGAAAAACGGAACTTCTTTGCATTATATCAAGTAAGAAAATAACCTTGATATCCAGGCAATTCATACCTAGACCGTACGCATATTTTACAGGTACACTGATCGTGAGTGAAGCATGTACAGTAGAACTTGCGGGCCTGGTGAAGGCGATATACAAAGACGAAAGTGAAATTGACTTGGGAATGGAATAGACAAATAAGAGAGAAGGCAGACACAAGAGAGGACTGGGTGCCACAATCTTGGTTATTATAGCTGAAAGGGTTCCTTAGCTGAAATCAGTCGCCGGGTGATCAGGGCTCCAAAGAAAAATTCAAGTGCAAATCAAGGTACCTCTTCTAAAGACAAGAGATGCAGGATCATTCCTGACACTTCCTGACACGAAAGCACCTTTTGCCTCATGCCCCAGTGGTCTTTTGTGTCGAAGCAGGCTTAAATCCTTAAACGGACATGTTGTAAAGGATGCGTTTACAATAAAGTATGGGTACGATAACGCCGAATAGATTATTATATCAGCTGATAGTCTATTATTAATGGAATGTACAGTAAAACAACTGACACAGTCTCACTATCGGCTCTATTGTAGAATGGAAAAAAGTGGCTCCTATTGGTAGCTATCATACAAAAAACTTCAGGCTGAAGCAGAAGAGTGCGGCTCGCCTGGAATTAGAATCCAGGACCATGAATACTATCTGTTTTTTTGAATACATGCGCCACTATGCGGAGCCCGGAGGGCGAGTTTACAGTACTTACAGAAAACAGGTTATACTGTACGTAACTCTCGTTCCCGGTAGGCCATGGCGAGAGGGAGAAGAGTAATCGATCTCACCTGGCTTGGAAACCCCTACCGGTCGGCTTGATGTTTCAGCTGTAGGTGTAGTCGCAAGACTTGCTTGGGCGGTTTCGCTAGGAGTTTTTGTCCAACATTTCCTCCTGTGTGTGCCAGGTTTGTTACAAATTAAGTGGAATAGTACCGCCAGGGTGTTCAGGAAGGAGAGACGGGCTAAACGAATAGTTAAACGATCTTACCGCTAGTTATCAAACACTGCCAATCGCAGTCACGAAGCCAAATGTTGTTATCATAAAGGCCACAGACGAAACCAATCCAGCATGCCTCTGAACATACTGTACATAATGTATATAAGGTTAGATGCCTTAAACTGAGTTGCAGGCTCATCAAATAACGTTAGGACTGCCCCAGCATGGCAGTATTCCCAAGTGAGTTTTCATCACTTGGATTATCGGTTCTAATGAGTAAACAAAGTCTGATTTCATTGGGAAGTGCGTGTCTTCGAGCACAGTCCTCAGATAATATATACCCACAGTAAGACATGTACCCGCCACAAATCTTCCACCCAAGGCTTTGATCTATGTTTTATAGTTCAGTAAGCATTTTGCGCGCGTCACAAGATTTATACTCAACCCATTCGCAAGGGATGGTACAGGGTGGCACCAACCGACGTGAATAAGTCGCGAACAAGCAGAAGGTCAGTGAGATAAATATCGTCAGCGTGCCCGAAGACGATATCGTGTCCTATGATCTCCAAATAGCACATCCAAGACCTCCTTTCACACTTCACTAGATAATCCTACTCTCGTGTTCTCGTGGTGACAACACGCCTAAACTGGGTCCGTCATGGCTGACGACCACCCATGGTCCTTATTTTTGGAAAATTTAACACAGCGGCCACCCTCGGTGGTCATTAGCGATAAGAATCCGCGCACTTGATCCAGGATTGTACGCGGTGAAGAGGGCAATACGTGCCGGGAAGCCCATTCAATCAGGTACATAGGTGCTAGGGGGAATGGCTCAGCTGATACTAATCGTGAGTGAGGCGGAATGACTAATCTGACAATCAGCAGCAAGCTGCAGATACAGTATAAGCGGAATATTCTGAGCACAAGGAGCCTTAAGCCTGTTGCGAGCCCGAAGGAAAAGTTGTTGTTTCGGCCTGTTGCGTATTTTGTGAAGATTTGAAAGGACAAAGCAGCTCATCAAATATAATGCAGTTATTATGCCCCTCTTCGTGACAATAAAGGTGTTCTACACCTAATATTTGCCGGAAATGCGTCAAGGGGCCCACGTATGGAAGTTCCAGCCAGGCACCTATTATATTCCTGAAAAACGTGCTGTTGGAAGACATGAGTGCCTGAAATTAATTTCAGGGTTCAAACAATAAAACCAAAAACTGCGATAAACATAAGATCAAGAGGAAGACCTAAAGGTCTTTTCTCGAAGAGCCAAGGTGAACTTGTAGATGATTTCATTTTCGCGAAAAACCTTACCAGGAAGGTTCAGTCTTGTTATTCAGAGACTTGATGGAGCGGAAGTAAGGGGTGAATTGGAGACAGCGGATATTTCTGGCGATCATCAGACCCTAAAGTGCACCCTTTTCCGCCAAGTTGAATGTCTTGTTCGTCTGCTTTCTATCCTTGTCTGCAGCTATGTCGCAAATCCTGTTCTTTCTCAACGACAACGAGCACTTCCTCTTTGATTCAGGGTCTTGCTTGTTGCTACTAACGAGGTAACAAGAAGGCACAACACAGCAGGTTCCAGTTGTGCAATACAAAATTCAGAGATATGCGCCACTGGACTAAACAGCAGGATATTGTAGGAGATATAAGACATGATCTCCCTGCGACAGCTTGAATGTATAGTCATCCATTGGAAAAGTTACCCTGGATATCAAATTGTCTCTGAGCACCTGTCCGATGTACTGGAACTTTTTCATGCCCATGCTACACGTTCTCATAGAGAGTAGGCGTATGACTGTTGTAAGCCCTCGCTTGTACTCCTATATTAACAGCATGTGCACCTGATAGCGATTCTGATGTAGGGTCAATTACAGTACGTGTCTTTCAGTGCTTGAGTGCAGTCTGACTGCTTCGCTGAAAGTAAAATCAATCATAAATCAATCAGGATGATGCGGTGCCAGACTGACTTTGAGATAGTCAGTTTGGCGATTCCAAAGGGGTTCCATCTGCGACACTTGTTTCAATGCCACGTAGGTCCAAAGCTTATGAGTCACAAGAGTGAAGTAGCGGATAAAATAGTGAGACCGTCGGCTGACAAAAATGCTAAGAAATTACCACTTACAGTATATCTAAAAATACAAAAACCTATCCCGATTTTTGTCCCGAGCCACCTATGAATCCAGGAGATAATCATGACTATCTCGGGACACAGGGCACGAAAGTTGGAGAGTAATCAAACTCATAAACACTTTGTTCAGAAACACTATTATATGCCCCCCCCCCCACCAGCAAGGTATTCCAAATGCACATTCTGCATAACTTGCCCTTCCACTACGTTCCAAATCAGCAGCCAGAGACCTTTTTTGAAACTGGCGGCCATGGTTGCAACTCTTGTTTCTAGATATTTGATTGTTTTTCATTTTTTAAAAATTTTTGTGGGCGGAAGCCCGTTTTGCCTCTAGCTGGCCAGCAGTCAAACCTTCCAAGCAGGGCTGTGCGGGGACCGGCACACACAGCAGCGTTCCTCTGCGTGTCTTTACTACGAGCACCTCCACGCGAGGGCATCCTGGACCACACATCGACTTCCTCGGACGATGGCGGGCGGGCTGTGAACCCTGTCGGAGTCGACAGCAGAGAGACTGTCTACTCGTTTGGCTTTCGTCTCCCCACTCGGAGCACCTCGGTGGTACTGGGTGAGACACCCACGGCCTGGCGTGCAAGGTCAGCGAGGGTTTATGGTGGTTCGCAAACCGACCTCCATCACCGGGGATCGAACCCAGCATGAAAGCAGCCACTCGCTCCCAAGCAATAAGAAGAGACGAATGCCAAAGCATTGCACCGCCGCGGCCAGATAGTTGATTGTGGTCTGAGGACCTCTGGAAGTAAATTCGAGACTACATCCTATCATTATGATTCGTGACTGCAAGCATTCCTCAGAAACCAGGTCAAAACTTATCTTGGAGCCCAAAATGCTTGAAACAATAAGAGTATCAGTATAGACACAACATTATGTGTCAAAAGCGTTACTGTTTGAAGGCACCTATTGACGATGAGACATTTTCCTTTCACTTGATGATAAGATGGTTCCGACACTCTCACACAGGTCCAACAGGCGTTGTGATCTCTCATTCAGTTTCCCCTCTTTTATCTTGTTTTGGCTCCTAGGACCCATTTGGTCCAATAACTTGCTCATAATATAGCTTATACCCAGCGTATGTACTGTATGTACGTGCTGAGACAGTATGCGAGGACCCACCCAAGGATCCCGTAACCCTGTTCTATTGCAGATGGAAACGAAGACAGAAACTGTGCTCGTTGAGTGAATTTCATGTACTGCAAAGATGTTTTGGCTGATTTTAGGGCCTTATTGGTTATTTGATGAAACTTGCGCCACAATGTCTGCAATTCTATTTTCCCCTCGAATAGTTTTCTTGCTGCGACCCATTCGAAATGATTAAGCGTGAATGCAGTTACACGTAAGTACATACCTAGTTATTCTGTGACGCGAGGCACATTTTCAGTCATAAAAACCGACGGATATTTTTAAAATCGGTATATTATTGGGCATTGCTGCAGGGCTGGAAAGTTCGAGCGAACATAAAATGGATACATCCCCAAGAACAGGTACGGAAATGCCTTGGTGTAATTTAATCTGCGCAAGGTTACCTGAAGAAACAAACTTCATCTATTTTTGACTTGCCGTTGTTGTGGACTGCTTGCTTGTGCATGGCATGTATTACGTACATGAACACGCTACGCATTCCCGGAGATATGTGTGCCAAAAACATCTGAGCGAAACATAAGAAGCAATAAGCGCACCTTTCGTGCCAACTTCATCTATTTTTGACTTGCCGTTGTTGTGGACTGCTTGCTTGTGCATGGCATGTATTACGTACATGAACACGCTACGCATTCCCGGAGATATGTGTGCCAAAAACATCTGAGCGAAACATAAGAAGCAATAAGCGCACCTTTCGTGCCAACGTGTTCTCCAGGCCCCAACATCATTACAGGCCATCCATGGTGAGCGTCAAAAATATTGGATAAAAACAACTAACGATTAAATAATGCTCGAAAACAGACTCTATTTCAATAACAAATGAACTTGGCAAGACCCAAGTCGCAATAATTAGACATCCCAATATCGAGAATCTAATTATAAGTTTAGAAACCATAAAACGGTTAAATGGATAATATTTCTATGACAGGTAGAGAGAGGATAAAAACATTTCTGCTGGGATCATATTTTGTATTTCTCACTAACCGCGTCACAAAGTAGCCACTAGGTCCTTGTCGTGTCCCAGTGATATAAACTCTTTTTTTTCAGCAGCAAAATTTTTATTGTCAGAAAAAAAGGAAAGGAGAAAAAGAGGAAAAATCTGGGATAAAACTACTAAGCTTTAAAGGTAGAGAGGGTACCAGTATTACAAGTAGTTTTTCCACAACGTTCAGAACTACGTTTAATATAAACTCTGCTTGGAACAAGAAAACGGTAATCATACTGAAGGGTACCTTGCCTTCCCTGGTCACCCTGCTTGCAACATCAACAGATAGCAGCTGCAATACCTGCGCTGGAAGATTTTTTCAAAAATTTTGTTGGAATAAGCCCGTTTTGTCTATGGCCGGCCAGCAGCCAGACCCTTGTAAGCCAGACAGTGCGGGACCAGCGCACACAGCAGCATCCCTCTGCCAGCCTCCACTAGGAGCACCTACACACGAGGACATCCTGGACTGGACATCGACCTTCCGTCTCTTCACTCGAGCACCTCGGAGCACCGGGTGAGTCACCCACAGCCTGGCGTGCCGTCAGCGAGGGTTTATGGTTCGCAACCGACATCCATCACCGGGGATCGAACCCGGGACGAGTCCAGCCACTCGCTCCCAAGCAATACGGAGAAGCGAATGCCGAACCGCTGCTCCACCACGGCCTTCTGGAAGATGTTTCTTGCTGCTCTACAAAAGTATAGAACACCTTTCGTTTCAGATGTCTACTGTATATGTACCTACTCCCAGTCGGGAGCATTTTTTAGAGAGCAGCGAGATGAATGCTCGTGTCTTACCACATCACCAAACGCTTATGCGCACTCGAGGGTGAAGGGACACAATTCACACGAAATGATTTACTGGCCCGCGAGTCGAACACTCGCCCGTAACTGCGCACCTGGCGTGAGAGGCAGACGCCAAACCCACCAGGCCACGAGGCCGGAGATGGATCGAGAACCCACCGGTTCTCGATACTGTGTCGGTTCTCGGGACTTCGCAAATTTGACCAACGAAGGGCGAAGAGACCTTTCGCAGCAAAAGTGGCATTTCGGATGCACAGTTGGCGTAAGTTCAGACTATCTAAGACATTTCCGTGGGATTTTTAGGTCCAATAAGCAAGATCAACTGTGCAACCATTTTGGAAGGAAAAATTCGTATTGTTTTAGAGCGACAAGAACTATCTTTTAGCTGGTGCATCATACAGTTGCTATCTGTTGATGTTACAAATAAGGCGACCAGGAGGGAAAGTTCCGATTTGATGAGCCATTTTTTAATGTTCCGGGCCGATTTTATAACTGGGGCATGAGCTAGTTGTTTGTTTTTAAGCGTAGGTTATTGAGAAATGCAGTAGACCCCAAGGACCCAACGAAAGAATTTGGCGCCATTCAATTCGGTTTGGGAGATATCGATCAAAATTGTCAACGTACCCCAGTATCAGCAGGCATCTTGGTCCACAAATTTGACCAGGGGAAAGTTTCTTATAGTACATAATATCTACTAAGAGCCCTCAATATCGTGGGCTATCAGCCTATCAGAGTAGTCGCCATCCCAGCGGCACATCGCTGTCGTTAGTTGCTCATGACACAAAAATCTCAAGGTCTCGCAGCTTTTGTGAGGGGCATTTCGTCCTGAAAAGGGGCACTGAAAGAAAATTGTCTCGGCCAGTTGACATCCTTGATATACGTTCCTGCCAGACATGTTGCCTCTGTCCCGCCCTCCCTCCCCCCCTGCCCCCCGCTAGCCGCTGTTTCATACTGTAAATCACTTCAATTTCGCAGTAACAGTTTCGTGGTTCTCGCCGTTTGACCGAGTTCGCGGATGGAAATTTTCGTGGTCCAGCATCCATGAAAACCGCGAAATAAGTGATTTACAGCATTTCTTTTATAATCCTCTCGCCCTCCTCTTGTATTCCTAGATTTAGGACGTACTGTACGTAAATTGTTGCAGCATGCTATGACATCTTCCATTCTCTCCCCTGTATTCCATGTGACATGCTGTTACGAGAGCTGATTAGGGTGCCATGTGTGGCGAAATCTGACAATAAGTCGGTCTCATTGTGAGGCGCAGGTTATGCAAGCTCTTCATGACTCCTCAGTTTGGGATACCTTCGACAGACTGCAGCTTATATCATATATAGATATGTCAAATCCATTGTAGAACGCGCATTTTGATTAAATTTGGAGCAAATGTTCTACGAATGCAGGCTCTCTCTCCATGCATCACTCTGTCCCTTTGCTTAAAAAATTCAGCCGGTTTTTTTTGTGCAAGGCATCAAAATTTGAGCGATCAAAAATTATCTACATTTTGGAATACTAGAGTATCACAAGGCTTAGAGGCATACATTCAAAGTCTTGTGTATCCAATGTCAACTTCACGATCTCTCATATCCAGATCATGAGTCCATTTTGTACCTAATTTCTAAGCATGTCGCAATGCGCACGGACTAAACTGAATTCTTGTAGTCATGCCAAGACGAGGTGGGACATCATTGGGGGGGGGGGGGGGGGCGGATAGGGAGTCAAGTCGGGTTGAGATAAAAATGAGGAAGGATGAAAAAAGTGCTTTCACTTCGTGACAGACCACATTGAGTTCCTGGTGCTGCTTATCTTTGAGTCCTCTGACTTGTTGAAGAGCGTTTGAGAATATAGAAGGCGCAGTACTTTATGAGCGGACACACAGTATACCCCACAAAGCCAGAAGAAATATGGATAAAAATTTTTCAAAACAAAAAATGTTGCAGTGCTGCTAGGCTGAACTTTTTGTTAGTGCGGTGCAGGACCGGCCGTACCAGGCCTTTCGATCAGGCACGTTCATGTCAAAGAGACTCATACGCTCGACCCTGGCACCGCCTGACATTGCCATAAGGGGCAAACATGGGGACACTGATTGAGATTCGGAACTGTGACTAATTGTAGGCGGTTCCTGTGAGTAGAACTACCCTTATCTATTTGATGGGTCTGCAAAAGCTGTAGTTTATATATGCATCAATCTATCGATATGAGTTTTTTATACCCACGTGTCATGAGTTTATAGCTCATAGGCTGAGCTGTGCTGTGCTGCATCCGTATGTAGCGTTACCCTCGAGTTCCTAATTCGTTTTTGTCTCTAGTCTTGATATCGTGTACGCGGTACCTGAAAAGGCCTTTTTGATTACTCTGCCGATTGTCATAGACACTTCTCTGTGCCCTTCTCTGCTCTAATCAGCAGTAATGTCGCTCCTGTACCCCCTGCCTGATAAAATCGCTGCTCGACGTCAATGTCGCGGCAAACCCTGTTATGATTTTAGCTGCGAAGTACAATCTGTCGCGGGCTCAAAATGTTGTTGTCGTTGAACTGAATGGGTCACTGTAGCGGAATTGTCAGCACACGAAGCGTTTGTAGAGGCTTTTGTGTCATAATACTAGCACCTGTTCGTGCTGACAGGCTGGTTGAGCTTCTTAATCTTTATTAATTTATCCATGTCAAAAAAATCTCTTCGCCAGCAAGCCAGCCGAGTCACTTGGCCTTTTCTGTGCTCTTCTCGTTAGGTCCTAACTTAACTTTTCTTCACAGGTTTCCACGTGAAAAAAGGACCTCAGGCAGGGAGGGGTCACTGTCAGTTTGCGGACTCTTAAGTATCTCTGTGGCTTGAATCCATTATTCCATCAATGTTCATATTTCATGTAAAACCTACAGCACGACTCCGCATGGCACAGCACTCACATCCTGTAGACACGAATAACGGGAAGAGGATGCGGTCTAGACATTTGAAATTAAGAAAATTAAATCATCTAGGAAAAGACAAGTGGCTTGCCTGCTTCCATCTTGATCTTCAGAGTCCCCATGAACTCCTCGAATGCGCCACTCCGTGGAATCGTCACTTCAGATAAAGCTAATTCTGCCTAGTGTACCGAAAGTCCGTCCGCCCTCCCTCGTTACAGATTGGGCGTTGAATATCGGCCTTACGATCATGCACCTGCTGACTGGCCCCCAGGCGCATCTGGGATTACTTAATCACTTCCTGTGGCGGAAACCAGCAACATATGCGATGATATTCTTTTATGTCTGTGACTACAAAGGCAAAATGAACCCGTTCACTTCCAACTTTTGACAAAATCAATATGGTCTTGTCGTAATCACACCGTCAAAATTAGAGCCGGATTTTTGGCTTTACATTTTCTACTATGTGGCATTGCTTACACAAGCGGCTGAGTATGACAAGACCACATTGAATTTTGGTGAAAGTTAGAAATGATGTCTCCTTCGACTATGTATTGGTTATATCCGAAACTTGTTCAAATCAAACACTAAAGCATAAGCAAGCTTATCCCGACCTCCGCCTCTTCGAACTCACGATCAGATATTTCTGTCTCAGGCACTCTCTGCTCTTACGCCCTCGCCTGCTATGCGCGTAGGAAATTTCTTCTCGTTAATTGTCAGCTCAAATTGTCGTCTCTGCCGCCTGACACTGTGGGCGTATGCAAATGAGTATTGGCAGCTAATATGACTAAATATTATATTTATAGTTTGGGTGCTAAATTAGTTGAAGATGGCACAATTATACTCCATATAGGCGATGCAACAGATAATGACGTGGGGGCGTCGCCTTAGTTGCACGCATGGGATGTGCGTATAAACGTGGACTGATGCGCCTTGTTCGGAAGCGCAGAAAATACGCATTCGGATAGTGAGCATGCGGGCCAGCCATGGTCGGCCATCCAGTGTGGCAATTTTAAAAGGAAATCTTTTTTGACCAGCGATAGGCGTAGAGCGTTCCAATAAAGTCGTGTGAAAACTTGCGTCTGCTACCGATCGAGTCATTTGCGTCAATGGCGTCATTTAATAATGACAACATAAAGCTTCGTAGTGAATAAACATATTTTATTTAATCTAATATAAATTTACTAGCCTCGATTTCGCGTCAGCTTAAAGGTTATAAAAGAACCATGATCTTCTTATTTTCTAGCTGTCTAAACTACCGTCCACTTAGTCGCCCACTCGGAGGTCATGGCATCGCAAGATTGCTCGAAGAAAATGTTGGCGCTGTTAGTTATAGCGGCAATGCTGAATGTATCGAATGGACAGCAACCAGTGTCCCTTGCTCAAGTGATCGCGGCAGCCAGTGCCAAGGCGCCTGTTGGCGAGCGTGACCCACTGACCATTTTGTGCAATTTGCATTCGGCTGCAATGGATGTGGCTGAAATGTTGGCACAAGCCATCGCGGCACAAGGTGAGTGGGGGCTGCCCTGGATCCTCTGGTGAACCATCTGATCACAGCTGGAGGATAATGTGACTGAGACTGGCAGGTGCAAGGAAGAATGTGGCTGCTCGAATGAGGTTGAACAAAAACTCCATTGGCTGCAAGGCAAGTCTCGCGATCATACCTGCGGCTCAGGGGGACGTTTCCCAGCCAATGGATATCAGTAGTTCTACTATGGCCCGCCAGGCGCGTGGGTTACAACAATAGTTGAGGTGAAAAGCACTGTGTTTCAAAATCCAGACAATGGCCAGCAAGCATTACGAGCAGACTGCCTGGAACTGAAGGAAACTCGCTCTTGCGCAAGAATACAGGGTACAAATAAGACAGTCAGATTGATGAACTTACTGCATGCTGGCGAAAAATGTGCAGACACTACAAGCACCTGCAAGCATACTGTACTGTTGGCTATCTATGATTCGCCCACCGAGTGAGGCATGTGCCCCCCCCCCCCCTCAGCCCCATGACATTCTGCATCAAAGCTCATCGTCAGTCATGACAAGCCCCTACAACTTCAGACCATTCCGAACCCATGTTAGTGCCACCTCTAAATAAGTTTGCCATTCCCTGTAGCGGTGGCTATCCCTTCCAAGGCTATACGTCACCAGGGAAACTTGCAACGTGTGCCTTGTTCTACCACAGTACCTATGTGTATGAAAGCTGCACCTTCTAACGTTAGGCACCAGTGAAAAATATTTCTAATTCTCCAGAGGTCGTCACAGTAATGGCGAAATCACTATGTTTTGTCCACGACTTGTTAGATTGCTGATACAGTGAATAAAGGTCTGGAGTAAAACGTTGACCCAATGTTTGTGCCTGGAGCCGAAAGTGTCCTTGCATTTGCAGGTCATTTAATTGCACCCTTGTGTTCTACGGACTCAATTTTTGTTATGTTTTTGCATCACATTGACACTGAAAAACACTCATTTCTCCCGTGAATCCTGCCTTTGATTGTACAGTACTCTCCTCTATAGGCGCATCTCCCGACCACTGCTTTCGTCAACATCCTGTTATGAAGGAAATGATGGGGAGGAAGACACCCAGCTATCGCAGCCGATGATTGAGAAGCTCCAGCAAGCTTTCGAAGAAAGAGGAAGTAGCACTAATTGAACATGGCCATGCTTGGGTAAGAGGCAAAAGGCGATTGGCATGATGTGCTCTCTTTTGTCGAATAAAGGGCTCGATTTGACCCCGTGTGTTTGGCTTTTTCGGAAGATCGTTTTGTTTGAGCAGTCTTGACGAAGCGTGTGGGCCGTAAACCTTGTTTCGTGATCACCCTGTAGGAATGACAAGCGCGGGCGATGGGATGGCTCGAGCGTCATTTAAGTTTGAGTGACGCCAAGCGATCGAGCCAAAATGGGCATGGGATGAATATTGTCCAGGTGTAGATTACTGTCATTGCGTCATTGGGAAGAAAACTTAGGCATCCGGTGATCACGCAAAATGGAGTTAGTGAAACGATGCTTACGGCTGGTATGACGCACACGGCAAGAACGTGAGATCACTGAGTTGTTATCGCATTCTGATGGGCGAGACCGTCCTCATATCCATGATCACCGTAAGGTCATCTTAACGGTCACCCTATCTGTAAAGTTCAAAAAATCCATGAGAAACGATGTTGCTCGAATATACATAAACAATCAGCCCACTAAAACTGGGAACATCAAGAAATATGATCTGACAAGGTCCAAAGGAATCAGGCCAGCCCGCGTGCACGTGATCCCAGATATTTCTCGTCTTCTGGTAAGCGCATTATCACAAAACCTTTAGCTGAACAGAACTTACATAAAGGTTTCTGTAAGACTAGCGCGCCTTCTGTATATACTCCAACTGCATAACACCATAAGGTGAACATGCGTCCTTACAAACGTTTTGCAGCTCAAACATGTCGTAAAATTCCACAAAAGTACGACTTGGGGGCAATAGAACTGGGCGATAATTCGCTTCTCCCCCTTTCAGAGAGAGGTAACAGTTTTTAAAAACTAGTTTACAGTAAATCGAGTAAGGAAGAACATCTTTCTAGACTCGTGGTGTCGTAACCTCATTGGGTCTTCGGATTTTTCAAAGTAATCAAGCACTTGAACAAGTGCCGCTGGACGAAGAGCCGCGGACGGCTCATCGTCAGTTCAGGGGCGTGCGCGGGATTTGAGGTAAGGGGCGCTCACCAAAAAAGGTCGAAATTTACAAAAATTTTAGGATTTTGCAATGATGGGAAGATGGGAGGGGGGGAGGGCCCTGCCCTGGGTTTCTTTCTGGTCTGGGGAGGAGTGTTCATTCGCACCTTAGCCCCCCCTTTCACGCGCCTGCATTTGGTCCCGCATTTCTTGGGCCAGCAACCCGGACTGGGAGGCTGCAGTTCTGTTCCGCCTGAGGATGGCAGTTTAGAAGCCCTTCCGCAGAGTGGGAACTGGTCTTCGATTTATGGGGTTGTGGGGGGGGAGAGTACCCTGGGTCGGGCCCGTCGTGGGGGGACGGGAAGAGAGAGATCAGGAAACTGGTTCCTGAACACCACTCGGGAAGGACCTCCCTTCTCGCCCAGAATCATTCTGGGATGCTGGTTTTGGCACAGAATGCCCTCGTCCGGAGGTGTTCCTAGTAGAGACACACAGAGGGAAGCTGCCCCCCCCCCGCTCGTCCTCGCTTATCATAACAGGACTGCTAACGCTACAGGCAAAACGGGTTGGAAGTCCCTTGGAGAAATGGGGTGGCACGAAACCCAACCCGCAAAATTTTTTTTAAAAAGAGTGTCTCTTGACCGGATAGACTCACTTTGTGTACGAGATAGGTCATACATGTATTTTCGAAAAGCCATGAATGAGAATTTCGCATCACTTATACCTTTGTATTGAGCGTGCCATGGGTTTGGTATATGCTACGTATAAAATATTACAAATTGGACATTGAGCACAATAATGATAGTGCTCTTGGAAAATGTACGAAACCTTGCTATGCTTATATAACACCACTAAAAGATCGTACGGTCAGGAAAAGAGTCAAAAAAGATTGTGATAGACCAGACTTGACTGTAGCGCAAAGACTTTACTGTAGTTGATCCGACATACTGTGTATACTGTATGGTCTGGCGGGCGAGACAGGACGTGCCTGAGCGTTTTGAACTGTGAAGATTTCACTCGTGAAGGGTATATTTTTGTGCAAGCCACTTCCTATTGTACCTACTTACAGCATGGAAAATATTAATTCGATCGGTATCAAAATACTGTATCTTGACAGCCAAAATGCTCAGTTACAAATGCCATAATTGCGCCATGTGCCTTGCATGCACAGAATGTTCTCATGAATCGCATTTTGTTGTAAAGTCACGCTTGTCGATGCCATGGTGGAACAAGGTCTAGCTTGACTGCGGTAATTGGGCCGCAGATGAAGCTTTTTATTGGCGGAAACGACTGCTTTTGCAGAACTCCATGAAGGTCACCACGGTATACCGGCTATAAGTCGGAAGACTTGGTAGGCCAAGGGTGTTTGGCGTGATGCAGAAGCTCCACCGGTCGCATTGCAATATGTGCCTACACCATACTGTATACTTTTTGGGGGAAATGTGGTCGAACTGAGTGACTATGAGTTTGAGAAATACAGCAAATGAGGGAAAAGCTTGATGCGGATACTGGCAGTCCTCGCTGTTCTCATCAATGATGACAAGCTAGTATGTCAGTTCACCATTTTCGATGACAAGCTATGTCACGATGGATTATGCCCTCTGACGGTGCAGCGAATTCTCATTTGGCAAAAGTCGAAGTTGATAATCCTGTTGAAAGAAAACATCCCTTTCGAAGCGAAAGAAAAACTCGGCTGTCGCAGCTGTGCTTTGTGGCCCTAACGGGTTTTGTCTAATCTAAAGTCAGTTGTTTATGCAGCGATGGAAATACGCCATCAGCTAGAAGTTAATAAATGATATAAATTTGATATTTTCTTTTTACAGACTGTGCCGCGCGTCAGGTGAGATGCATGGTCTAATTGGATTGGAAGTCACGCATTCTGTGTTGTTTGGTTTTTTTTGGTTTTTAAAATTTTTGTGGGCGAGGCTTTATTTGTCTAGCCGGCCAGCAGTCAGACCCTTATAAACCAGCCAGAGCGGATACCAGCGCACTCACGACCTCGTCAGCAGCGTCCTTGTGGTCTTCGCAGGAGGGAGTCATTGAGAGATATTAACTTCCTCGGGCGACGGCGGGTGGGCTGTAAATCCAGTCTGTGTTCGACATCTGAGTTCCGTCTCTCCACTCTGAGCACCTCGACGGCACTTAATGGCCACGGCCTGGGTTTGCAGTTCTCAAACTGAAGTCCGACCAGGGATCGAACCCGAGACACGTTCAGTCACTCCTTGCAATACGACTAGACGAACGTCGACCCACTGCCGCATCCGTATTATTTTGTGCTGATTGAAAACTAAAAAGATATCTGTTCAAATACATATAGGACTCCCCTTTGGTACCAGGAATTGAGAGCTCGGTATTATCAACCCGCTTTTATAGACATACAGTCCCCTCCTTTACCTACTGTCTGCTTGTCAAGCTTGAATTCCGAAATCTACAATGTCATTTACGACCTTGAGCCTCTTGACAACCTGGCAAAAACAAATCATGTCATCATGAGCCCCTAGGATCTCGAGCAAACTACCACGGCTACTCGGGCACACGCAAGAGATAACCAGCCAGAACTACAGGCCACGGGCGAGCACATATCAGGATCAGTTTCTGCTGATGAAGTCGTTATGTAGTTGCAGCAAAGGTCTCTATTGATTTGGGGATAGAATCCACAGAAATATCGTCAGTAAAAACTATGTTTGTGATCACTGCACATGAAAAAACTGTAGTCGTTGTGTTTCCTCATTTATTGACTGCTGTTAAGCCACCCAGATGAACAAATAATAGGATATATACACACAAAACTGATCAATAAATCGATCGCTTAACAGTTCAGTCCGAACATACACCCGTGACAGGAATATAAGAAGAAATTGATAGAAAATTGTGTGTAGAACATCAAATATGATAAGGTCTCTGCCACAACACCCAAGTGGGTCTTGTATGTTTGCGTCATGGTTGTTTCTGTGGAACTCTCGAAAGCGACCACGACTCTGTGCACATAACTGGGCAGATTCAATATCAGGTAGGCCAATGATACAGTGACCAACAGTTGTGTCACGCGGCGTTCGATCTTATCACGTCGACGTCGTTGTCGACCACCGCTTCCTCCCCCGCCCCCGCCTCCATTTATGACTCGCCCACCACCCGCCACCATCATGGCGGCCGAGGATGGTCGACGGCCTTCGTACTGCGCCAACAGTTCCACCTCGTGCACCAATTGATCCAAGGCGGCTGTCGTCGATGGCGTAGCGGGTGCATTTTGAATCAGAGCAGAGTGTGGACGCGGGTTCACGCGCGAGACCACGACACTATTGTCTCCGTACTCGTATCCGTTTTGCATAGCAGTCGTGGTGCCTGTTCGAGTCTCGTCTTGTTGACGCGCTATACTTTGAGCTTTACACACGCGGAATCCGATTTTGGCATTTAGTGTAAGAACACCCAAGAAAGGTAATGTAAAACTGAAGATCATATCCAAAGTGTTGAATACAGGATACCAATGACCAGCCGCGGCTTGATTCACATCGCACACAGCCACGGATGGTGCGGCCGTAGTTGAGGGATCGATCGATGAGGTGCTCGTTGTTGTTGAATTCTCGAGTGATTGCTCGATTAAAGTTTGGACGGGCGCTACGCTCTCGGCCGTGAACAACACCCAACTGTTAATAAGCAGACCGAATATGATGATAGAAAGGAAAGTAATGCGAACTCGACGGTGTTTTGTTGAAATGGGAATGGTTTTAGGTTTACCTATTCGATGTCTCCCATTTGCTCTCGTCGTCCAACACCATGCCGAGAGGGAGCGAGGACAGCATCGTTGACTGCGTCGATCACCGCTGGCCAGTAAATACCGCTCCATTGTTATGGCGAATACTAACCAACTCGAGACGAAACAACAAAAATATGACATGAACATACCGATTGTACACACGTGGGGCATATCCAGGAATCGGAGTCCGATACTACGCATCCACATCAGACCCAAAGTCATCAGAAAACCAATATCGCTCAATGCCAATGCGGCTAAATATAAGGTTGATGGTACGCGACGGAAAACGGGCATCAGGAATGCCGTGACACAATACACATTGCCGAACAAGCCCAATATGAGCAGACCCGCAATATAAACTTTGGTCAGATGAGCCATCGCCTCGGCCGTCGGATCCACCCTGCACTCGATCGATGCGCAGGGCACTGGGGAGACGGGGACCGATTGGGCACCAGGTGCACCTGTGGTTGAGATTGGTGAAGCTGGCCGCATGACGAGTGCTGAAAAGTGACAGCGCACAGTGTAAAGTGGTGACAGGCGATCTTCGCAACTTACAAGCACAGCCAACTGGCTAAGAATAACTACTTAGGTGACTCGAGTTGCACCGTTTGCTACAAACGTGAAAGCATCATCACGCGTTAAGTACATCTTTAAATTAATAACATAGTACGACGCCAGTGCAAATTGCAAGTGGCGGGTCCACTGCTTGAGAGCTCGCCTTCGAGCAGGTTTAGAGGGAGCCCCGATCGCTCGGCTGCCATGCATCGCTCACGAAGATGACCAGAAGGCGCTCTTCTTTTGACGACCGCCCTTTTGACGACCAGAAGGTCGTCAAAAGGGCGGAGAGTGTTGCCCCGTGCTTTCTAATTAGCCCTGATATCATTTTCATCATCCTAATCAAATGAACCTAAATTCTTGGGACTAATCCTCCCCTTCTTAGCTAAGTCAGTTGACGCAAGTATAATACGTGTGCGGTCATACCATCGACAAAATGCCAAGTGTGAGCGAAGTCAGTGGCTGCTTAGGTCTACTCGCCATATGATACTGGATATGACCAAGTTTACCTAAACACTGACGACGCCCATTTGAAAGAGGACAAAGCAAACGAAGGTTTCCTTTGTGAAACTCCTGAACAACAAGGCGATAGGTTGGAGAGCGAGCAGCTCTCACTGTGCCACTATGGCTGGGCATCCCGTCGGCTATATCAGGGCTCGATAATAGATGTTATTAGGTTTGAAATCTGTCATTAACGAGCTTCCTTCGCAGTGTTGCTGTGCCTAAACCTCATTCTCATTCTCGCTTCGTCTCCTCTCTATAGCTCTCCATCGATAGTCAAGGGCGCAGGAAGAGTGCGTGGAGTGTTGGCTGTTGGGGGTTTTTGCACGACCCGTGAGGGACAGTAAATTTGTCACGGTTCAAGCTCCTAGTAAGCTGTTTTCTTCAAACTAACTAAAAAGGACACATGGACGGTCGGCATGGCATACTCGTAGAAATGAAGGAGGGAGAAAAAAAGAAAAATCATTAGAAAGTCACTAGGCCTCCTCAATACATCAAGCACATTCCAATGGAAATGCCATGCGGCCAATGCTCGAGGGTCGAGGGTAATGACTGCAATGACACTCATTCTTTCGCTTATGCAGCCAGCACCCCGAGGCCGACTGTCGTCGCTGACGCCATGGCTGTGCCTACGCCGATGGCATTAAGGACTGACTGCCCGAGGGGACAGTAGAAAGGAGAGATGCTGCCGCCTAGATCAAAACAGGATGTCTGAAACAAACGGAAGAGAAAATGAAGGGCTTTAAAACACTTTTTTGGCTTCATCGATGACTTGATTTCGTGTTATTGAGGTTGGGTAAAGAATGAAGGCAACGACGGACAATGGCTTCTAAGATGACTGGTTTGGGCTGGGCTGCACTTTCCACGTACGCACGTGGAGACTGCTTTAGCAGGGTGATAGCGTTAGTGTTGTGCCACTTCCTCCACTGAGCCCCGACACTGACTAGGATGACTGACTAGACCGCTGGACTGGACGACACTAATAAAAGCACCTACAGGCCATACAAAAGTAGATGGTGGGAGGCAGTGAGCACCCCGTCGGGTTGATGTCATGCCAGTCCTTGACATATGGTTTGTGATCGTGTTTTTAGTTCTCTCCGCCTTCACCTTTGCTCTACTCCAGGATTTCGACTGGCGATCAGCAGGCGGCGTAGGTAGGTACGTTACACATGAGCAACTTTCGAAATTTCATTGGTATCTCACCACAGGGGTGGACAAAAGATGCCGCGGGTGCTCTCATGATCGGAACACGCCCAGAAGCATTATCCGGAACGAAGGCGCTGCCAGTGTGGACACATACGGCGACCACCGGCGATTGGCACATGCACTAGGGTGTAACATCCTTGTTACAGGGGGCGCACCTCTCCGTCGCTTCGTCAGTCATACGTATTATTGATTAGAGGAGAGCCTGGCACAAATAAGAACGCTAAATTATGCCATTGTGCCAGCTCAGTGGGGCCGAGGCAACAAATGTAAGTCACATAAGCAACACTGGCCACCATAACATCATCAGGAAATGAGACATATTGTACAGATAGAAGTTATTGTGTAATATTTTATTTTATTAGCGTAGGTTTCTGTGAAATGTGTAATTAGTGAAATGAAATCAAGCAAAACCAGGGACTGAAGAAGAACTGATTGTGAGCTGGCCAATACTCGTTTCCAGGAAGTATATCAAAAACGTCTCCTTCCCTTGCTCTAGCAATAAGGCACTCTTTTATGCTCTTACAAAACTGAAGTTGGCTTTTGAGGAGGCCTCTCGACAGAAGGTCGTGGTTATGAGGCCGCGTACCCAAAAACCGCCAGCATTGTGACCGTCAGTCTAAATTACTTTATGACCACAGGCAGAAGATGTCGGCCTTGTTCCAGTTGCACAGTATGTGATGTTACTGCTGTGATAGAGCCTCAATCATACCCCTGGAATAGACCTCAGATCGGGACGAGTACTTTCGGGTCGGGTCGTGTCAGGCCAGGTCAAAATCGGGTCGGGTCACTCCTTTGAAAGATAGGGTCAAACGGGTCAAAAATACAGCAATTTTGCAACTTTATACTACAGTATATTAGCAGTTACAGAAACCTTTTCATAGCTGTTCGACTCCATGCAGGATTTTCAGGATATGCGTTCTGCATAAAGCCTTTCATTGCACGTTTTCATTTCCAAGAATGTCAGACTTATTGTACGCTGTACAGTAACCAAATGTTCTAAATGATTTCTGCACAAGGAAGGGTCTACATCTTAGAGTTCTCAAAAACATTCTTTGCAACTCTGATAAATGGGCGGGACTAGCCATACTCTAATCGATAATTTTAGCTGGTCGTAAGCGTGTCTACAATCACATTTGATTCCTGAATATGACAAAATAATTTATTGGGTATACATGGCTGGAAAAGCAGTAAAGTCTGTGCCCAAACACCAAATCTGCGCCAATAATAGCCCCTTGACCACCATCCATGTTACTATTGCAAAACGGTTCACTGTGTTCAAAAGTGATAGGTGCCCTCACATCCCTTTATCAGTAGTGGCGGTTCTGACAGGAGCTATTGTCCAGCACAATACAGTATGACTTTGTGAGCAGTATATTTTGTGAAAACCATATGCAACTCTAACGTGGGGCTAATTTATACTTAGGTATTTCTTTGTTTAAGCAGTAGCCTGTCTCTGACTCTGAAAGTTATGAGAGTAGTCTCTATTATTCACGCCTATTATTCGGATTGGTTAAATATCGCAAGACTAGTGGACAGACCCTAGTCTTTTCGATCTTGCGTTTTTAAAAAAAATTTTTGACCACTATTGTGGGAAATATGAAGGTATGCTATTTTTACAAAGGATAACTAGGGAATAAGAAAAGATGAAAATTCGGGTCAGGGACTACAGCAAAGTCACCGCATGTTCAGAGGATTTGTGCAAGGCTTTTATCTCAAGAGCCGTCATCTGTTTATAACAAATTCGGGTCATCCTGACCCGACCCGTCGGGTTCAACAACCTGATCCGGTGTCTACCCTGGAACTTGTCACGAGTCAAAAAAAGGAAAGATGTATTCTACCAGGCTCATTTGTGTGTGACAGAGAAAAGGGATGGGGAGGAAATTATCTGAATAGGCCTTTTACGACGCGTCAAGTGCCACGAAGTGATCGTATTTCGTAAGGAGGTGGACCCGAGGCCCAACTTGCAGAAGGAGACAAAGCTATCCTCCAACGATTCCAATCTAATCGTAGAGCTGCTCTTACTCGGTGGTCGATGGGGGCAATAACTAACAACTCGGTCGAGCGATGGAACTTTGTATTTCTGGATTTCTGCTGCTGTGTTTTTCTGTCTGAGGTCTTTTATTTGCAGAAGCCTGGTCTTCTTATAGTGCAGTATTTGTGCGAGTGGTCACCTGTGGTCATTTAACATGAGACAGGATGAGAAATATGCGAAGGTTCACTACCCGTTAGTTGTCCAGTTCATGCTTGGAGAAAAGCTTGATGCTCAGACTCGGAGCAACTCGACAGTGAGTCACCCACGGCCTGGCGTACAAAGTCAGCGAGGGTTCATGTTTCGCAAACCGACCTCCATCATCGGTCATTGAACCCGGGACGAGTCCAGCCCTTAGCTATCAAGCAAGAAGGGTAGAGAATGCCGAACCGCTGCACCACAGCAGCCGCCTTGTACTGTACGGCTCGGACAGCTGCCTTTCCTAACTTCGCCAACTTATCTGACCAAAATGTACACTATGCCATTATGAGTTCTGGGCTACAGTATTACTGGGTGGGGGGGGGGATATCATGAGATCACTGATCACTGCCATCTTCTGCCTTCCTCCCATTCTAAACTCAAACTCTCCAGGGAGCTGAAACTTCAAATATCTTCTTGTGTTGTCTCACTTCAAATGACTCTTCAAATATTGCATACACAGTTTCAAACAAAGTTTGCTCCCAAGGGTCTCGTCTGCGCTATTCGAGAACCGCATAATGGATCTCGATCATTTTTGACCCCTTACAGCGCCCGACGAACCTACGACCTGGAACACTTATTCGATCGTGCCAATCTTACTGACCGTTCTGAAAATTATGTACGGCTACAGGTTATGTGATAACACGCTTCTCAGAAAACAAGTCATGATCGGGGATCACGTGCGGATGGCCTGATGTTCTGAATATTTTTTACATTGTTTGGACATTACTCAGCCACAGATTGGCGTTCCCAGTTTTAGCGGGCTAATTGCTTATTATTTGAGCAATATCATTTCTCATGGATTTTTTGAACTTTACGGATAGGGTGACTTTAATTTGACCTTACGGTGGTCAGTGGGATGAGGACGGTGTCGCCCATCAGAGCGTGATAACACCTCAGCGATCTCGTTCGTTATGTGCGTCATCAGCCATAAACTTCGTTGCCACTAATTCCATTTCGTCCAATCACTGATGTTTAGGTTTTCTTCCCAATGACGCAATGGCAGTAATCTGTACCTGGACAATATTCATCCCATGCCCATTTTGGCTCGATCGCTTGGCGTCACTCAAACTCAAATGACGCTCGAGTCATCCCATCGCCCGCGCTTGTCATTCCTACAGGGTGATCACGAAACAAGGTTTACGGCCCACACGCTTCGTCAAGTCTGCTCAAAGTCGATGTTTTAACGAAAACGCTAAACACACGGGGTCAAATCGAGTTCTTTATTCGACAAAAGAGAGCACATCATGCCAATCGCTTTTTGCCTCTTACCCAAGCATGGCCATGTTCAATTAGTGCTACTTCCTCTTTCTTCGACAGCTTGCTGGAGCTTCTCAATCATCGGCTGCGATAGCTGGGTGTCTTCTTTCCCATCAGTTCCTTCATAACAGGGTGCTGACGAAAGCAGTGGTCGGGAGATGCGCCTGCGAAGGAAAGTAGTGTTGGCAAAACACAGCAAAATGTGAATGGAACACCATCGGTACTGTTATCTGACCAACAAATTCAAGGACTCGAGGTAAAAACATACTGTCAGCACTTTAGTCTGGAGTTACGGAAAGACTAGGGGGCAAAAACTTGTGATTGGCCAGTACTGTAGGCTGGAGAATAAGAAACATTTCTTACTGGTGCGTAGAAGGTGTAGCTTGCACAGATATACTTTACTGTACTGTGGTGACGATGCACAATGTACGCTTGCTTCCATAATGGCGTGTGCGTTCTGAATAGATACTCTGACTGCTGCTTTCAAGAATGAAATTATACAGTAAGAGCAACTTGGCACTAACATGGATTAGGTGACCCGAGGTTTCAAGGGCACGACATAAGTGGGTTTTGGTGTAAAACTTGAGCATCGATGTTGGAAGCCGTGCCAGGGGAGACACATGTCTGAGTCCCTGACGAAGTCGCAGGTGACCAACAGCATGCTTGCAGGCAGCGAAAAGTAAGCATTCACACTGTGTGATCGACATTGTGACTGAAGTCTCTATTTTGCTGGGACTTCTCCTCTAATGTCCTCTAACATGCGGAGCTTTTTTTTATAGAATATGCGCATTTTTCGTCAGCATGTAGTGAGGATTTATCAATCTGGTTGTCTTATCTGTGCCGTATCCTTGTACGATCGGCGACAGGGAATTTCTGTACAGCACTGAAAGTATGCTTGTAGTGCTTGCTGGTTAGGATTTGGAAACACAGTGCTTTCCACCTCAAATATTATTGTAACTCTCGTGCAGGGTGGGCCATGTCGAGTGGGAGAGAATCACTGATCTCCCCTGGCTTGCAAACGTCAACCCCTCGGGTTGATGTTTCAGCAGCAAGCAAGACTTGCCTCGCTGCAGCCGGAGTTTTTGTCGCACCTCATTCAGGCAGCCACACTCTCTCTTGAGCCAACCAGTCTCGGTCACATTATCCTCCAGCTGTGACAAGATGGCTTACCAGAGGATCCAGGGCAGCCCCCACTCACCTTGTGCCGCGATGGCTTGTGCCAACATTTCAGCCACATCCATGGCAGCCGAATGCAAATTGCACAAAATGGTCAGTGGGTCACGCTCGCCAACAGGCGCCTTGGCACTGGCTGCCGCGATCACTTGAGCAAGGGACACTGGTTGCTGCCCATTCGATACATTCAGCATTGCCGCTATAACTAACAGCGCCAACATTTTCTTCGAGCAATCTTGCGATGCCATGACCTCCGAGCGGGCGACTAAGTGGACGGTAGTTTAGACAGCTAGAAAATAAGAAGATCATGGTTCTTTTATAGCCTTTAAGCTGAGCGAATTCTAGGCTAGTAAATTTTTCATTAGATTTGTATGTTTCTTCATTATGAAGCTTCCTGTAATTGTTATACAATGACGCCATAGGGGAAGATTTTCAAGATTAGCTCGGCAGGGCGGAGTTGAATCCTCCAACGTCTATACTTTGATGGGACTGATTCAGCACCGCTGTGGTGTTAGGAGCATAGAATGATGGAATAGAATAAGCATTTATGTTGCAATTAAAGTTTTTACTGTTTTTATGCACCTTTTGGGGGTTTTTGGGCGTCGTCTAAACATTCGAGCTGATTCAACCTAATTCGTCGACAACATGCTGGCGGATCCATGGCATGCTGGATGCGCGATTCGAATTCAGACGCACACGACTTTTGCCGAAACCAGCGGGAGTGCAATCGGAATCATTTGCAAATGCCTGCAGTCAGTAGTCTGGAAATGTTCTTTGTGGGCTACAGTATGTTCTTCCGACAGTAGTAGCCATATGAATGAAGATGGTCACACCCTGTGCTCAGGAGGAACCCTTGAAATATTCCATAATTTATTGACATTATAGCAACTTGGATTTTCACCGCACAAGTTGAAGAATGCACATGAGATAAGGCGCATACAAAAACTTTGTTAGGTCGCCCACGATTAAAATCCTGATAAAACATAATTTAAGCGCTCCAGACGTCGCTTTGACTAACATTCACGAAGACGCTCCCATGTCAGCTGTTTGCAAGAAAACCACATCTGGGGCGGCCGCGGTGGTGCAGCGGTTCAGCATTTTTCTCTCCGTATTGCTTGGTAGCGAGTGGCTGGACTCGTCCCGGGTTCAATTCCTGGTGATCGAGGTCGGTTTGCGAACCATAAACCCTCGCTGACCTTGCAAGCCAGGCCGTGGGTGACTCAGCCGGTACCCTGGGGGGTGCTCCGAGTGGAGAGACGGAAGTTAAATGAGTAGACAGTCTCGGCTGTCGACTTCGACAGGGTTCACAACCAACCCGCCATCGTCTGAGGAAGTCGGTGTCCTGTCCAGGATGCCCCCGCGTGGAGGTGCTCCTAGTGGAGACACGCAGAGGGACGCTGCTGTGTGTGCCGGTCCCTGCACAGCTTTGCATCACAGCACAACTGCTGGCCGGCCATAGGCAAACCAGATTGGAAGTCCTGTGGGGGAACTGGGGTTGCAAGGGTCCCAACCCACAAAAATTAAAGAAAAGCAAAAAGAAAACCATATTTCCTGATCCTTCCAAAAACGACAAGTGTTTTTTACGAGTACATAAATACGTAAGCTCGACAAATTAGTCTTATTTGATCACTTATTATCTCGTTTCTTTCCTTCTATAATTATTTCTGTTTCCTTGAATAACCCAACCAAAATGAGCCGTTAACAAATGAGGTTGGCACCAAGGAAAAAGGGCCACTAACTCCTGTTTGGACCCACCTTCTAAGCTTGCGATTGGAAAGACCCCTTGTGGATTGGATACTAGGTAGCCAACTAAACCTTATATTGGTATATTTTTAACAAACGTTGACACACTAGCCACTGAAATGAATAAAGACGCAGCACTCCTGTCACTAACACACTTCTCAACAAGCCGAGCACCTGTGCACCCAAAATATTTTTTTCTTTTTTCATTTATCCTTACTGCTGGCATGTTTCACTCACAAAATTATAGAACTCTGAAGAACGACGATATCCCCAGAATATACGTGAAGTATCTCAACTGTGGTAGAGCCGTTTCAACCTAAATAATAAGATTCATTTCGCACACACTTTCTTTTCATCAAGTGGCCCTCCCATCATTCTTTTGTCATGTCATGTCATGTCATACTTTATCCACAGCCAAGCACCATACAGCGCACTCGAGCGCTATATTTCAGGGTTCCCACCAGGCCTCAGAGTCAAAATTTCAGGTTTTTAAGGATTTTGGAGAGAATTTCTATAATTTTCAAGAAGATTTTGCAGAAAAAAGTTTCGCATCAAGTGCAAATATATCAACTACAGAAGCTCGAAAGTAAGCTTTTATCAGATCGCGCTACAAGAACTATCGATCCCGATCACGAAAAGCAAGAATTCGTCCCTTCAACCTAGCCAATCGCTGCTCAAGCGCTGCTCCTTAATGGGTGGCAAGTATGGGGAAGGAATGGGGTAGGGAGGGGGTAACCCCCCTTTTGGGCCAGCCAGGACACTGAACCCATCCTCTCAAACCCCCCACCTCAGGTCCAGCAGGAAGAAAGAAAAGGAAGGAAGCAAAAGCGATCAAATTGCCTCTGGGCTGGACCAAGTCCTGTCCTCCAAGCACAGGCCAATTGTCCAGCCAGCCTACAGTACTGCATGTAAACAGTCATACAATTCACTCACTCGACTCGACCCAAACCTGACCTGGCCTGACCTGTCTCACACGCAATCAGATCAGGCTTAGGCGATCTGATCTGATCTGATCTCTTCTCCCTACCCCCCTTCCGGATTTGAGTGGAAGGTGTGTTACAGTCGAGGTCTAGCCAACTGCCGGAGCAACATGCAGAAAATACTTCTTTCCAGCAGCTTGAGATTCAACGGCCGTTTTAACACCATTATCAACCGAAAATGTCGCACAACAAACGCCGTTTTAACATCATCTTCTCGAATCCACTCGGCGAACTGCGGAAATTTCGCAGGATTCTGCCAGTCACTTTGAAATGAACAAGAATACTTTGCATTACAAGACATAGATTCTCCAGACTTCTTTCGCACGGGAAACAGGAATCACCCAACCAACAAAAATCCAAGCCAGAAATTATATGGAACAAAGAATCGATATCGATGAAACAAAGAGCAACCGCGGCTCCGCTTTCTTCAAAATATGGTATCGAGGGCAATTGACCTTAAACAGCGGCAGACAAGCTGATTGTGGAGGCAGAAATGACTTGATGAGCCGAATCTTGAGTGGAAGCCGCTCTATCTTTCACATTAGCGATCGTTCTTTTTACGACTGTTTGAGCTGGATCGGGCGCATGGTTGTGATCGCATCTCCGGCTGTTAGCACTCGGGCCAAACAGTGGCCTTTGCTTTGCCTGTAAAAATTACATTTCCAGGCGAATTTTTTCTCCATTTAAACGTTCCTTTTGATAGATATATCCGTTATGCAAAAGCATCGCGGCCTCTGTGACTTCGCACGAATTCGAGGGTCGCCACTGACCAGTCGGAATGCAACATGCTATGGTGACCAGTCCATAAAATGAAGCCGTGTTTTATGTTGTTATGGGTGTTCTGGTATGAACAAGCGCGACAGTTATTCTTCGCTCACGTGCCAGCGGGTTCGGGCTGATCTTACAAGCGAGCGGTCCAAGGTCTTCAATAGCCCAAGCCTGGTATTCCTGCAGAGTATCGATAAGACTCCAATTCCTCGCACAACCCCTCAGGCGTGTTTGCCGCGCCTCTCAAGGGTGCCTGCAACTGCTCTGTGCAATCATACACCAGCCTGGCTGCTGGTCGAATGCACCCGGTCCTAAGATGCCTACGCTGGCCAACAGTTTCACTGTCGATGGCGCAGAAAAGACTTCTGTAAACACCAGAGGATCCTTTACGAAGCGCAACAATGCACGAAGATGTCTCAACAGTCCTAGATCTTCCACACAGCCAAATCCGCAGACAAACCAAGTACCTAAACCGAAGTCAACTCCTGAACTTTTCCAGTGTGAACCAAAGGGAGCGACGACCGCAGAGGCCCCTCGAGAGTATGCTAATCGAAGTCCCTGGCTGGCGCCTGGCCTGCCCCCAGTTCTGCCAAAGGGGTGGCTTCTCCCGAAGGGAGAGCACTAATCTCACACAGCAGCCTATTCTTATATTGTCCTGGCTCCCCCCGCCGAGCCAACTGCCCGAGCCACACCCCCAAGAATTCCGGGCACCTCTTACTTGTTAGCGGCAATGGTCCCAAGAATCCTATGCGCCTCTGCTCCTTTACTATACCTCTTTGCATTTTTGCGCCCATTTGCCTATGCGCCTTTTTTGGATGCGCCCTTTTTGCGTGGAATCCGTGGGAGGCAGACGATGCTAGGCCCCAGAGCCGGGTTCTTTTTGCTATCACAGAAGTGCCTATTATTCGTGTCTATGCTGGAATTTTACCGCACCCAGGCAAACGCAGTCACATAATCATCACCACAGCCCCCTTCCCCGTTGGACACTGTCCCTGCCCGATAACTGTTCCGCGCCAGATGTGCCAAGGGTATATCGTCGAGTTGCAAGCAGTGTCGCGCGTATATAATCCATGTGCTGGAAGGGTGCTATTCCTACCACAATGGGTTACATACACATCACGAATCAACATTCACACAACCAGTGCTGACGGGGCTAACCTCTGTTCGTACACGCACTTGATGACGTTTTCTATCCTGCTGACTAACCAATCACAAACGAGCACGCCTAGGTCACGTGCTCTGTGATCGACTCCGCCCCTGTGCGGTGCCAACTCGACCGACAGTTGTTGGTGACAGGCGAGGCGATCGATTTGGTGGAGACGGTGTTCTTGAAATTTCGTTACAAAGAAAAAGAAATAAAGTATTGGGTATTGCCTTTATTGGGTTCCAAAAATGCGCATATTTATTTTAATTCCTCTATTTTGCCTTTTGGCTTACGCAAAATACGCTGGTAAGTTTATTTCGTTTTGTTTAGCACTGTTGTGTAGCCGAATTTTCAAGACAAGCATTGTTAGTTCAGGCAACCGTGGACACTGCATTTATTCTTCATTTCAGATGCCTTATTAGCCGCCATGTCGGTGGATTTCGGTAACGAATATATGAAAATTGCACTCGTGAAAGTATGTTTTCATCCGTTTCTATCTTACGGTCCCCATATTTTGTCATATTCAATCGGTTTTTACCATTTTGAATTTTTACTGACCATTGTTCTTTTAGCCCGGCGTTCCGATGGAAATGGTGTTGAACAGGTAGGCGGTTGAATTTGCATTTGGGATATCCGTTTTTAATGGATGAGTTTTGGCCTATTATTTAGGGAATCGAAACGAAAGACGCGAACGATGTTATCGATACGCAAAGAGGAACGAGAATTCGGCGATAATGCTATGACAGTGGTAAGTTCTGATAAAAATGGCATTCGATTTTCCTTTTGAGTTGAAAACTACTCTTTGATGAGCAACAGGCTGATAGCGGCGGGATCATAAAAAATTTTGTTTTCTTGTCAGCATATGTTTAATTTTTTAACCAAAATTTTTGTTCTGGGAATCTTGAGTTCGATGGCTTGTCTGGTCAGACGAATGAAAAAGACGATTCAACCAAATCGGTCACCAATCAGTTTGACTGGTTGACTAGCATGGTCGAATTTCTTTCTCAAATAAATATATCGATTGATCGCATCAAAAATGATCAATCGATGCGTCTTACTTATTGTCAAAAGATAAGTTATCCTCGTTTTTTCAGCGTCTTCGTTATCCGAAGAATTCGTACGCGTACATCGTTGAGTTATTGGGCAAGAAATATGACCATCCGTACGTAGATCAATTCAAAAAATGGTTTCCGTTCCACAAGCTCGGAGTCGATCCGATTCGTAGTTCGCTCGTATTCGAAGATGAGTAAGTCTGCGATATTGTAAATTTTGAGTGACAAATTAAGAGGATGCAATAATCAGGGGCTTCCGCCGTCTGACTGACGAACGCTAATTAGAAATGACAAGAACTTCTTGAATTGTATCAGTCATTGGTGAATGATCGATCATAAACTGTGTAGACAACAGAAAATATCTTACTGTTGAAAACTAATCACTTTCTGATTGGGTTTTTATGAGTTCTGGATATTTTTATTTTTGACCCAAGTTATGTACATTAGTCGATCACACAAAAATTTGTTTCCGACTTTTCAGAGGCCGCCAGTTTTCGCCCGAAGAATTGGTGGCGATGCTTTTAGCCGAATGTCGGGATTTGGCCGAACAGTTTGCGGGTATGCAAAAAGATTTTCAAAAATTTTTAAAATAATTTTTAACCGTGGTTTTTCAGAACAACCGGTTCGCGATGTGGTAATTACTGTACCACCGTTTTGGAATCAAGTCGAACGTCGTGCCATGGCCAAGGCGGCTGCCATCGCCGACTTGAATCTTTTGCAACTGATGAATGACAACACGGCTGGTGAGATGATTCATTTCATTGTAGTCCCCACTCCACTGTGTGATGGAAGGGTAACCCATGGGAGAAGGACAGGGATCAGTCAATGAAACATAGTGCGACGCCTTTTCGATTTAGCTGGAGTCAATTACGGGATGTTCAGGCGAAAAGAATTCAACGAGACGGCGACTCGTGTCCTAATTTATGATATGGGCGCTTTGAAAACGACGGCCACTGTTTTCGGTGAGTTCTAGGGAAGTTTTGGAAACTGAGAAATTAATTGTTTTTCTTTAGAGTATCAATTGGTAAAAGACCCGGTTACGAAGGAGAAGAACCCGCAAATGAATGTTTTGGGAGTTGGGTAAGGTTGACGTTTCTCTTAGTTCACGAAGTCAAAAGCATGCAATTGCAAAGAAAACGTCTCGGTCATACAACACTGGAAAACCTGGCAAAGCCAGGAAATCCTAAGATAATCATGAAAAAAATTTTGGAACCAAAATTAGGGAAAATTATGGGCGGTTGCATTTAGAGGGTTTAGGGGATCATAATGCTGCAAATCAGTAGATCAGTTGAAATCAGTTTGATAATGCAGCGATTTTCAGCGACCTATATCAGCCCTGTTCATGTGCAGCATTCGGCTTTCCTATATTTGCAATGTTTATTTATCATTTCAGCTATGATCGCACGTTGGGCGGTTTGGAGATGACGATGCGTTTTCGCGATCACTTGGCTAAGCTATTTCGCGAGCAACATGGAAAACGTGCCAAAACGGATATCTTCGACAGTGATCGAGCTATGTTGAAATTGCAAAAAGAAGCCGAACGAGTGAAACAAGTCTTGTCGGCTAATCAAGATCATTTTGCGCAGGTGAGAATGTGGTTTACAGTAGAAGCTTGTCGTTGGTTCTCAGTTTTCGCTGCACATTTTCGAAGGGGATGATTTGGTAAATATTTGAAGCAGAAATTAATGTATTTCGTTTTCATAAACTTCGAGCAACAAATTTTACATAAAAGAAGTATCTGGTAGATGGATTAATGGGAAATATTGTCAATAGTTTTGGCTTTGTTTCAGGTGGAAGGATTGCATGAAGATATCGATTTCCGAGCCAAAGTTACTCGCGAGGATCTGGACTCGTTATGCGCCGAGTTTTACGATCGTGTACCCACTCCGTTGAACGATGCGTTGAAAATGGCCGACGTGACTCCGGTAAGCGAATGTCTGATTAGAGTAGTTGGGAGCCAGCATCGTCCAATCCACCGATCCGAGGGTGGATCAGTTGGATCAGCGACTAAAATTACCCTCGCTTTGTCTCTGTAAAATGATAAAGTGTGACACACTATAATGCGCTTGTGGTATCTTGGAATAAGACAGCCCCATTTATACCCCGAAATCAGTTTCAAGTCCCTCTGGTTCGGAGTGCTATAATAGACACCAACAGCGGGTAGTTAGGGCGTCATCCCTGTTAATTCTTTATTTGTTGAAGCGAATCGGCTGGATTGGGATCATCATCCAGGCAAGCGTCGACCAATCCGACCCTAGGCCTGGATCCCGATCCAGATCTGGTCCAGGGTCTAGATCGGCTCGATCCCAATCCGGCCGATCCGCTTCAAAAAAGTAAAATATCGCCGGTGATTACTCCTTCGGCACGCACTGTGTGCGTCTTACCAACCTGTGGGGTTCCACGCTATCACTCTCTGTCAGTCCACTCCAAAGAACACAGGAGAGCTAACCAGCGCCTGCAGCGGGATTAAATGCTGACTTAAGAGTTGTCACGAGATGTAGAGATAAAGAGGCGACAAAGCTTCGAGTTTTGTGCTTTATCAAGAGAAACGAGATGAACCGACCATTCATCTCAACAGAGAAAACGCACCCTCGACATGAACGATACCAAATCACAGATCGCTTAGAGGTGTAAAGTGTTCCTTTCTCGAGCATTGTGCAGTGGGCGAGGCGCCGCTTCCTCGTATCAATCGCGGTCGACGCTGGGTTGGACGTGACAGGAAAACTGTGGTTGATAGCTGGAAGAGGGTCGTGTTGGGCGGTCTATGAATTTCACACGCGGACACTCACTACTCTGTCTCGCTGGATGTCATGTCATGTCATTTACTCTCACCAAGTATTGTGAAACGCCCTCAAGGGGGGGGGGGGGGCACGCAAATACTACATGTGCATACATACAAAAACCTGAACGATATCAGGATCAAAGGTAGTCAGTTATGATAAAAAACCGAGTGCACGGATTTCCTAAAAGCACATACATAGTTCTTTAGTCACAGTATTACTTGGTAAATAATTATATATAAGCAAAGCGCTATATTTAAGGACTGCTTAAAACTTACAGTTCGGTGGTTTGGTACCACTAAAAAATGTGGCTCAATGACGGTTCGCGCACTTCTGCGCTGACCAGCATCTGACTGATGCTGAAAATGGCGATTCGGATAGGCCGTATGGCCGTTCTAGATTTTGTAGAATAACAGACCCTTGAAGTAGCTTCGACGCGTTTGTAAAGTAGGCAGATGAAGCTGCAGCAATGGGTCTTCATACGAAATGGTTTAACTGTTAAGAATTGACTAAACGGCGAATTTCTGTGCGAGCTCAGTATCTTCGATTAGAGGATGCTAGAGGACACTGGATGATATCATATGCACATGTATGGGCATGGTCCAGTTTCCCAGGTGTTAGTTCACCCGTTTCCAAATTATATAATTGAACATTTTTCGTGGTTTCCATTTTTAAATTTTTAGTTTTGTGTTGCTTTTCTCGCTCGCTAAAAGTCAAATATGAATTAAACTGGACCGTGAGCGATGCAGGATAAATGTGATAAAATTCAAATAAGGGGTCCCGTTTCTACTTCCTGTAATCAGTCTGCAAGTACAGGGTGTTCACAAACCGCAAGTGTTGCGTGCTATGTCTGACCACTCAGCGAGAGAGTGTCGTACATCCGTGCTGAGCCTCGGCTGACATGCCTTTATGCCAAGACACAGGCATGTCTAGTCTCGTTTTCTTTGACTGAGCCGTCATGGGTGAATGGCTTGCCGCATTCACTCTCAGGCTGCTCGCACAACCTTGTCATCACTGCCTGACCACATTTGGTCATTGGTCATGCTTGTCGTGGTTTCAGGACAAGCTGGATTATGTCGTGTTGATGGGGGCTGGTACGAGGTCGTTGAAAGTGCAAGAGAAGCTTCAAGCGGCTGTGAATGGGTAAGGCATTAGTTTTTGGCGATTTCTCGATGAACAACTTTTTGTTTCTTTTCGAGGCGAGATTTGGGCAAATATTTGAACACGGACGAAGCAGTGGCTATGGGAGCCGTGTATCAAGCTGCTCATCGTAGTAAAGGGTTTAAAGTGAAGAAATTCCTGATCAAGGATATAGTCTTGTTTCCGATTCAAGTGAGTGAAAATATTACAATTTTTTGGTTAATTTTAGTACTTATAAATTAATTTTTAGGTGGACTTCAGTCGTGATTACAATGCGACTTCGCCCGAATCGCGTCGAGTCATCCATAGAGGCTTGTTCGATTTCAAGAATTATTACCCGGTTAGGAAAGTCATGACGTTTAATAAGATAACGCACGATTTCGAATTCTGCTTGAATTACGGAAATATGGCTTATTTGAATAAGGAACAGTTGAGGTAGGTTCGGGTTTTTTTGGAGTTTGCTGGTCGGGGTTGGAAAGTCTTTTTCCTTGCTCCAAATGGAAAGACAAGAGTGATCTCAAGTCGTAGGAGGGGGTTTAAAGGGATAAGAGCGGTCTTACGAAAAGTGTGAAGTGGGGTCTAATTTGTTTTAGAAAAAGTGTTTTTGGAGTCGGGACATCTGTTTCTTTCCATTTCTGGTTCTAAAGTCTGACAAGTGCAGCTTTTTAACAGAAACATGTTTTATAACCTGCTAATATGTTTAATTTTCCTTTCTTTAGTTATTTCGGGTCGTTGAATGTGACTCGAGTGGATTTGCGAGATGTGGCCAAAGCGGTGAGTGCCAAGGAGGGAGAAGGCGCCGAGAATAAGGGTATTAAAGTACATTTCCTAATGGACGATGGAGGTATCTTGCACGTGGAGTCGGTAAGTTGGACGATTTGGTTGAGAGATTGATGGGTGTCATACGGGGGGGGGGGGGGCAGAGGTGCCAGTGCAAATGCAACATTTAGCCAAACGTGGCAGGCGCAGGAGGGTTGTGCCCAACTGAAGTCGGTAGGACAAAAATTCCTAGACTAGCAGGACAAGTCTTGCGGCTGAAACATCAACCCGAGGGTTAGGGATTGACACGCGCTCTTGCCCAGTGTGCATACCGGACCCTAGTCTATATCAAAATAGGGTCAACTGACAAGACCCCAAGCCCGCACAAAAAGGGCCAAAGTTGACCTGCTCTGGAACGGCCAGGATGGGTCTGAAAAACCCGAGGAGTTGACGTCTCTCAGCCAGGGGGATCCATTACTCTCCCCCACCCCCATTGCCTACCAAGCGTTGGGTTGGTGGACATGGTGAAATAAGGGCACGCGGCAGCAGGGTGTGCGGACATCGCAGTACATGCGTTCGTATTCATTCAGGCTGAGGTGGTCTTCGAGCGGGCGCTAAAGGAGGGCGAAAATGAAACAGACGAGGCTCAAACCACATTCCAAAGTGAGTCATCGGAGGGTGTACAGCCGAAGGTGGGGATAAGGAAGGTATACTTTCAGAGATTGGAAAGACATTGAGCAATTTGTTCGGCGGTGGTGGAGATGGAAAGAAGGAGGAGGAGAAGGAGAAAGAGGACAAGGGAGAAGAAAAGAAGGAAGAGACCAAGAAGACGGAGGAGGAAAAGAAGGACGAGCAGGCGAAGGGGGAAGAGACCGAAGAGAAGAAAGCTGACGAAGAGAAGACTAAAGAGAGGGTATGTAATTTTGGGGTGTCCTGAGTGGGGGGATATTCAGGGTGACATCGTCTTGCGAGAGGGGAGTAGCCGAATGTTTTACCGGGCTGGGGGTCTGCCTCGTAAGCTTGATGCGCAGTTGCAGCCTAGTGTTCGACTCACAGTCCAGTAAATCCTTTTTGTGTAATGTGTCCCTTCACCCTCGAGTGCGCATAAGCGTTTGGTGATGTGTAAAACATGAACATGATGAGCCGTAGGGTTGAGCTGGAAGTCCTTGCTGGCAGCATAATCAAATGTTATCAGGGCAAAGTCAGTCAAGGCGGTGGGTTGTGGCCTTCTTAGCAACCAGTGCCTTTTTTGCAGAAAGACGAATCGACTAAAGATAAAGCGGATGGTAAGAAGTCGAATGATGAAAAGGAGGCCAAAGCGACGGAGAAGACGGACAAGAAGAAGGAAGAGGAGGAGAAAAAGAAGAAAAAGGGGAAGACTCAACCGAAGATTGTTAAAATAGCCGTCAAGCTGGAACAGTCGCCAATGGATTTGCCCGAAATGAGCGTGGAGATGTACAAGGAGGCTGTCGATAGGTATGTGTCCCTTGCGTGGGTTTGGGGGCGGGGCAGTCAGTTGGTTGGTGAGAGTGGCGACAGAGTTGTAAAGAAGAAGTCACGCGCTGAAACGATTGCACAACAATTGTTTTTCAGGTTAAAATCATTCCAAAAATTGGAAAAAGAAAAACGTGAACGTGACCAAGCGCACAATGATTTAGAAGCGTTCATATTCGATTGGATCCGTCAATTGAATGAAGAAAATATCAAGAAACTTTCGACCGAAAAAGAACGTTCAACCTTTTCGGCCAAATTGAAAGCCGCCTCGGAATGGTTGGAAGAACAAGGTGTTGGGACTACTTTGAAAGTAAGAATGGGAGAATGGATTAAATAAATAGAGTTGATTCGATTTAATTTTTGTAGGAATTCAAAGCTAAAAGGAAAGAACTGGACGATACTGCAAAAGATTTGTTTTACAAAGTAGCAGAGCAAAAGGTAACGCCAAAAGTAACGCTGAATGTTGATGTGCTTTGGGAACTGTACTATTTTGAAGTGGTTTTGTTCTGGATTGCTGGAATGCATCACATTGTGTGGTACTGGAATGAATGGAAGTAGTCGTAGGAGAATACGATTTATGAAAGAACAGTATAGAATTAGGTTTTTTGTTCGGTCATTAATTTTGGTGAAGTATTCGTTTTTGGAAAATGTAATGAAAAATGTTTGGGGGGGTGGATGGAGTGAGAAAGGGGAAGTTTTGCGGGTCTGAAAATGTGCTGGGTCAATGGATACTGGGGGAGTGGGGAATTCAGATTTTGATGTTTCATTGTAGTCGTATATACTGCATTGAAAGTGTAACTGTTCTTCGTTCAATTTCAGATGCGCCCGAAAGTCATTGAAGAGTTTAATAAGGTGTTGAACTCATCGCAAACAATTTTCGCTTTAATTAAGAATCTGACGGACTTCGAGCCAGTTCTTACAGAAACGGAAATTAATAATTTTGAGAAAGCGATCAATGAGACGAAAGTGAGTTGCAGCTAGTGCGATTATGATTTGGCTGATCGGGGGTACAACGAGTATGGGGCGGAGGGACTCGCGTGAGCAGATTTTCCCGCTTTTTTTGATTTGAATTTTGTCAACTACTTTTTCGAAGTTTGGATATGGATGGCCAAATCGATATCTTCGAAAATATATGGATAAAAATCAGGTTTAGATATCGATATTGTGGAATTCTAGATTGGGATTTTGAGTTGGCAGACCTATGAGGTGACCTATGGGCCTGAGGGTTATGGTGAGGTGAACGCTGGGCTAGGACTTTAGAGAGGGCAAGGCCCGCTGGTTTGTTACATGATGTTTGGTTTTGTTTTGGAACTTCGTATCGAAAGATACCCTGGTTTTATCCTTGGCCATAGACCCGCCTCTTCGCCAACGATGTAATGCTGGCCCTTCGAGGGCTGTTACACAAGTGGAACAATGGACATTCAGAGAAGGCATGAAGAAAGTGAATGTGAATCCATGAGGGGGGCCAACCACAAAAACAGGAAAACATGCAGAAGCGGACCCTGCCCCCGTCCACGCAAGGAAAATGATGCTTTCATCATTGAGTGCCCTGAAGACAAAAATATCTATTTTTCATTAGATTACGCTTTTATGGCGTCATTTTATCTTTGTTTCGTATGTTGAGAACTTCCTGCGCCACTGGTCCTCAGGAGCTTAGGCAAGTAGAAGTCGATCAGCTGGTCATGTCCACTGTACAACTGGTCCCCTTTTCGTTTGCTGTCAAGAGAGATGGTTTGCGCTGAGAACATTTGAAAATGGGCATCGCTTGGGCAAGCTCCCCCATCGGTCACTACCCATCCACTCGCGGCCACTTTTCTTCTACTCCTACCCACTGGAGTAGCCTGGACATCCTTTATCGATGGCGACTTGCTGACATTAATCGGATTTTTTGCAGTAAAAGGCCATCTCTTGAGTGCTTAAACATCCGTATCTTTTTATCGATATCTCGGTTGCAAAGAAATGTGGTATAGAGACATTTTAAAGATTTAGGTATAGATATGATTGTAATATCCATATCTAATCGATGTCTTTAGAGATATCATTTATCGATATCTCGATAAGATATAAATATCGATATCCGTATCAACAGGACTGGCTAGCCCTGAATTTCTAGGCTGGAGTGGCAGTGAGTCTTGGACACTACTCGCCACGGTCTGTCATCTCGCGATCCGCGGTTTTAAGGGATACTTAGTTCTCAGTATACCGAATAGTCTATCTAATGCGTTGGAGGACTCCCCCCCCCCCCCCCCCCCACCCGAGTTCTCGTGCCAAGACTCTAAATCCTGCCTTCGCCCGCTGCTGGTAATCGAACCCGTGCCTCTTCGATTACCAGCTCAGCGTGCACGATCGTGAGATGTGGTTTCTTAACGAGCCTCTTTATTTTAACCTTGTTACATTCTAGAAATGGTTCGATGAGAAATCAGTGGAACAAGAGAAATTAGCGCCGCACGAGAAACCAATAATGACCACAGCTGCTCTCGAAGAGAAATATGTGTCTCTTAATCGTGAAACAAACTATCTGCTCCATAAACTGAAAACAGCAAAACCCAAACCAAAAAAGACCAAGGAAGAAAAGTCCAAAACGGAATCAGAGGGTACAAGCAGTGATGGAACAAAAACAGAAGGTGAATCGGCTGATAAGAAAACTGAAGCACAAGAAGAGACACCTAGCGAGCAGCAAGGAGCGCTGGAGCCCGATGCTCAGGTTGAGGAAGAAACCATTCAAGACGGTGATTCTAAATCGACGGGTGATGGCGTCGGGGGAGGCGAAGATGACAAACATATCGAGCTTTGAGGACTGACCACCACTGCTCAGTCAATGTCCCTTTCAAATATGATGCAGTTTTGAAATGGATGAATTTAGTGATGGAACTTTTGCTTTTCGGCAATTCTGCTGGTTCGGTGTCCAGTTTTTGCTTTCTTTTGATGTCCACCATTCGCAAACTGTTTGTGAATTTGTTGTCTGTTGTTCTTGAAGATTGTACGGGATAGGAGATAATTTCAGCGTTTTCGTATGTTTGTGGGTCTTAAGGCTATGATTGATTTGTTTGACCAATTGTAATCGTATAAAAGAAGAGTATGGCTCGAGGAAGTAAAAAATATATTTTGTTCGTAAAACATGTGCTAGTGATTTTCCCGCTTTTTAGTTTGAATTAACTGCTTATAACATAAGTCCAAGGCATCCTGCGCGGATGTGCGTAGCAGACATTACAGTACTCCTCGGAGAGAAGAATGTCCGAGAAGTCGGAAAACGTGTTTATGGGCAAGTGCCATTGCCTACCCATCTATCTTCTGTCAGCCATTTCCTAGTCACATGTTTGTCTAAACAGTCGGATTTAAAATTTCGAAGAAACGAGTAAAATATGAGTTCGAGTTGTCCAGAAGAAGTGGCCAGCGGCGATTCGTCGCCCAAGCATGAACATTCGAAACTGAAGCCGACTGTAGTTCCATTGCCTGTGCATTTACGAGCGGGGAGAACAGATTCGAGTGATTCGCAGAGTGATAAATATCCATTACTCGATTCGCCCGACTTGCCGAAAATGAGAGGCGCTGAAACAGCTTTCCAAGAACCCCGCTTCGCGTCTTACCTATTGGAGAGGCATCGTTGTCGCGGACGATCGTTGGCCGTATTTACGAGCGGTGGCGATTCGCAAGGTAGGCCAAGGATTCTTTGTTTTGTTCATAGGTTTTTCATTTTAGCCATTTTTGTGCGGGAGCGCGAAAGTTTTGAAAAGTTAATAAAATGAGCGAACTTCCCTCGGATTTTGCCGCTGGTCGCGGTAAATTGATGAGAATGGATACGATTGAGCCGAAAATGGGCAAAGAAGGAGCTCCGCTAAGTCCAAAGTCCATGATCGGCAGATCATTAGCCGTTTTCACCAGCGGAGGCGATAGTCAAGGTTAGGTGGTCGTTGAGTGTGGTCCGTGGGTTTGCGTAGGACTAGATGAATTTTTTTCTGTTGTTTCCGTTAGAAGGCTTGCTGTTTCATTTCCTACCCCATAATTTTTTTCGTGCATGCACCAAATAGGTTTTCTTTTAAAATTGAATTCTTGTATTAGGCTCGGAATTCAAACATTAGGATTCGAAATCGTTTTAATCTCCAGGTCTTAATTGCCTACTTTTTCTCCCGACTATCGACTCAACTTCGCCGCATGCGACTTACAGGTTTATTGAAAAAACCTGTTGCTTCAAGTTTTGTTTAGAAAGCAATAACTTTGACGAAAAACTAGATTCCGCCATTTGATAGCTCGCTTAGTGCACGTTGCGCAGATGTTTTGCACAGCTCACTTTCTTCTTTTCGGATACTTGATTTCGGGATCACACAGTTTAAGGGAAGAAATGTTTGTCCGAGCGCTAGATTGCCCTAGTCCTACACATGTGAGAAATAAGCGACGAACATGCACTTTTTCCAAAAAGTGAGCCTTTTGCAATCGATTCGAACCCCAATTGCAGCAAGCCTGTAAAGGAGTTCCACTCATTGTACGCAACAGCGTAATTCAATTCCTTTTCGGAGCAGAGGAATTTTTTGTTTTCGGTTTTCTATGCATAATATTTCGAAAAATCTTATCGATTTTGTGTTTTACGGATTTCTAGTTCCTTTGAGCTTTAGTTCATTTCATATTCGCGTCTCGACTTTCACATTGTGTTCCTGGTATGAAGCGTACGTGCCGTTTGAAAAATCTATTTCGAGTTCCTTTTATGAACTGAGGAAAACGAGGGCCCGAATGACGGCCGGTTAACGAGCTGTGAAATTGCCCTTATCAGCCGCCTCGATGCCCTTGCTGAATGCTGATGGTAAAGCATGTTTTTTCGTTGACCTTGAGAAGGAAAAAACCAAATAGGATGATTTGTGGAATAAACAAAATGATTGATTGTTCTAATGCAATGGATTAGTGAAATGACCCACTGACGATGAGAGGAAGCTTTAGAAGACAATGATTAGCTCAGAGGATGCCGTAAATCCTCAATCCTTATTTATGTTCCACCGAGGCGGCCCAATACAGTTTTTTTCGGGATCTGGGTCGGAAACGAAAACCTTCCCACGTTCAGATAAACGGAAAGACCCACTAAACATAGTAGAAATTGGATAGAAAACAGTTGGTCCTTCCTGATGACGGGACATACCTTGCGATCAGTCTCTCACTGACGATGAGAGTGTTCTTATGTCTGCTAATCCTCGAGGGATGTCCGACACTGAATTGGTCGCACACCATCGGATAGAGCGTCTGTTTATGGTTATGAGCTGCTTTTGGTCAGACCAGCTCTTGGTGACTGGTGAGACGCTCACTTAAAAAGTTTGTTTGTCGTGAACACCGATCTGTCATTCGATATCAGGTAACAGATAAGCTGATCTGATCTAACAACCGAGATGCGAAAGAACAAAGGTGACACCGCGTGGTGGTAAATAGTCATGAGTTCTTTGTGCTAGCTTTGTTCTTTCGCATCAGAAATCGAATTGCAGCTCGTTGATCGATTTCCAGGAATTCTTCGTGACAAAAACTTTTGAGGAAAGCGACTGTCCAGTTACACGAACTTCAGTATTATCATAACGCCAACTTGGTGTTGGACACCCTCCACAGCAGTACGGTATAATGTGAAGGCTTCTAGTTGAAAAAGCTGGGTAAACTTCATGAAGGTAGCAGAAAATGTCCAGAAATGAACATATATGCGGACTTTGACACTCAGAGGGCTTTTTCTCATCCCTGTCCCTAAACACTCAGCCCCGGTCGGAGGCTACCCAGCATCGACCGACCCACCGACCCGGCTGAACCGACCCGCCGATCCGGGCCGGATCGGTTTGGGGGAACCGACCCAAGCTGTGGGTCGGCCGGATCGGAATTTTGAATTCCCGCCAAAATATCTTGTCTGGCGTCCAGTCATGTCTTCATGCAGGCAGCTACGATCGACAGTTTAACCCACTGGACTGGCCGCCCATGCATGACATCGACGCTATTTTGAGTTTTCGACCCCACCCACCTTCTGTGCACATAGGAGCGCAGGGGCTCATTCGGCTTGTAAGAGGTTGATTGGGGGCAACCCTGACTGTAACGCGTCAGTTCTATTCTGGCTGAAGACATCAGTTTAGGAAACGCGTTCTCAGAGAGGGAATTGGCCCTGGGCGACTCACCAGGAATTCAATTGGAGGTGGAAGTGGTGGACGCCCATGCCACCCTTGATTGAGAAAACTGGTCCAATTGCCAGTCGGGGCCCTCCGTTCTTGCCCTCTTATCATCCGGGGAGCAGCCCTTAGTGGAGCTGTCAGAGGGAACCTTCCATAAGAGTTAGTAGCCTCACAATGGCTGCTCGTCAGTATGACTGCTGGCTGGCAACTGGCAAAACCCATAGGAATTTGAGGTAGGTAGAGGTCCACCCCAAAAACATATAAAAAGCTGTCATCATACCAGCCACCTTCCACTCTAAGAAGTCAAGTCTAAAACGGAACGAGATATTGCAGGTGAAGTTGGACGAGAAAAATTTGTGAAATTCTACGCTGTCAGCTCAGACAGCATGACACAAGGGACAATAACGTTAACTTATTCCTCCCCTGTCCGTTTTTGTCCGAAATCCGTCAGCCCCTTCCTCCTTGACTGCGAGTTTCTGATATCGATGGTCTTTTATCAAAGGAACGAAGTGCATCATGCCAGAAAACAAATGAGTGGGTGCAATACAACGTTGGGTCGGGTGGATCGGGTCGGTTTGGGTCGGGTCGGTCGGATCGGGTCGGTTCTGGATCGGGTCGGGCCGATCCAGCCCCTGGGTCGGGTCGGGTCGGTTTGGTGACCTCACACCCGGGTCGGTCGATGCTGGGAGGCTACACCTCGGAGATATACTGTACTGTTGGATTTCAAAGGGGTCTGAACCAGGGATATCTCAGATTGCGTCAATGTTATCGTGCTCTTGAATTATGAAACAGTTTCCTAAGGTTTTGGTTCCTTATCAAGAATTTTTGTGTTTTATTACATTATTACATACAGTTGTGAAAAAAGCTTTTGTGAGATGTACAGTAAAACAAAAATGAGGTCTGATCGTGTAGAAAATTGCTGATTATCTAACGATGGCTTTAATTTTCTTTTGTGTACCCATTTTTAGGTAATTTTATGTGTCTTGCTTTGAAGAGTTCTTCATTTTCAAAGCAAACGTTGTAAGAGGGTGGGTCTAAAAATAATTTGCTTAATGCGGTTTCAAGCTTAATTTTTGTTGAATTTCGGAAAACTGTTTTTGCTTGATTTATAATTTAAATGTTTTGGAAAGTATGTAGCAATGTTTGCCAGAGATCTGGTATCTTGCTGAGTTGCCTTGTCTCCCCCTCCCGTTAGTAATATGATCCACCCGCCATTCTGATTCTCGTGTTTTGGGGACGCAATAAATATTCTGTGCCGCAGCATGTTGTGATAAAAAACTTGGCGTGGAATTTGGCGACATTTGAAAAATTGTTTTTTATTCTTAAAATTTTTGCTGCCTTTTGGTTTTTTCAATCCTTAATTTTTTGCTAGAATGCGCGTGCTTGTGTGCGTGTTGTGTGCCAGAGTAGTGGCCAGTCTTCCCGGCTTTTAGTGTGCAGTGCACAGAAATTTCTAGTTTTTAATTGATTGAAGCGATCAATTTAATTTTGCCCGCTTTAAAAATGTAAAATATCGATTTTAATGATTTGAATTTGTTTCAGGAATGAACGCTGCTTTACGAGCTGTAGTTCGGATGGGTTTGTATTTGGGGTGTCGTGTGTACACGATTCGAGAAGGCTACCAAGGCATGGTCGATGGCGGACATAATATCGTGGAGGCCGATTGGAATAGCGTGTCGAATATAATACAACGCGGTGGCACTGTGATCGGCAGCGCCAGATGCAAGGATTTTATGACCCGCGAGGGACGACTGAAAGCTGCTCTAAATTTGCTCGAACATAATATCACCAATTTGGTGTGCATCGGTGGTGATGGCAGTTTGACTGGTGAGTTAAGATTGATCACCCTCACACCCTGACATCCACGCGCCAGGATGATGTTTCGGCCATGGAGTAGGTCGGAAGACTTGGTTAGATGCGTTAATGTTTGGCGTGGTCCTCCTTCCCACACAGCTACAGACAAGCTATGATAAACAGCCAGTACCTTCCAGACTAGCGTGCTTTCGCCCAACGTCTTACCCGGAATCCTGATGTCTAAACTTTGGGATCGGGATCCCGACTTATCGTTAATTACAGCCTTTTCTTTGAACTTCGCCCTCACGCTCAGATTGGGTTTTTGGTTGTCAGTATGCTGTGCTGCGCGATGCAGTAACTGCAGTTTGGGCCGAATTTTCAGGTGCCAATACGTTTCGGCAAGAATGGTCCGGCTTACTAAAAGAGCTGGTCGAATCGGGTCGTGCGGCGGCGGAGAAGCTGGAATCGTGCGCGAATATAAATATCGTGGGATTGGTGGGATCGATCGATAATGATTTCTGCGGGACGGATATGACGATCGGGGCGGACAGCGCTTTGCATCGAATCGTGGAGGCAGTGGATGCGGTGGTGGCCACGGCGCAGAGTCACCAACGCTCGTTCGTGGTGGAAGTGATGGGACGCCACTGCGGCTATCTGGCATTGGTGGCCGGCTTGGCCACCGAGGCCGACTGGATATTTATGCCCGAGTGGCCGTCGCCCGGCAGCTGGGCCGATTTGATGTGCAAGAAACTGGCCATGGCCAGAGAGTTGGGTGAGTGAAGTGTTTTTGGGGGTTGGGGGTGGCTGTGAAGACCTGGGGGATCAGGCATGTGTGAATTATGCACAGTTTATAGCAGGCAATGCTGTCCTTATTTCAGGCCAGCGCACCAATATTATAATCGTAGCCGAGGGTGCCATCGATCGTGACGGCAAGCCGATCACATCGGACGATATTAAGCGAACGATTGTGGAACGTTTGAAGTTCGATACTCGGGTCACCGTACTCGGTCACGTGCAGCGAGGGGGCGCACCGTCGGCCTACGATCGTCTCCTGGGATGTCGTATGGGAGCCGAGGCTGTCCTGGCACTGATGGAGATGACGCCCGACAGTGAACCGTGCGTCGTATCGATCGACGGGAATCAAATGGTTCGCGTGCCGTTGATGAAGTGCGTGGAGAGAACGAAACAGGTCAGTCGATCGGGCACAACTTTAGCATCAGTTTATGAAAGGTGTAAATCTAGAAAAAGCAGGTTTCTGAAAAGGTAATGATAAAGATTTTGTAGCCGCTGATTACTGTGTCAGGATACAATACATATCATGTCATCTCATGCTTTATCCATAGCGAAGCACTACACAGCGCACTCGAGGGCTCGGAAACACATATTTGACAATCATTTTTTACCCAGGCAGGAGTCGAACCCTCCCTGTTAATTCGCGCCCAGCGTGAGAGGCAGACGCCATAACTCGCTAGGCCACAGATCCGGGCTACAGTCTCTTTGACAGTATTAAAGGATGGCAGAGATGCTAATTAGGGCCTGAAACTGCTCTTGATGCGCGCGCAAATTATTTTGTTCAAAGCAGCACGGGGTGTTAAAATCTTCCTGGAATATTTCCTACACTTCAGAATAGTCACGGAATACTTTCATGGGACTCGCACCACCCAAGTTCCTGGATCACATTTTTGATGGTGCGTTTAGTTTGATCATCGTTTCAGGTGCAAAAGGCGATGGACGCTAAGGAATTTGACCTGGCGTGCAAGTTGCGTGGTCGCTCGTTCCAACGTAATTTGGAGATGTACAAGTTGTTGACGAAGATGGTGCCGCCCGTGGAGAAGGACACGTTGAGCAAGGGCTTCACGTTCAATTTGGCTGTCATGAACGTTGGTGCACCGGCGTGCGGCATGAACGCCTCTGTCCGATCTTTCGTCCGTGTCGGATTGTTCCATCGGTGCCGAGTGTTCGGAATCGAAGATGCGTTCGAAGGACTGATTAATGGTCAGGTTAAGGTAAGATGGCGGAGGAACTGTATGTGCTGCGATTTTCATCCAAGGGAGCCCTGTCTCGAGTCATATTTGGCGAAGTCTAGCACTTTCGCTCATTCGACAGATCAGGCCTGTTTTCTTTGCTCGCTTTCTGAAGACGATTTTATTCATGGTAGAAAAGACATATTCTTGGACAGGCTGTAGCGATATGTCGGGATCTCGACGTTTAGGCATTGTGACTCTGCATAAATAATGGGGCAAAAGCACGCTAGGCTGGAAGGTAATGTCTGATTCATCGTAGTCTGTATCAGCTCTTTGGCGTGGGAGGAAAGCTTCCCTGTATTCGCAGTTTCTTTATAAGTGCTTCATGTTTAGAAATTTCAAAAACCTGCATGATTCTGAAGTGTGCTTTAATGAAAAAAATAGGCTCATAGCGAAAGAAAAAGTAAAATACAAATAATCCTGATCCTTATCCTTGCCTGCCGCTAACATTCGGACGTAAACGAACTGATTTCCTTTGCTTTTCACATGCACTCTCAAAATCGTCATGCTTGATTGGAGTCCCGCAAACAGATGAGACAAAAAGGCTCTAAAAATGTGTAGAGCACATTTGCATATATGTTCAGGATACCAGCTGACACTCAAAATTATTAAGGATTCCTTTCGCCTCTTACCACTAGCAGCAGTTGTGGTTGTATTAATATTGCTACCAGGAATCTTAAACATGATGTAAGCTGCAGCAGCCGGTTGTATCGAGGATGATGATGGGGCCCTAATAAAATGCTTGTTCGTGGACTGGGATGACACAGTTTGGAAGCGTCTTTGCAGGAGATGCATTGGATGGACGTCAAGCGTTGGACGACGTACGGTGGTTCGTTGTTGGGCACTCAAAAACAGACTCCATCCAAGAATCTGCCGTTGATCGCGGCCTCTCTGAAAAGGCACAATATTCATGGTTTATTGATCGTGGGCGGTTTCGAAGCGTTTCATTCGGCGTTGATCATGACCGAGAATCGACAGAAACACCCGGAGTTTTGTATCCCGATCGTGGTCATACCGTGCACGATTAGTAACAATGTGCCGGGGACGAGTTTCTCGTTGGGTTGCGATACGGCTTTGAATGAAATTTCTGGTCAAGTGGAGAAAATTAAGCAATCGGCGACGGGGACGAAGAAACGAGTTTTTGTCGTTGAGACAATGGGCGGATATTGCGGATATTTGGCCACGTTGTCGGCCTTGGCCAGCGGAGCCGATAATGCGTATATTTTCGAGGAGAAGTTCACGGTAGATGACATAAAGGTGAGTGGATGGGAGGGGGATGGGGAGATATCGAGTGACGTTGGTTCGATGATAGGGATACCTTGATGCAGTCCTGCGAGTAAGTAGACGATGACGACGGAACGGGAGGGCTGGAATTAAACTAGGCCTGCCACTGTGGATCGCTTGGTGTAGGCACTGTAATCGTAGTGGTTAGTGTGTAGACCACTGAGGTCGTCTGGCCAATGGATGCTGTAGCAACCTTGATAGTTCCTAGATCCGAGTGCAAGGACCATTACAGCGGGTGTGCTAACACGGGAGGCGCACCCCGCGTTTGGCAGGAAGGATGTGGGAAGCGATTTGTGGGCGCACACTGATGCACTCGCTATGCACTCGCAGGAGTTTACTTAGGAAACTGTAAACATAAATACGGATCATGCTACTAATAAAGCATAAGTTCGACATCGGCATAGTATATCTACTTACTGATGATACGGACGATTTAACCATTAATGGACGCTTTACTTGTAGAGCGTGCACAATTCTGATTCGTGTAAGTAAGGCAATGCGATAACTGAGAATGGTTGACTGGCCAGTGCATTTTAATGCTACTGGGCACGTTGATGAACTAACCTAACGTAAAGCTGATTTGCTGGGGGAATCGCATGGGACTTCTCGATAACGGATTTTATTGCTCGTAGTTTAACCAGTGCACGCAGGCGATGAGGGGAAATCCAAAGGTGGAATACTTCCCTGGCTTTGTGGGACAATGGGTGAAACATGGAAAGGAGTGGTTCGATGGCTCCCTGCCTTCTGGAGGAATGCTGGTTATAGTACTGTTTCAGTAGGTGTGGAGCATTTGAATGCCGATGCTGGTGCAGTGCAGCAGCACAGTGTGTGCGTGTGGTAAACAATACGTTGTGTCTCGTGCTGCAGCGAGTGCTAGGGTTGACTAGGATGTTGTATGGCGAGTGAGAGGTAGCACACTACACTAACAGACTAACGGGTGCAGGTACCTGATAGATCATACTGTAGATAGCATGCTCCAGGCAAGGCGTTTTGTGCACACTTTTCTTATGGGTGTCATTATTTTGAAATAGTGTCAGTTGCAGAGGTTTTCATGATCGCGCTTTGTAAGCCTTTGTTTGGCGTAGGCTGGTTTCGAAAAAAGGAAGCTTTATTAAGTTTTGTGCTTTGAATTTTTTCGAAACAGTTTTATTTATTTCAGGAGGATGTGAAAGTGATCGCTCAGAAAATGATAAAAGGCGTGCAACGTTATTTGATCATTCGCAACGAATGCGCCAATTCGAATTACACCACAAAATTTATTGAGCAATTGTTTTCTGAAGAAGGCAAGAATGCTTTTACGACGAGGGTCAATATATTGGGTCACGCGCAGCAAGGCGGCTCGCCATCGCCGTTCGACAGGAATTCGGGTGAGTGTTGCGGGCGACTAAGGGTGTGGAGGAGGAGGTGTCAGACTGATCGGGTTCGCAGGAGACCCTGGTCTTATCAGAACCTTGACTGCACCTGACATGGCCGCGAGGTAGACCGACGAGGACACCAATTAACGACAAGCCAGCATCGACCGATCCACTGATCCGACTGCTGGATCGGCCGGATCGGAAACAAAAATGTTTTCCGCTTTATCTGCTTGAAAATGATAAATTGTGGCATGCAACGATGAGGAAATCCCGTTTTTTTCTCTTAAACCAGCATTTAATGTCACTGTAGGCGCTGGTCAGCTCTCCTGTGTCCTTTGGAGTGGTCTGATAAAGAGTTACTGCGAAGAAACAGGGCAGGTTGGTGAGGACTCATCGTCAGTGCTAAAGACGTCATCCCCACCAATCTTTAACTTTTTGAAGCGGATTGGTCGGATCGGATCGGGATCGGGGCGATCCAGACCTTGGATCGGATCGGATCGGTCGATGCTGGACGACAGGTTGGGATCCCGATCCCGCCAGCATTTGTCCCCTCCCAATCCTGATCGCTACGTTCAGGGGTTCTCTATAAATAATGAGGCAGAAGCACGCTAGGCTTGAAGTTACCATTGGATTCATCATAGGCCTGTAGCAGCTGATAGGAGTGGGAGGAAAGCTGGCATGGCCTATGCATGTTTGGGCATGTTTAGGCCTGCATCGAGACTGTGTATGTATTGATCAGTTTCTGTTTGAATATAATGATTGATAATAGGATCCGATCAAAAAATCATTCAGGAACTTGCTGAGGCTTGTTGTTCAGAGTGAGGTCTAAAGGCCTCCTTTAGTCCCGAGGGCATCTTGATGTCAGAGTTTGAGACATAATAGGCCGCTAATTGTCGAAGGAGGCAGTACGAGAGGTTAGGCAAGGGTGGTGTCTGACGACGACGAGATTAGTGCAATTTCTTGGTCAATCTTACTTCGCTAAAAAACAGCTTTGACCTTGTAGGAGAAACCCTGGGGCTAATTTGTATATATAGGAATTGATTCAATTTTCCCGCCAGTTTTGAATGTTTGAATTTCCAAATATTGAATGCAATCTTGATTGCCCATTTGAAACTCAGGCAATCAGATTTGTGGAGCGTGGCTTGTAAGCAGACAATCGTGAAGGCGGATCATACATTACTTGGATTTTTTGCAGCTACGAAATTGACGGCGCGTGCGGTTGAATTTCTTGTACAACAGGCGAATAAATATCGTCAAGCGGATGGTACTGTGCGAACGAGCCATGCGGAGACAGCCGTTTTATTGGGCATTATACAACGTCACGTCACGTTTTCGCCCTTGCAAACGTTGAGTTTGGAAACGGATTTCGAACATCGTTTGCCTAAAAATCAATGGTGGCTGAAATTACGACCATTGCTGAGAATTTTGGCCAAACATGACAGCATTTACGAAACGGCTGCTGTCGATGTGGAAAGCGTTGGCGTGGAGAGTGAGACGAATTAGGTGGAATCGGAGGGCGGGCGCAAGTAACGATTTGATAATAGGAAATTGAGCTATAAGCAACGCTGTCTTGCTTAGCGGTCAGAAAGTAGTTTAGTGTAAACTGTAGATCGGCCATTTTCTAGTGCGGGTTTCTGTCGATGCATCGGTGAGCGGAGGCGGTTTAGGAATTTCCCTGGTGGAATATTTACGGTAGACACAATAGGTTACTTACCCCCAGAAAATTTGTGGCTGCTTGTCATTTTGATGTTAAAGTTGGTGTTTCAATTTTGAGTCATTAGGGATGTAATTCTGAGGCATTGAATTTTTTAAGGGTGATATGTTTTCACTTTTAGAAATCATGGTTAAAAGTTAGAGCTTGAATAAGGCGACGATTTTTTGATTTTTGCATCGGGTTTTTTAAAGCTTTGGTTTTTGAGATGGAGGCATTGTAGTTTAGATGATATCGAATGTCGATTTGTTAATTTAGTATAAATTCTGAATTGAATAGCATGGAATTTTCTAAGCAAACTGAATTATATGCCAGAGTTTAATATCGAGGCTTTTATTAGCCTTAAAAATGGACTTTCGAAAATTGTATGATGACGTGCGCAAATTTTTTTTACGTGGTTGAAAAATGATTTTTTGGAAGCTCAAAATTTTCGGAAACATTCAAACGTTAAAAACTAAGTCATGGCTTTTTCGTTGGTGCTCAGAGTTCTTCAAAGTTTAGTTTTTAGAGATTGTCAACTGTGCAGTGAATAGATAGAAAAGTAGTAAAATTTTGAGAAAATGGTTTGCTTTGATGAACTACAATGATTGGAATTCTGATACTTTGTATTTGACCAGTGATTATCAAATATGTGTGGTTATGGTATCTGATTAGTATCGATCAGAAAAATGGATACTTTTTGTCATCTCATTGATCAGATTACTGGTTTGAAGCTGATCGATCACTGCAATGTGAAAATCACTGGTCAGTATTGTCTGACTCATGATCATTCGATTGTGGATCAGCGATCGAATCATCATAAGTCAGAAACTATTGATCAGTTTTTTAAATCGCAGTGATCGATCCCTCATAAATCAATAGTGATCAATGAGATTACAGAAATGTATCGGTCTTAGAGTAACTAATGAGAAATCGATACTTTGATAAATTTTAAAGGAACGTGGTTCGATCATATTTTCCGAATCAGGTTTTCAGGTGATCTGTCGGGAGTCAGTGCTAGCAATCGGTCATTGCTTTCTAGTCGATCGATTTATGAATAAATAATTTATATACAAATTTGCCTTCTGCAGGTTCTTATCGATTCGATCGATCAGTTCAGTCTGAATTTTTAAAATGTTCCCAATATTGCGGCCCGCCATAGTCGGATTGATCCGGTGTAATTATTTCGTGATCCAATCGCAATCGATCGCTTCTTTTTCGAAATCGTTACCATATCGATCGATTTTTTCCAATCACCCAATCATTATTCGACGATTGGCCGGTCATCGATTATTGTCATCGAAGAAAGGCGAGATTTTACGAAATGCGCAGAAACTGACTCAAAATGAGATCGATGCATTGGAAAAAGAAATTTTGAGGAGACGGCATCGAGATCAATTTTATTACATTGTTGGGTTTAGCATATTCATGTTGGGCGGATGCTGGGCTGCCATACCCATCTATCGAATGTTCTGTGAGGTGAGATGGGGAAGTAACACTCGCTGACCTTGTCGGGATTTGAGTGACCAATCTCAAATCGAGGAAGGGGCTCAGATGTGAATTTAGTAAGGGAGATGTGCCCCGAGAGGGAATCGAACCCGCACCACTGGGATCTCAAGATGTTTCTCTCATGCGCAAATGTCTTTCTGTTTTTCAAGGTTGACTTTAGAAAGTTCACAACTACAGGAGATGAAAAATTGACTCGGATTTAAATTTATAAATCGAAGGATAGACTCAAAATTCTGCTGGTGCAAGTTCGATTCCCACTCGGGGCGCACGCTTTTCTCAAATTACTGACTGCGAAGAATCGTAAGGTGCTTGCAGTAATGAATGTCATGGAAAGCAGTGGGTGATAATGTGCTCATGAAACATCAGTTGTGCGGGTTTAGATTCGTTTCGCGCCTGACAAAGTAGAGCTGTAAGTGCCCATAAGTGCCCGTAAGCAGTGCCGTAAGTGTAAGTGCCCGTAAGTGCATGTCCCAAATCCAATGCACTTGTACTTATCTCTAGTTTGCTGAAGCACACAAGCAACCCGGACAAATGATGTTTCGCCTGCACGTTATCACCCACTGATTTCACTGCGCTATTTCTGTCTGAGAATCTTTGAATAAAAGTACTATTGCGGAGACGTGGTCCAAGTGAGACTCAATCGCAGTCTTTGTTCTCTGAATTCGATATCTTGTATTTCTGACCCACAAAACATGATATTATATGGTCGATTTCAGGACAACAGTTCGGGATCTGGCATGGGAAAATATAAACGGGATCAAGATAAAATCGATTCCATGCAGCCGGTCAAGGATCGAGTTGTGCGCATACGTTTCAATGCAGATGCGGCCGGTCAACTGTTGTGGAAGTTCCACCCATTGCAAGAGACCATTCATGTAAGTGACATGCACTGTAGAATTTCTGTTTTGCGAAACTACTGGTTATTTCGATTGAGTTTTGATTGGCTCTCGCTGTAGAAGCCACGCCCCTTTCCCCCACTTGCAAGCAGTCTGTTGTTACTCGCGCAAAAATGTTCTATTGCCAATTCAGAAAGTAGAATAAATTTTGGCGAGCAGGTATTCTAGTGTGTGTCCCCAGAATTCGCAGCTGCTAAAATTTGATAGCACATGAGTTTTTGCTGCAAGATATTCTGGGGAAGGTTTTGTTCGTCAAAGCTAATCTTATGCTTTGCCGTTAACAATACGCGTATTTAGGGCCATCCATAAAGGACGTCCACCAAAAAAAGCGTTTTTTTGACTGCCCCTCCCACAGTCCACCTTCCGTCCATTTCGCCTTGACCTCCTCGAGTCTGCCGAATCTTCAGCCAAATCTGTCGAATTGAAAACTAAAATACTCCGTGCTCCTTCTGCTTGAAAATAATATTGTCTGCCATGCTACATGTAATTGAAAAATCACAATTTTTCTTATTCAATTCTGCTTTGAGTTCAGGCTAGTTCTTCTAAGTTGTTTTCGAGTGGTCATGGACAGTGACAGCGAGAAAACAGGGCAGGCTGGAGAGCGTAGTGCCAAAGACGTTACCCCCATTTTAGCATCTCATTTCTTGAATCGAATCAGCCAGATCGAGATCAGGATCCACGCTGAGGGTCGAATCAATCGATTCTGGCAGCGCAGCATCGTCTCCGACATCCCAGTGACGGAACTGGGGTGACGGAAATGTAAGTTCTGGCGCCATAACGGCGATCCCCTCTGGCTGGGAGGGTCAGGCCGTCGGGTTGATGTTTAAGCGGCAGGTATAGTCGCAAAACTCGCTAAGTCAGAGTATGTCCGACCGACTCCCTCTCCTACGCCTGCTGGGATTTATCACAGAAGGCACGTGATTGAAGCGTCAAAAACACTGGCAGCATCACTAAAATCGTTTTATCCGCCTGAGAAAAACAGAAGGCAAAGGATGAAAGGTGTTTTTAAAAATTTGAATATAATCCATCTGAGACACCTAACAAAGAGTCTATGGATCGACGTTTGATTATTTGAATATGTAATTAAATATCCAGTATTTACTAACCACCACTTTTGCAAAGTGGACGTCCGCGTGGCGTCAGCCTTCCCCTCCCCCATCCACTTCCGTCCACTTTCCGCTGACCCCCCCCTCCTCTAGGGTGGACGTCCTTTATGAATGGCCCTTTCTAACCAGCTGACACGAGTGCATGACCATCGGCTTAGCTATTATGGACTAAGGCGTTTTATTTATTTGCGTTTTAGGTGCACCCAGGAGAAACGGCGCTAGCCTTCTTTACGGCCACGAATTCGACCGATAAACCAGTCATAGGCGTATCGACCTACAATATCATCCCCTACGAAGCGGCCGCTTATTTCAATAAGATTCAGGTGCGTGAGAGTTTTAGCATGCTACCACGCAGAACTGGGAGAGCAGCAATTGGTGCTTACACCCCTCCCAATATTGTACAGTACAGGGGTCCACATCTGTATCTCCAGAATCGATCAAAATTTCGCGAAATCTCATCGTCGGGTCCTCGGGTACTGTCGCAAACATACTAAGGTCAAAAGTTATCAAAATCATCCCCCCCCCCTGGGAAGTATATGGACTTCGTAAGGGACTGTATTTTTGTAGAGCGGCAAGAACTATCTTCCTGCACGGGCATCGTACAGTTGCTACGTGGGGTGACCAGAAGGGGGGATACTGGACATATCAGATTGAGTTATGAGAACTAAACTAGATGATTGTTATTCGGCACAGCAGCGAACTTGGAGATTTTTTCTTTTGTTTGTTACTGCATACTAGGTTGCAAAAAATTGTAGGTGTGTAGCCTTCAGTATTTTTCAATTTCAGTGCTTCTGCTTTGAAGAGCAGATGTTGAATGCGGGCGAGCAGGTGGATCTGCCGATATTCTTTTATTTGGACCCGGATTACGCATTCGATCCAGTAGTCGGACACTTGGACGAAATTATATTGTCGTATACGTTTTTCCAATCCAAAGCTAATCAAGTTTTGTTGAAACGACCCACCAACGCGCCTCCAGACCTACCAAGTTTGAAAGAGACGGGAGAGAATTTAGTGAAAAGTATCGGATCAGGGGCGGGATTAGTGGAAACTGCAAGTGCGTAGTTGGAAGGTGGGCTCGAGCTGATCATTGTAGAGTGTAATGTAGTGTGATACGAAGTGGGCATATTGAGTGTCGTGGAGATAAGGGAGGGCACATCACCGAGGAGGTAAGCCACAAAACACATTGCGTTCAATGCATTGCTTGACTGCGAGGTAGCTGTTAAAATACCTGTGACCAGCGCACCCAGGCGGAAGATGGTCGAGACCGAAGTCTCTTGGGCCAAAAAACTGCGACTGGAGAAGTCTCGCACTATACCTGCCCTAGAAACATCAACCAGAGATGGTGATGTCTCCCACCCAGGGGAGGCATCTATTGTATCTCCCGACCGCCAGGAGTGCTGGTTGCACACCCCTTTCTGCTTTGATAGCCTGATGTTCCTAGGTGGTCTGGAAATTGATTCAGTATTCTAACCCAGCCAGGAGGCATCAAACAGTAGGTTTGATGTTTCAGCAGTCTCTCCAGTTGGCCTGCACAGCACCCTGCGCAAAGCTTTCATCCAAGAGACTAGGGTCTCTCCCACTGCCTGGGGCGCTGATCGCATGTGCTCGAAGAGTGATCAGTCAGGGCATCAGCAGTAACGAATATTCAATTTCCCTTTGCCTGCACATGTATGTTTATTGCTGTGACGCGCGGAAGGTTTTAGGAGGTTCAGAATTAGCTCGAGACAACCAAGCCGCAGTGGATTGTGCATGGTTTCCTGATAGTTCCGCGCCAAGACTTCAGACTGGTACGGCCTGACGTGACGACATTCGGCGGAAGCAGTCTTTCCTAATTCGTGATCGGAAACCTGGTGCATGACTAATTATAGCTGCTGAAAGGCAACGACATCTCGACCCGGATCTGCCATTAGCGCAGGAAGCTCTCCCGAGTTCCTTGATCAGGTGTCGAATAATTTAGGACTGCCTAATTAGAGTCAAAGCAATTAAGCGGAAAAACTGCGACTAGTCGCTGTTACTCATTTCTTCGTTTGCGATTGCTCAGCAACAAAATCGATATCGATCAGGGTGTAGTGATCGAGGCGTTGGAGAAGGATGCATTTCGAACAGGTTCTGCAGCCTATCTTTTCATCAACTGAAACTTACAGGTCTGTCAATGAGCGCTTTCATGGTCATTTGGGGGATCGTACATGATTGTCCCCAAATATGACCCCCCCATTTACTGGCAAGTCTATCATTTGTTGTAAACTTCGAGTGTGTCCTTCATTCTCGAGTGCTCATTTCCGCATGTGGTGATGCAATAGGCCAAACCGGAGCACGAGAAACTTTATCCAAGGTTACAAACACACGCACAGACATCGTAGGCGTGATATCGGATGGTTGTGCACTGTGCCGGAGGATATTTATGGAGTGCATGCTAACAAATATTGAATATAAAGTGTGTGTGTGGCGAGTCATCCTCGAGTGCGAATATAAAGTGCATGAATATCAAATCTCGTGTGTCAAACAACTTCGCAAACCGGATGCACGATATGTCATTTTCGCCATTCGGTCACCCGACCAGTGGTCTTCGAATCAGAAACGATTTGTACTGAGGCCTGAAATATAGTAAAGTGGTTTAGCGTAAGAAATTTGCACACTGCATTTAAACGTGGCTTTTTGGAATATGTGCGTTGGCAGTTGGTTGACATGGTGGTACTTCAACTACTAGTACATTAGAGACCATCATGCACACTACAGAAAGCTTTTTCTCATATGAGTAGGTAGCTACAAAGTTGCTGTGGGTGGTAATCTATACCACTGTACGTATATCAACCCAATAACATATTGACGGTAAATCTCACGACCAGACTGACGATGAGTTATCCATTACGTGCACAGCTTCGCCTGGCGATCGGCCCTCCGCCTGGAGCCAGCAGCCGGGAGCGTAACCCGTCACGATAATGTTTCAGCCATGGCATGGCCCACGTCGGAAGACTTTGTTGGCTGCCTTGGATTATTTGCGCGTTCCGAAAGCTCCACTGGTCCCTCCCTTCCGTAATACGGACCACGACCTACTACATACGGCCCTAATCCCAGTCGGGCTCTGTAAGCTTGCTATACATATATGACAAATGTAACCATCGCACCAAAGCGGAGATGCCAGAGGCCCCAGTCGCTGGGACAAAAACTCGGACTGAAAGAAAACAAGTCTCACGAGTATACCTGTCGCTGAAACATCAACCGAAGAGGTTGACGTCTCCCAGGCAGGGGAGGGTATCGATCTCTCGACCTCCAGGAGTGCTGATTACACGAAGGGCACATAGCGGTGTTCCTTGGTTCCTCTCATGGTTTTATGGGGTCCATACCTGTCAGACTGCTTCGCTCGCTGACCATTGGTTTCCAGAACCACAATCCAGCATTTTTCGGTCTGGCTTGAAGACGACGGACAAATAGTAAATTTTCTCGCTTCAGTTCGGTCCATCAGACTCACTATGCTGATAGAAATTATGCAAAGAAGAACATCGAGCTGCCGATTGCTAGGAGCCATGCCTACTGAATGTGAGGCTACTGCTAGCGGCGAAGTTAAACGAACGAAATGGCGAGCAGAGAACCAAAACTAGCACCTTTGACCCATTGACGTTGGCCAATTAGCCTCTGTGGCAGCCACCGGATGTAATTATGCTTCAGATCGGACACACAGAATGTCGGTGCGGCCAGACCTAATCGCAAGCTTCTTTTCCGGCCACGCGTCGTTCCACCATTTACCGAATCCCCCGTATACCTAGATTAGCAAAGGCGTGTTTTCTGCGGCTATTACGCGGACAGAGGTTGCTGATTGTGAGCTGCAGACACAGAAAAAAGATCAATTTCAACTGTTCCGCAAAATGCCGACTAAGGTTTGGGGGAGGAGGTACTAATCGGCAGTCAGACTGTTCATATTGGTAGGCCATTTGTGCCTTGCTCGATGCCTCGGTGGACACAAAATTGGCTCACTTGTCGGCTTGGCGCAAGCCTTACTTGCACTCGGTATGATAGCTTCAAACTTGCAATTCTGCTTACAAAGTTAAAACTGCCTGCGAATGTGTAGTTTGTTTTTGACCACTGCACGCGAACAGAACAGGGCGCAAAGGTTACTGCATTGAGAGAATCTGATGGGATGAGGCAGGTAGACTCACTCGCAATCGTGGGAATCATGGGGGCCAAATCGGACATGACTTCGTGCCAGTACCCGTACCTTTTCCTCCTCCAACTGCAATAGCACCCTTGTGCGTCCTACTTGCGCAGACAGGAAGTAGCTTAGTTAATTGAGTATCCGTCGGCCAATGAGTCGTTAGCCTTCTTTGCGGCTGTAGCATTCTCTAGAAAGGACAGTTGCTTAGTCCACACCTAGGATTATCCACGCAACAGGTATTTGCATTTTGCGTCTTACAATGAAGGCTGTTGCACAAAAAACTTTGATCAAAAGCAGTTTGCCAAGTGAGCTGGGATGACAGCTGACTCACTAAGTTGTAAGTCATGCCTGGGAGAGTAAGAATGCTAAATGCTCAAAGAGGACCGACATGTACCGAGATGTGCATTGAGTTGGAGTACGCAGGCTCAGGGCTGAAAATCAGCCTGTTTTTATAGCGATTTTAATAGCGAGAAACAGATTTTTTGCTGGGTACAAAAACAACTCTCATTTATATCTTACTTACCACTCCAGATGATAGTGGCTAGGTCTGGGATAATATTTTATGCGGAAGTGACCACTGATCATTTTGCAATAGCAGATCTTGCAGCTTCTCAGATTTCATGACACAATCTGAGGGCTTAGGAATTTTCCCAAGCAAAGAAGATGTTGCATCAAATGTATTCTTGCACCCACTTCTCACAAGTCAAAGGCTTGTTATTCTTATATGACAAGGATCATAGTCATAGTATGTACAGTATTCTCGCCATGGTGACATGTGTTATGAAAATGCGGAGCCACCAGCAAAGCATGAGGGACTAGATAACAGATTCACTGTGAATTTCTTGTATCCGCGTGGCTTATACTGTAGCCTTCAGGTCTGACCCCATTAAAATCCTAGGGAACCTTCCCAAGGTGTGAAATTGTTATTTAAAATATGGTGCATACTGTACGTTATTCGTGCCTCTTAGGACCCTCTTTTTTACTGTCTTTTTATTATTATCCTTCCCTATATTTGTTGCTGCCATCGTTATTATAACCTAGATGCTACTACGAAAAGCCAAGGCGTAAAAACTTGTGCGTAAAAACTTATTTTTGTGCTGGAAGATTTGGTATGTGCCGTGCTCGTTTAAATTGCTACAGCCCCCGGGAAAAAATTAGGAGCAATAGCAAATATTGCATATCCCCAGTGGACCCAGCCTAAATACTCTAAAAGGGCTCACATATTTAGGTCAGCTTAACCTGGGTCAAGTGTCTCAGAGCCACTCCTTACGCCAGGAATCGAAAATAGTGAGGGTCCGAAATGCTTCTGAAATCTATAGTGAAAAAGGGAAGGCATGAAAGGTAAATAATGAGCAGAAAAAGTGTCCTGTTCAAATGCAGCATTTACTGCTTTCCAACATCATTCTCTGCTCTGCTCAGAAAAACTCTGCTGTAAGCCTGGTCATTTTTAAAACTTAGATTGTCGTCTCAAATGAATTACAAACATTACAATTGCTGTGGTCAAGTTTTGTTCTGATGGATGAAATATGTGGCAGTTGAATCCCCATTTTTTCTCGCGTACCCACAAGTTTAACGGCAGCTGAGCCAGTGTATTCTCACGATCAGACAAATTTTCAGGCTAAAGCTGGTGAAGATTCCAATACTGAAAGCATTTTTGGTACTGTACTATGAAAAAACGATTTTCAGTTGTGCAGCCATGACCAACTGAAAATCGCCACCCCCTAGGACGAAGATGCGTGTTGCCTATGGGATACTGTAACTGCCAGTTTTTACTAATACAGGAGGCTCCATCGCGTACAGGACGTACCTACCGTACCTTCGGATTTCCTTTCGATATTCAATCTTTCAGATCTCAGTTTCTATACAGTACTGCTAAAATTCTATCGTGATACTTTTAGTTCCTATTCTAACAAAAAGTGCAAAAACGCAGCCAAAGATTCTGCAAAGAGTGTTTTTCATGGATGTAGGCGCTGAACTGAAATACAATAAGCCACCTGCGGGAAAGCTGCTGCTAATGGGTTTTTCTCGAATGTGCTCACATAAGGATAACGGACGAGCGAAGAGGAAAATGAAATGGATGAAAAGATATCAGTCACTGTTTGACGTCGGTAATTATCGCAAGATGGAATGACAATAATATGCTAACATTCGAGAGAGAAGCCCGCAGAAAGAATGTACGGGTACCTATTTCAAAAGTCCTAGACACTAGCGACCTACCCACCAGTCGGAGATTAGCAGGAGGACGAAGCAAGACAGTGAATACTGCCGGCCACATCACACTACTGGTTCCTGGCACTGGTGTATACCGGAGCTGAGAACAGGCAGGACGCAATGACCCAGACTCCCAGCTCCACAAAGATCCATTGTAGATCCACTAATATCTACATGGATCCACTTATTTCCACGCATTTCATGTGAATCTATGCAATTCCATAGCAGATCCGCGTAGATTAAAGATCCATCCATATGGATCTCTTCTGAAATATACAGATCTCTGCAGCTGTAGGTCTAGCGCAGAGCTTTTTCGATGATGTGATTTCGAAGTGCCCGTACTTCCTCTTTCAAATCTCGCAGTGGCGCAGGTTAGTTTCGGGCTCTGGGTTATGTGACTTGCGTCTCTCGCTTAGTGCCTCCTCTTTTTTGTCACACCTTACTTGTACCGTCCCTTGCAGACACTAACGAAGGAACTGTATTTGTACTGGAAAGCAGCACAACGTTCTTTTGGATGCCTTCGCCAGCAGCCACATACAGCTTGTTTGTGCGCGTTTATTGTGTGATTATGTGCTTTTCCCCGCACGCTGGCTGGTGCATCCCAGTGAGGGGAGTCGAGCTCGCCAGGAGAACAAATTGAGTCGGTTGACGTGAATCCTTCCTCCTTTTTGCGGTCCTGCAGTGCTGTATATCGAGATACAACTTTGGCGTTCGCTGGAAAATCGTATACAGTACTATCCGACCATCTGACAACCATGTCGGCCATGCTTTACTACCAAGCTTCTTCAGCCATTTCTGCGTTTGGCATAATTTCTAACACGCTGATGGCTGTTTTACTATCAAGATCCCGAATGGGGACAACAGTCAACCGATTGCTGGCTCTAGTCACATTTATGGACGCTGTCCTGATGCTACTCTATTTTATTTATGTAAATCACTTCGAACTGGGAACACAAAATCAATGTCCCACCGCCTTTTTGACCTTCTCTCGGGTTGTATTCCAACTGTTCTTCGCCAACGTCAGTGTCTACCTGAGAGCATTTACTCTCTGGCTCTCAGTGTCCATGGCCATGTACAGAAAAATTATTTTATCGAGAACAACTCCGATAAAGAAAGAAAAACCATCTTTCGCAGTAAAAATCGCAGTAGCAATGGGTGCAGCTGTTTTTGTAGTTTCTGTACCCATATTTGTGCAATATTCGATTGTAGAGGGCCCTCGGGCTCCAGAAAATGACAGTCTTTGTCCCCGTAACCACAACGTATATTATGTTATGCAGCATCCCGAGTTCGTTTCGAGGAACAATGAACTGTTGGTCAAAGTGGCATTTTGGACGAATGGGATACTATTGAAATTGGTCCCTTGCCTGCTGCTATCATATTTTTCCATAAATGTAGTAGTTTTGATGTACAAAAGACATCGGAAAAGGCAGAGAAGCCTTCTCCAGAATTGCCCGATTCTGAATAGCATGAGGGCCAGGGTAAGTTCAGTTTCAATTTATAAAAAAGAGCGGAAAAGATCTCACATGCCAAGCTCACTAATTTTGGTAATTATTTTGCTGACCACTCTGATCTGCGAGCTACCAAATACTGTGCTGTCAGTGATGACGGGCATTTGGCCCGATGCTTTGATGAAAACCTATTTGAGCTTAGCCAGTCTCATGGATTTGTTATCTTTGTTAAGTTGCACAATGACATCCATCTTGTACTTTGTTATGAGTCGACCACTGCGGCAATCATTCACTGCCGCTGTCTCAAAGTGTTTTTCGTGGCTCGGCCTAATCAAAACCAATTCTAGCGTTTCTTATCTGGAGAACCATGTGGACGCTGTGGCTGTGTGATTTTTAGGCGAGCTCACGATCAGAGGAAATTTCGTGCTGGTAAGGTATCCGATCAGTTATGATTAGCATTATGCTGGTAGCTGGTCATTATATGTTCCTTAGCCCTGAGTGCGCCTTGTGGTGCTTGGCTATCGATAAAGTATTACATGACATGACATGGACATTATTTTTCTGGATTTTAGTGTGTTTTCGAAGAAAATAGATAGTTTTACTTTAATAAATAGCAGTATGTATGCTGTATGCGTTGTGTGGTACGTAAAAATGGCTTCGTAGTGGCTGGCGTACACAAAACAAGTACGTTGACATCGAACAAATCCTATTTCCATCTTTTCACGGTTAATTGTATACTGTCCATTTTACCAAATCACAAAACTCGGGTATGCATGCTTGAGGGCGTAGGGTCACATTACACGAAATGATTGGTTTGGTAGCTAGTCGAAGCTAAGGACAGACACCCGCCTGACCCCATCCCACGTCCCACGGAGCAGTCCCGATATGTTTGCAGCCATCTTTGAACGATGATTCAATGTTGCTGATCTATCAGACGATCCAAAGCCACCTTTCCGGGTGAGTCGAATCGATTATGTTTGGCTGGCTATTTATATTGGCTTCTCCTTTTTCTAAGGCAGATAAATCGATTTTTGTGCTGTCATTGTTTTCTCTGCCCAATCAATGTATTATACTCTTACATCAGCGGGATGTCAGAGAAGATGCTGAAAAATGCTAGCATCGACTGATCCGACCCTCGCCTGGTCCCAGTCCCGATCTGCTGGCCGATCCGCTTCAAGAAATGAGATACCTAGGGATGACGTACCTACTTGGCACCACGCCCTCACCAGCCTGCCCTGTTTCCTCTCTGTCACATTCTGTCGGACCACTTTAAGCCTTCCCTGGTAAAAGTTGTGGAATCATATCCTACAGCACAGGGGTACACACTTTAGAAAGTATTTTCATCTCTATAACGTTATACTGTTTTCTTCGAGATTTATTGCATAGAGCATGGAATCGCTGCGATTTAACTCGAAGTGAATGATGTTCTACAAAGAGGACTGTATAATATTTTTATTCTGTTCCTCGCAAGCAATACAGTCAAATGTGACACTCAGAAACGGAATTTCTCGCTGATTGGCTTGCTCATAACCAGCGTTTGGGCCGTCTTAAGATTACTTAATTTCCTAACCGATCGTCCCTCCATTTGACTACGGCAGAATCGTCTCCATTCCCATGATTGCTTGTTTCTCAGATGGCTCCAGGTTTTTTGTTCGACCCTCCGAAAATCGTTGACGTCATAAAGTGCCAATTATCTCCATTCATTCCATTTTCGCTCGCTGTTTGGCGTTACCCAGTATGTGGGCACACTCTCTAGAAGCTACATATTAGCCGCTGCCTTTTCTGCAGTCAGGTTTTTTAAAAATAATTTCGATTTAACGCCTACATTCATGAAAAACAGTATGAGCCTAGAAAGCTTTGCAAGAGGAGAAACCTCTCCGTGCACCAATCGAGCGTACTTTTGTTGGCCATTGGAACTGAAGGCTACCTGAAAAGAAAGAATTTTAGCAGCAGATCAGGGAGAATAAAACTATCAAACGTTTCATTTTTGAAACGCTACACACGAGGCGTTGCCCCCGCATGGCTTAGCCCAACAACCCTGATGGAAGGCCGCAGTTCTGTTCCGTCTGAGGATGGCAGTTTAGCAAAACCATTCTCAGAATGGGAGCCGGTCCTCGACGGCGATGTAGAAGTCCATCTCTGGTCTTGCACACCTGGCTCTGGGCGACTCGCCGGCATGGTCAAGTGGCGGACGCCGAACGAGTAGGGAAAGGAAACTGGTTCGGGGCCATCCATAAAGGTCAACCGCACAAAATCTCGATTTTTGACCCCCTCCCACCCTGACCGCATGCCGACCACTTCTCGCGGGCCCCCCTTTCCAAGCGCACTTTTGCGAAATGTTTAATCTTATGCTTTCTTGAGCTTGACAAGGTGCCCTCCTTAGAAGACAAAGCTTTTTTGATTCATAGACTGGATTTTTATTTTGTAAAAGCATCCACAACTTTTCACATATTTTTAAAAAATTTTTGTGGGTTGGGCCACGCTGTCTCCCCATGGACGGAAGCTACCGCACTCTAACTCTTGGTCCCTTATTTCAAACGGTTCCCGCGCTAATTTATGTCAAAAAGGGTATTTTGTTTATGAAACACCCGGTATGTAAGCCGTGAATGCGCTCATCTGCACCTGCACTTTGTTCTGGTGCTCCTGTCAGAACCAAGTCCCTAAACCAGGTCAGCATCAGGCTACCGAGAGTACGAGCGGATCGAGGCCGAGGTCGAGTGACTGGTTTGAATGTTAACTTGCCAGAATTGGACAACGAGCAATTCTGTCTTGAGCCCAACTGCAACAAAATTTACTGAAAATGACAGTTTTTATTGAAAACTCATCAATGACAACTATAATGTCCAGCATGTTGGTGAGCACGCCTCAACCTCAAAGCCATGTTATGTCATGTCATACACCCTTGTCAAGCACTATACAGCGCGGTCGAGGGCTACGGACCATAAATCGACAATAACTTTTTACCCAGGAGGGTATCGAGCCCTGTACTATATCCTGTAAGTGCCCACCAAGCGTGAAAGGCAGGTGCCTTAACCCACTGGGCTACGACCCGGGCCAAGTGAGCAGAGACACCTTGCCCACGTCTAAAATCCCCATTAGACTTGCAGAGAGCAGGAGCCCCAGCGCCTGTGAAATCCTTGGCCTATGCTAGGGTGTACTAAGACCCTCGGAGGACCTAAGCCACAGCAAAAAACCCACGCAGTCCGCGCCACCTCGTGCACAGTTTGCTCACCATCAACAGGGGGGCCGTTTAGACCCATAACTCGGGATGCAGCCGGACGTATCATCCGCGAGGGAGGCTCTGATGGTCCTGAACCCAAATCACCTAATGTGCAATTCAGACCAGGAATTCTATACCAGTTGCCACCCGATGCCTGCAAACCAAACCAGGTACTCGGCCTCGAGCGAGCCCTCACCCTCGTGTTTGGCCCTGACTTAGGATAGGCAGACCTGTTCCCTGAACCAGTGCACTGATAGGTGCAGATAAAGTATCCACGCCTATAAAACTGGGGTGTTTCAGCATCTGAGGTAAACTTGTAAAAGGGAGGGGAAAAAAATTTGTTATGTCGGCAGAACCCAGTCGGACCCAGTCGTGTTATAGATTGTTGGAAAGCTTGATTTGGTTACTGAGTAAAGCTCATTTATCTCCTGAACAGATAGCGAGATCCAAGTATCTCATACCCTCGGGCCCTTCAATTAGAAGTATGGCTAAAACAGAATATCTCCAAATGGTCGCGCGAGCCCATCATTATTTCAAGGACATTGGTCAATACTGCACCAGCATGTGGAGCTCAAACGCTGCCGGAATCCACAACAGGGGGGCTCAATCGGAGGAGTGTGTGGGATGTCGAAGTCCAAGGGGGGAGCAGCGATACAAAGTCGTTATGAGCTAATCGTCATTTTTCCCTTCTTACGAGCACTCTTTTGCTCGTGAAATCCATGAGAAGTGGTTTTTATTCATAAGTTATAACCTAACGGAAAAGGCACGAGTACGTAGCATATTATAAGCGGAATGGCTCTTCTGGCATAAAAAATGAAAACATTAGTTTTGATGGGACTAACTAGGCAAGTTATTCTGGCTTGATCCAATGTGGTGCTGTCCATGCGAAGGAAAGTCTTTTCATTTGCGGAAGTCCCGAGGGGAGGAACATCAAAAAATGTCGTGGGCGATTCAAATTCGCTTCATTGGTCGCGACAAAATCGCTGCTGATGCTCACAACAAATGCTTCCCGGCCAGCGCCATGAGCTGACCTTTTTCGGAAGAAGTCCGTTTCATTTCAACCAAAAGTGATTTTTGCCGCAGTTGACAATGATGAGGGAAGATGAAGTGGAAAGGTTGATCGAAAGCAGTTTGGGACCGCGATGGCCGCCTCCCCACATTTACACAACCACTGTCATTATCTATTCGCTAATTTTGCTCTTCGGATTAGCGGGCAACATGTTTGTGATCACTGTCAGTCTCATCCATGCTAAGCACCTGTCAATATCCGACAGGTATTTGCTAAGCTTAGCATTTTCGGATCTAATATTATTGGTCCTAGGTGAGTCATCGAGGATTACGAAACTTGTTGGAAAAATAGTTGTTGTGAACTTGGTACTTGCATCGTGCAAAAAAGAGCAGATGCGAAGCTCGAACACCTACCAAGGCCCCTGCAAAGCCCAAGGTCGAATACCCAAAATCTACCAACAATCGGAACATGCAGCACTCCAAGGCATCCAAATAGCAAAAGGCCCCTAAAGTCTGAATGCGCAAAGACCCGCAGCCTCCATGAAACCCAATAGTCCCAGACCCCATACCAAGCCCACACACAAGCCCCCTACAGATCCAAAGCCCAAACACCTAACGCTCTTCGAACCAAGTCCACCCGCCATAGAACTCGAAGACTCATAGCTTGCACCATATTTTGAGACTAGTCAACAAGCCTTTCAAGACTATTGGATCAATCAAGCAACAGGGTGCATGGCTCGCATGAGGCAGAAGCTTACAAAACTGATTTTTTAGGTCTACCCTTCGAACTGCGAGACGCCACGACGGCATGGTATCCATATCCGTATCCTGAATTCGTATGCTCTAGCCGTGCGTTCTTGACCGAAATGACCAACAACATTTCGGCTCTGATTCTGGCTGCATTTTCAGTCCAACGTTATATCGCCATATGTCATCCATTGAAGGCGCAGTCGTTCTCGAACCCGGTTCGCCGCACGCTAATTATAATCAGCGCAGTTGTGGTGTTGGGCTTTGTGGAAGCATTGCCCTGTTTGTTCTTCATCAAAATCAACATTCTCGTGCTCGTAGTGGAAGGACCATCATCCTCCTCTAAAACTATAAAATACAACAGCAGCGTTGCTTTCGACTTCATGGAACCAAAGAACATCAGCCACGTACCATTGCAAGGCAGCAAGCACTGCTCGTTTGATGAAACTAGAGCTGGCGTCTCCTTGATCTACGTGCACTGCAGCTTCTGGCTGTCCTTCCTGCTGCCCCTCCTTCTCATACTCGCCCTCTACATCCGCATTGCAGCCAGTATACGCAGTGCCCTCGCTTTACACAAAGCCAATACTCACGGATACCACGAGGTCTCCAAACGCAAATCTGCCATCAAGATGAGCAGTAAGAAACCCTAAGTTTATGCAACGAGTACTGTGCCAAAAGATTACATTTTTTAGTCGCTGTGGCTTCGAGCTTTTTTATTTGTTGGCTTCCATTTCATCTCCAACGACTGCTGGCTGTTCATGGCGCGACAGAAATTCAGAATGCCAAGATACAAAAGTTCCTATCAGCGTTATTTTACGTATCAGGTAATGTAAAATGATTGAAAGGCCATCAGGAAGCTAACCACTGATTCCCTGTTATAGGCTACTTATATTACGGCAGCACGGTGGCCAATCCACTGCTCTACACTTTACTCACCCAACGAGCCCTGATCAGAATACGCAAGCGGATGAGACGACACACAGCATCCCATGCGTATTCGGCCTCCGCATCGGTCATGACACTCTCGATGCTGAGTAGAAGAGACCGTTCTGGTACATCAGCCAGTGTACTACTGGACAAAGGTGGAGTCGCCATTTGGAAACCCCAACCCGCATTACCTGCACACCCGGCTCACAATCAGCTGTCTATCAGGTGTAACGCAATCCGTTTGGAAACGCGCGTGTGACGGCGTACCAACTTCCCTCAATTCCTAGAACATGTAAAGTGAGACTTGAACATTCAGAGTAAGCGCCAGCTGCGTTGGCTCAATTTTCAACAACTTCTGCAATACAGAAAATAAAAAATTCAAATTAAGGACAGCTTTAAAAATAGAGTATATATTGCTGACAGGTTCAACGGCCAGCCAGAGTATGAAGTAGAGGTCTCAATAATCTTTTAATGACGGATAAATTACGAGAAAAAGTAGCAGGGCATTGAGAGCTATGACAGCGTCAGAAAATCATACACGTCATGGATTTTTGAGCGGGGGACAAAAGCTATTACCCTACTGACTAGCCCGCCCCCAATTCGAGCTCATCATCCAGAATCAGTAAGTCGGTCAAGGTTCTTAGGGGTTAATCGAAGGACTGTGGTTACCGAATAAGTCCCATTAACGAAATGTGGGATGTGCTTGTGATGGACATTGTTTATGTGACCACCGCGCCTGGTAGGCCGTGGCGAGTGGCAGAGAGTAATCGATATCCCTTGGTTGGGAGAAGTAACATCACTTCCCCCCCCCCCCCCCCCGGTAGATGTTTCAGCCGCTGGTATAGTAGCAAGACTAGCCTGCTCCAGTCGGAGTTTTTGTCCCACCGCCTTCGGTCGGTCACATCCTTTCCTTCGCCTGGCAGGCCAGGTCACAGTACATTCACAATCTTCACCGTCTTTAAGAAACGTGACTCACTGATGTGGAATTCATTGTGTAAAATGTGATGAGCATGTGGCTTGTTAGATATGTGCTGCGGACACTTTTCGTGTCGGTGCTGTGCCACGGTAATCCTGTCTCTCGCACTGTGTAGTCGTGTCTCATTTTTTGCTCTGCGAGAAGAAAATTTAATCACGTGTTCACTTTAATACGAGCCCGAAGGAATAGCGCCATGTTAGTCGCCAGACAGAGACAGGGCACTCGAACTTGCCTCTTTATGTCTGGCTGTCTCTAATAGATGACTGTCTCTTGACCTTAAGACAATGTCCCTTTGACTTCCCTGTCTCGTTGCAACATCAATTTCAAACACTCCCGCCTCTTTGAGGTGCGCACCTTGTAATACAATGGGCGGTCATGAATTCAGTCTTAAGTAAAACGGACTTGTCTTTCGAAGGTTACATGTAGCTTTCAGTGGGGCGTTTGACGAGGCTACATTGGTGTTTTGTAGTATACATGGGGGTGAGTGGATCATTTTGGTAGATCACCCTGGAAGGGACTCTGAACCGTGGTCAGGATCTCGTCCATTGCCTGCGGTTCCTTAATTTATACATAGGTTCTAACTGCAAATGGCACTGACCCTATCGAGAAAGCTACTTGGTTCGTCGCTAAAGATTATGGGCTCAGTATTTTCAAGAGCGAGCTTGAGGAAGTCATATGAAGTTTGTTTGACGCAGACTATCAAAATGTGTGGGCGGGGCAAACAGAAATAATGACAGTGCGGGTCTGAAGAGAGGACGGGTGACTTCTTACAATTAGACTCGGTCGAAATGCCACCTGCCTCACATACATCGACCTCCGACCATGTGGGCAAGCAATCAATAAAGCACCCGCTTAGTCTGTTTCAATGCCTTCTGCGTCATAGCAATTACTCGTTGCCTCGGCAAAGTGGACTTGATTTTGCTGCTTTGCATCCCTATTTAGAATGATTATAACGTTAACGACGACCGCTTGCTCAGGGCCCAGTGCCAAACGCGACCACTGACATGGACGAATGGCAACGACAGGCACACGCAGATAGGACGAAGTCCACACGCACACCGCACGCACAGGCACACCGCACGTTGTGCCTACACTAGACGACCACGATTATCCAGGGTCGCGTGTGACAGGAATTCCACCACAACTGAATCTACCCTGCTATGTAATCATGCCATGCTGAGTCTGTGTAAATATTTCTGGCCAGTAAATCCAGCTCAGGACCATTCACTGGACACTTTCGAGGGTCGGATGTCGGACGAGCACAAAATGAGGAGACGTCGGAAAAGTGCCTCGCTGGTCCGTTATCATACACTGTTGGTGATTTGGCTGGCAGCTTCAGCAGAGATGCCGATGGGACCATTCCGACTGTCGACTGCTTGACATATCGACCAGCAGCAGGTTGGAACCCCTGAGGAGAAAGCTGGGGCAGCGCCAGAAACAGAGCAAAATATTTTTTAAAAGTTCAGTAAGCCGTCCTCACAAGTAACCGGATTTCATATGGCTGTACCGAGGGGTTTCAGTTCACCGAAGGCAAAGCGTCGTGAGGGCTTATGCGTGAAGCACCTACAAGGTCGACTAATATCACAGGGAATCAAATCCTGGGAGGGAGCTCGCTTCAAAGCGATGTGGCCAGAAGTGCGGAAAGGTATGCCATCTCTGCCCTCCCCTTCGTTTTAAGGCTTGCAATTTTTGATTTGTTATCGCAGTCCTCCAGCTTATTCACGGAAGCGATCCCGAAAAATTCATATTCTGAATATCTTTATAATCACATAAAACTGATTTTTGTCGCATACAATAAAGCACAGCGCCTTTACGGACAAATATCCTAGAAAAGATGTGCTTTATCGTTTGTCATTATCCGCCGGATACCTTCATCCCACGATGGGTCTCCGAATTAGGAACGCCTTGTATTGTTGTCTAAAAACAGCATGTGTCAGCACTGACAGCAGACAACGCGTCTGTTGTACAGCGGCGAAAGGCGGACCTATAATTTACTTGGAGCACAACCTATTCAAAATTATCAGGTAGGCGCGAGGGTCGAGGAATAAAAAAATGCGACATCAGACCTCTGCTGTACCTGAATAATCTTGATTGCGTAATTGCAAAGAGTTCAAGTTGTGGTTGTGGGATCCCTTTTCATAGTTTCATGACCCATGGGCCTGGCGACCTTACTTTGCATGTACTACAAATCTGCCTTTAGGAGCGCCTTATACGGATATGCTATGCTTCCTTACTCTTACTGTCATGCGTACAGACACAATGCTAACTAAGTGTTGGCCATCTATTTCTCAACGGTCTAACAGCTTACGAGCTAACCAGTTGCTTTTAAGTCATTTTGGGCTCACGATCAGTTTGTCCCAGATTATCATGGGTTTCGTGGCTCGAATCTTTCCTTATTCAAATGATCCTGCGTGAGCGTGCGGTTCCTAAATGCCATGTTTTGTTGAATCCTTACTTCAAATGATAATCTTGTTTCGCACCTAGCAATCGCATGTTTGCCCCGACCTCCCCGGTTCGTTCATCCCTATGACGAGCATGGACAGAGAGGTATAGTAAAAATAAAACTAAAGCTCATGCACTATCAAAAAGTACATATAAAAGTGCTGGCTACAATCAAGAAAACTGTTGCCTCTGCGATTTTGCGATTTTTATTGGCCCTTTTCCTTTATCTGACACGCTGTTCATGACTAGAAAAGCTGATATCATATTTTAAATGCAACACCTTACGTTACAGCATACAGTAGTCACTTACTGTAAGTTAGTGGAGGTCCAGCGCGTGCACCGTCGAGACCAGAGGATGGCCGCTCGGCAGTGAGCTGGCTGACTCCAACCGAGATCACCACATGGAGTGACTACTTCATTGAAGCATCAATGTTCAGCCAACCCGCTATCCTGGTGGTCCCGCACCCTCTGGTCTCGTCTTGGCACACGCTATGGGCCCACTGAACGTGCAGTACCATCGGCGACTACAGTAAGAGTGGGCCCGGTCAATGTTTTAGCTTCTCCAACCTCATATGAACATGCGGGCAATGAGCGAGTATCAGATTACTCGGAAGTCCCCTGACAATCATGGAATTTCGATCGAGGTCTAGAAGGGTGGCATACCAGGGGACCTAAATTTTCAAGGTGGATCTCAGTACGTTTTGACCAGTTTTGTAACCCTTACCACTAAACATCTTCCCATTTACTCCAAGAAAGCACTTAGTGTAGAGATTCCTCTATCAAAATCCATAACTTTGAACAAGTTTTCACTGGGGCCCTGCCGCAAGTTTCAACTAAGTCCCCGGGACATTCTGAGGGGGGCTTATAGTACCAAGAGGAAAAGAGCCCAGCAGGCGCATCTAAGGGGTCAAAAAAAATGCAACCACAGAAGGGTTCACATACTTTTGAGCTTTCGGCGCTCCTTGATCATCCAATGTCACGACTGCATCTCTGCATTTCGTGATGTCATAGATTGGCGATGGGCAGAGTTTCAATCGTCTCACTTTGGCACCACTGGCTTGGCCCATGGCGCTGATCAGGATCATGCATGCCAGCACAACAAAGAGCTTACTGCCGGAGAAAACCATGTTTTCCGAAATACGACCGAAAGGAGCAAGAGCAAATGGTTACTCGGCTGGGCGAAGGTCGATTTAAGGGGCACTGCCGCGTATTGTGCTCGTCGCTCCTAATAATTACATACAGCGTTTAATTATTTTCACGAGAATTTTTAGAACTGTGATTGTAATTATAGTCCGGGCTAAAATACAGTATGCTAGGGTCAATTAGAACTGTCCAAGCGCACTGTTCCGGAGGCTTCATCAGCGTGACAGATTCGGTAAGAAACAGCCACAAAATTCTAGGTTCGCTTCCCACACACTTTGCCATGCGTCAAGCTGTTTATGACTATAATTCTAAGTCCAATTATGACACTCCGCAATGTGTAGGCGAGATGCGGCGGCAGCTGACTTTCTTGTTGACTCATGCCAAAGATTAAACAAAGTCGCCCAGGCGTCTGGTTAGAATTGCACCCTTTTTCCTTTCATCTTTCGTCAATTTAAATCTGCGCCTCCTCATTTTTCTGTCCTGCCTATCTGTATTACTTGATTCTCTCGGTGGGTTGGGCTTGGCTTCATCGCATCTTTGTGCGCACCACCCCTGCAGCAGGCCTTTCACCTACTTGCTGACTCGAATGTGCCTCCCCTAATCGTAAGCGAAAAGACTGCACCGCTAAAACTAGCTATTCATACGATCTGTCGCCCTCAAATACGAGTATATCGACGATTAGAAACTACGCTTACTTTACAATCATCAGGGCATCTATTGGACAGTAAACTCGTTCCTTACTGCTCTCCAAAGGGCTCTCAATACAGTAACGAGAGGATGTCGAAATGTAGGCGAAGTGAGTAGGAAGTCATTACCTCGGCAGAGGAAAATTTTGTGAATAATTAGCTCCCAATTCAGCCATGGGTGCTGCCCTTTTGTATGCACAGACGCAACTAAGAATAATGACATCTATTATACACTACTGTGATGAGTGCTAATTGGCACCATCCCCGTGGTACCGCTTAGAACCGTGTACGCTTGCTTATTCTTTCGTTGCCTGGCTCCTGGAAGAGAGCTGATAAAGCCTTCGAATCAGTGCAAAACAGCCGACCTTCCTGTACGCCCAGCCGGCAGTTCCATACTCTCTCTCGAGCATTTGCATCCCATAGTAGCCACCCAACAATGGCAAGACTGCCAACTTGCCTTTGCGCAAGTAGTTACAGTATGGTCTAGGTATATAGTCTGCACATACATATAGGAGCCAGGACAAGAAGAGCATACCATAGGTACGCGGTAATCTGAAGACCTGTAAAGGAAGAAATAGAGCCAAGGCGCAGCATCCATTTCTTTGAGTCGAGAAAAAAAGAGGTGATGTGTGTCGTGAGGAAAAAGGGCAGCTTACTGTGGTCGCCAGGCCGACCTGTTTATGCAGTGAGTTGACATGACATCTTATCCAAACATAACTCTTATGATGGCTGCAGAACCATGTTTCTGTCATATCTTGGCGCTTCAGTAAAAGTACCTACTTCGCACATTCGCGCACATGCTGGCCCGTTCCTGGCAGTATAGGTCTGTTATTAGCCCCACTCACTGCCGGTTACAAGCTTCCCCCCAAGTTATAGACCCCTATTTCCAGTGCCTTGGTCAGTCCCATCTAGAAACACAACTGCGTGGGATGGTAATTGCCTTCTTTTACTCTTATTCTGAATATAAAATATGTCTTCGAGAGAGCAGGAGCCGTTATAAAAGTCCGCAATCTTGATAATACAGTACATATAAGGTGCATTCTTTCAGAAATACCTCAAAACTGGGTGGGGCTGGATTCAAAAATGGCCATCGAAAATACGTTCCCCTCACTTTTGAGCACCGCGTCTGACTTGTCTGAAATCCTGTAAGCCACATGTCTACGGGGTACATCTTCGCCGCGACATCGATCAGTAGCCCCGCGCGTCGGATGCAGATGGGGTATACCGCAGGACTTCTCCACGCGATAAAAATTACACGCGATTCCTGTTCTTTGCCAACAGGACAGTCTTACACGCTCGATAGCGGTCTCAGAATGAGCAATATTTGTCATTCAAATATGGAACAGTACTATAGATTCCAATCCAGTAGACACCCAAGGCCCGCTGTATCCTTCTATAGTTCGACGCGATGCGATGCGACGATTTCGACGCATCGATTGCGCAAAACTCTAAATCTTCGCAAGCTCATTTGGCGCATCGGCTCAAACTATGCGGACCCTACAAAAGCCTAGCAGTTTGTTTGTGCAGATTTCCTACGGCATTTATCGATGCACCAGCACTGTGACGTGCGCTTTGTTTGATTGCTGGAAGGACAAAGGAATGTTTTTAATGTCACTCGTTAATTTTAACCGTGGTACCGCCCATAGTCTTGAAATAAAAGTAATGACATTTCATAGGTGCAATGGTGCTATAAATTGGGACCAAAAGGACGGTAATTAGTCGTAGTGCAGAAGAATCCAGATGTCACGTTAGAATGCTCACTTCTACTTTGGGAAAATTCTTCACCATATCTCGCGAGATAATCTCGCAGCGAGGAATATTGGAAGATAAAGATTTTCTTCCAACATTTTCAAATAACCAGTGGGTAATCTTACTCTCGAATAATGATCGTGAGAGTGCTTGCGGTCGCGGTCGTGGATGGGAAAAACGTAAACTCATATTCTGCAGTACACAGGTCCTCACTTTAGAAAGTCTTTTTTGATCGATATCTCCAGAATCGATCAACATTTCGCGAAATCACACGACAGAGTTCTCGGGAACCATGTCCCGCATACTGGGGTCGAAAATCATCGAAATCCATCTTACGATTCTCAAATGGCGCCACAAAAACCCCTCCCAGAAGTACGTAGACTTCGTTTGAAACGTAATACACTCTATTTTTGTGGAGCGGCAAGAACATCTTCGAGCACAGGTATCATACATTTGCTACTTGGCAACAGGGTAACGATTGTCATCATGCCGACACCTTGAGCCACAACATTTTTAGCAAAGCTTTATCTACTCCACAACGTCAACCTGGAACCATTAATACATTTTTAGCCTTCATCTGGTTCGCTATAATGCTCGCATCCCACCTTTTTCTGCTATTAAATGCGCGGTTTTAAGCTTGTCGACCTAGCAAATAGGCACCCTATGACAATTATAAAGTGGTTTATGGCCATCGATCTCACCTCTGGTTTTGAGATGAAACTAGGTAGGTTTTGTATTAGGCACGAGAGGTGCTTATTTGAAGGCATCTTTGACTCTGATCACGACGAATGGGCGATGAAAGCGGTGATGACACTGATTGCATCCTATATTTCCATATTAAATCCCCACTTGTGTTACCCCCCCCCCCAGGCTCACCCCTCTGAAATCCTGTAGCCTGTCCTTGAAGTCTGTATAATTCTGGAAGGGCTTTTCGGCACCATTTGAGAACCGCGAGATGGATTTCGATGATTTTTGACCCCAGTGTGCGAGCCAGGTACCCGAGGACAATACGAAGGGATTTCGCGTAATTTTGATTGGTTCGGGACATATCGATCATAAACACCTTCTAAAGCGTACTGTAGCATTCGTGTCCACAACTTTTGCCAGGTTAGGGTTAAGGCCTGCACCTGCGGTTTCCTGATGTAAGTCTTAAAAAAGCTTAACCTAGGATTGCTTAGCGAACATCGCACAACAACATCGTGTTGATAGCTAGCGATTATACGTGCGTTCTGCGGGCTCTAGTACACCGCTTCAAGGCCCAAATTTCTTACGCTGACCGAAAAACGCAGGCGTGGAAATAATGCATAATGGATAATTTGAAACTTAATAATATCACCCTCACCACTTGTCCGACCTCAACTTCGATTTTTTAAGGCGGTAAAACTTCTCAGTATTTCCGTTTGATGCCGCGTCAAATGGAACGGTGCGAAATTCCATTTGACCCTGGGCGTCAACATTGGTGCGGGAAACAAAGTTTTGACGCAGGCAACGCATTGGTTTTTTAAGTGTAAGTCATTTTTATTCTGTCATTTACTGAGCATCATTTTATGCTCAGGTCCAACATTTTGCGAAATAGCCTGGGCTGTGCGATTTTGACTCTTGACGCAGCATACAAGAGCCTTTAGAGCAATCTGTTGAAGACGGACAGAAACAACCAAGGCATTGTATAACTAGACTAGGCAAGCCATACCTTGACAAGATTCTGAGAGGTTAAAAGTTTGCGCAAAAGGTCGCTGTCCATCAAACCACATACAAAATACAAAACATAATATGCTCAAAGGTTTTCTATGGCCACAACCTAAAGACTGCGACAATTCTAAAAGGGAGCCAATGCTGCCATTGTCATTTTTTGTAAAGGCCAGGTGCAAGTAAAAGTGAACCCGACGAAAAACTGATTAGCTAGCTGCTGAAAACATATTCTTGATTCCTTCTAAGCCCGGCTGCGAGTGTCAGTGCGTTGGAAGTAACTAGTAGTTAGCGCAAAAGTAAGATGGCTAGAGGATAGGAATTGTTACAGGGAGAGCAGACTTCTCTTACTCGTGGGGAAATACAGTATTACTGTTGCTTCGAAAAAATTATATTTCTTTAGCTTCGTGACGGTCTGATACGTTGAGCGAACTCATCGAAATCAAAAATATATTATACTAGTCACTCGCGTTTCGTTCCTCGCGACCTGACCCGTTAACTCTACGAGCCCCCTGCTGCTTGTTTCGGGTAACTCGTTTCTTGGGCTAAACCGGGACCCGAGATGAGTGAACTGCAACGAGCTTGAGCTGCCAGCTTACTGTTGACAGATTTGCTACCTCCTCCCAAGAACTAACGAGCTTTTAGTCGAGGTTATTTCGCGTATACCTCTAGCGCAGCGTAACACTGTTATGTGATGTCTTTTGATATTGTAAAGGTCATCAGACATTTTGCAAACAAAAGCGCAGTCTGTATAATTTGAGGACTCGTTAGCTCTGGTTTGGAGGAAGCGAGAAAAAGTATTGTCATGTTCAAAACATCGTCATCAGGGAGCGTCAGCCATTGAGCACTCGCACTGGCTACAATTTTCAATAGCGACTTGTCCAATTTGACAACCTGCCAGCAGTTTGCGAAGACAGATAATCAGCGCACAGTTAAAAACTTGATACAATGTGAAATCCTTGGTTCGCTCTAGGGCAAACTAGGGCTGACCAGAGGATGGTCCAAGTCAGGAACAGTACCACGCAGTCCACGGACACCTTGTAATATCGTTTATTGCCACCACACCACAAGGGCCAATTACAAATGCTAACAAACATACACTAGTGCCAAAATTATGGATCCACCTCTTTGCATTTGGGGTTTTGTTGTTTGAAAAGGCCGCCACGTGTGTAGGCAGCAGCAGGACCTGCGAAAACAGTGCTATTCGATAGAGAATTCAATTTTCTACAAGTTCAGCTATTTCCGAAAAGAATCTGGCGACTGAAACTTTTTTAATTAAAAAGTTTTTAATCAGAAGTACAATCAGAATTAATACGATCGAAATCAATCGGCGATTACGTCCCAACGGCCAGTGCAATTCGAAAGATTTTGGAGAAATATCGGCGTACAGGTTCAGTGAAAAGATTGGCCGGTCAAGGAAGGCGGCGCAAAACGAACGAACGGGATAATCGGCAAATTACGAGAATTGCCAAGACCAACCGAAAAAGTTCGCTGGGATCGGTGGCTTCGGAATTCGAAACATTATCGGGAAAATCGGTTAGTCGGCAAACGGTTCGTCGACGATTGAAAGAAAACGGATACTCAGTTCATTCCTGCACCAAGAAGCCTTTGATCACGAAGAAAAATCGGCAAAATCGATTAAAATGGTGCAAAGAGAACGCCAATCGTCAAATGGACTATTGGAACAATGTTCGGTGGTCAGACGAATCTCGATGCGAATTCGTGTCCGATCGGCCAGAGAGATGCATCAGAAGAAAGAACGAAGGCTTTCGACCCGATTGTTTGCAATCGACAGTTAAACATGGCGGCGGCGGTATCATGGTCTGGGGATATTTCTCTGCCGCGGGACCCGGCGCGATCCATCGATGCGGTTGAATTGTCAACTCGGACTATTACATCGAAATGTTGGAAGAACATTTTCCGCTATCGATTTTTTCAGGCCGGCGATCAGATTTTATCTTCCAGCAAGATAATGCGCCGTGCCATACCGCAAAAAAAGTCAAAAAATGGTTCAGCGATCAAAATATCGATTGGATCGATGATTGGCCACCCCAATCGCCAGATTTAAATCCGATCGAAAATTTATGGGATTGGGTCGATCGCCGTTTGAGAAAAAGTACTTACGCCAACGCCGACGAACTTTGGGAGGCGATTAAATCGATTTGGAAATCGATACCAATCGATTTTTGTCAACAATTGGTATCCAGCGTTCCGCGTCGATTGAAAGCAGTCAGGGACAATAAGGGTGGACCGACGAAATATTGATCAATTCGTATTTGTTTTTTTTTCACTTTGTAGCCCGTTCAATTTTCTGTCGATTGATACTTGGCTTGTTTTTCTTCGGTTACATGTCATTGAGTTATGAACGAAAGAAACAAAAAAATCTTGTTTTGCGCACAGGTGGATCCATAATTTTGGCCACTAGTACAGAATGTTAGAAACTGCACTCTTTGGACGCATGAGATTACCAAGATTTTTGTTGAGACTAATCCTCTTCTTTGATTTCAGCGATCCAGTTCCAGTTAAATTTTTGTGGCTTCTTGCTAGATTGTTTGGACTCTTGGCTTGACATTTTCCAGGAGTTTAGCTACTTTTGCAGGATCAGATATGCCAAATCAGAATCTCGTACATGGCAAGCCTTGGACTTATGTCAAGAAATCTTGTCCCTTCACGGAGAAGAAACAAACTTGTCTTGTTTGCTTTGACAACCGCATCCACAATCTTGGATTCTCCTGTCATGTCATGAAAACCATCAATGCAAACTATCTGGGCACTGCCTTTGAAGCGAGCTTGGATTTCTGGGATCTATATGGCACATCTGAAGATGACGACGCATGTCGAAACTCTTCGTCGTCGGCTTGGAAAATTGGCATCAGTATTTCGAAGACTGTAATGCCTGTAAGTTCTTAAGTGGAAACTGCGAGGAGCGTAAGTTGACTTTTAAAAAATTTTTATGGGCCCCGCGCTTTGCTAGCTCCCCGCGGGACTTCCAACCCGTTACGCCTGTAGGCGGCCAGCAGTAATGATATGATCATGAGGCCATGAGCTGACCAGATCTCACGGAAGCTTCCCTCTGGGCGACTCAAATAGGAGCGCCTCCACACGAGGGCATCCTGTGCCAGCACCAGCGTCCCAGGATGATACTGGGCGAAAAGGGAGGTCTTCCGACTGGTGTTTGAGGACCAATTTCCTCATTCTCTACTCTTTCGGCCTCCGCTACTTGACCATACCCAGTTGAAATGAGTCGCCCAGAGACAGGTGTGCCAGGCCATCGACCGACTTACTAAATCGCCGTTAAAGACCAGTTCCGTCTCTGAGAACGGGCTTACTGAACTGCCGTCCTCAGCCGGAACAGAACTGCGGCCTCCTGGTCAGCGTTACTGGCCCAAGCAACCCTAACTGGGGAGGGGGGCGCAGGACCAACGCTTTTAAAAGCAATTGAGCCATAGCGGCTGCCGTAAGTTGAATTTGATAGCAGAGAAATACTAAAATGTAACTCGTAAATTTAGCTGTTTCTGGTCAAATGGCCGGGATAAAATGGCCGCCTGGATTATGTCTGGATGAAAGGGACATCTGGCTGCGATGCGACCATACAGTACGAATTGCTGTGATCGTCGTCCATCCCTGACCGTATGGCCAGAAGCAGCTCCAAGTGTCCAAAAACTTACTGTGAGTCCTCATTTATGCCCTGGGTTGGATCCTGAAATCCCTGCTGAGCTAACAAACTTAGATTTAGGGTACTCAGTTCAACAAACACTTATGACCGCCTCATTACCCGTCAAAGGGTTTCGCCCACTGCCCTGTTGCCTTTATAGTAAGTGTATTGATGGCCATATTCTGAAATGCCCTGACTAGAAAAGGTTATTCAGGCGGGATTTTTCAGTCACCAATTTTTGGAATTCAGACTTGCCCAGCAGCGACACTACCAAAGGCCCTATCGCAGCACTACAAACTTCTTAAAATGTGATCATGATCGTGACGCTTTTGTATGCTCCTTACCTAGTCAAGTTTGCGGGCACATTCTTCAGTACGGGGGGACCTTAGTTTAGACAACAATTTTTGACGATTTCCCCCGAACCGATAAAGATTTCGCGAGATCCCTTCGAGGGATCATCGGGTGCTGTCTTTTGCGCATTAGGGCCAAAAATTATCGAATTTGATTTCACCGATCTGAAATTACGTCGAAAGAACCTTCCAAAAGTTCTCGCACGAGGTCGTATAGACCTCGATTGAAACGTAATGTACTGTATTTTTGCAGAGCGCCAAGAACTATCTTCATCACAGGCATCGTGCAGTTGCTACTTGATGTTTCAAGCATTGTGGGCAGTGAAAGGGGACTAATCATGCCATCTGTAGTAGGTTCCGACCCAACTTCTTCATGCGTCATTATCTCTATTTCTCGCTTTCTGAGCACCTCCTTCTAATAGTCTTGCGGAGACGTAACTGATTGTACTCTACCAAGTATAGAGTCAACCTGAACTACGAGCCTGCAATAAAGCTTCACGGCTCATCAGAGCTACTGACCTATCTTCATGTTGGGTGCCGTGCTGTAGGTATGGCACATGACGCCCTCTGACGGAGAAGAAAAGCGATCCTTGACCGTTCCACCAATATGCCTACGAGCGCAAGTTAAGCGTTGGTTTTAATCTACAACAGATTTTCTCGCCTTTACAGTACATACCGCAATTCCTCACTCGCTAGCCTCGGGGGGGGGGGGGGGGGGGGGGGAGGGGAGGGATAGAATTTCAAAGGAGTCCTCCGATCAGGACACAACGTGGGGGGAGGGGGGGGGGTACATGCGAGGATTTACGGTATAACGCAGCTAACCTGATAGCACACTCTGATCTAGTCAGGTGATGGGTGCAGTGCGATGTCTTAGCCAGACTAACCGACTGCCAAAACTCCTGCGTAATGTCTTGAAAAATACGTTTTTTAAAGGTCAGCTAAAGCTTAATTAAAGACGATCGGGGTGACGATGACGGATTTATTCCATTAAGAAGACACTAGCAGTAATTACAAAAGCACATACATTGGAAAGTATACTGAACAGTCGGCGCGTGGTCAACACGCTCAGTATTAGACAGCCTCCTCGACCATCATAGGCAATTCCACGTGTTCGTGTTGCACATTGGACTGCGCGACCGCACCATTTGCTCTGGTCCCATACCCGATGTTGTTCAGTTGATCGTGTCGCAATAGCTGGCCACCCGAGTCTGGCCGGCTATTGGGTGCAGTGCTCGTGGTGTCCTTGCCCGGACTGACCGCCCATCGAACCGTTTTTGGCATTAATCCGCCATTGGCCATCATTGCCGCTGTGCCATTGTCCGTTGCAGTGGTAGTTGGACCGCTATTGCTGGCCGGGCCCACGGATGCGCCTCTGCTTAAACTCGGCGGTGCACCAACTCCACGACTTTGTACCAAACTCAGAGTTGGTCGTATTTTATTATATGTAGTTTCCGAGGCCAAGTGGAAACTGAATCTAATCCAAAGGACGCCTGTCAAAACACTGAATGCGAAACCCATCCAACCCGAATCGATCGACCAGCCCATTTCCGTTTTGCTGCTCAACGCCATTTCGTGCGTCAAGTACGGCAAGCCTCGTTGTTTCGAATTCATTATGCTGACTTTATATTGATGCGCTGCTAAACAAAACGCCATGAAAGTTCCTGCAACCGAGAAAAATATGACGTAAGAGGATCCAATTATTTTCGCTACACTTATGACAAAGGAGAGGCATGATCGGAAGGGGTGTTTTTTAGGGAGTGGAGAAATGTCTCCCGAACATTCTTATTGTGCTAGGGGCTGGCGGCGAGAATTTCATACGTAATCTGGGCATAATTAAGATTTTTAAGTGTTTTCGATTTCTTATTGCAAAGGTCGTCGCCTGCTGGTTATACTGTAAGCATGTCATAATGCTTCAGACGCTCCGGCCTCGTCTGTGCATGTCTTGTGATTTTGAGGTGCACTCGCGTACAGTAGCACAGTGATGTCGCCTGACCATACGAGATGCCGTTTACTAAATTTTGTCCGTTCTTTTAGCAGATAGTCTGAGCAATAGAAATCGAAAAAATAGCTCCTGCTGTACATTATTGCTAGAGAAATTGAGGCCCACAAGGACGTGTTTGAATTCGTGACCCCAAGAGAGTCTCCAAGACACCTCAGCCCGATAACACGCGATCAACATGACATACCTGACACTAAGAATAGAATACCAGTAAACATGACGACGGGTACTAGTCGTTTCCACAGCGCTATGACGGCCAGAATGTGACAAGCACACAATACGACCAGGCAGACGATCAGAAATCCAATCACTGTGAATATCGGTTCTAGAAAGGAAGAAATATCACGCTCGCATAATTGATCCCCAAAGAATTGTAACAATGCGCGGAAACAGAAATTTAGATGGTGGGCAGAGTGGATTACAAAAGCATTTTTAGGCCAGCAAACTGACTGGTCATGGATGCTGATAAACAGAATAGAAGACTTGTACAGCAACAACGGCTCGACGAACCCTAGCCTCCACTATCAGGAGGGCGTGAGGATGGTATCGCGATTCCGCTCACGTAAGACGACGTGGGTTGCACTGATCAACCGAAAGACAAGGAGTGCGGAGTGCACACCCTGGGAGCCCAACCAACCACGCTGAACGCGGACGTCTTCAGCACCCCTGTTTCCACAATGTGCCAGCACAGTTCGACCGCCCCCCCTCCCCAGTGAGAATCTACATATGCATAGCGTGAAGAATCCTATCCTTCAGCACAACGGAGAGTGATGGCCGGTGTTCCTGATCAGCATGTCATGTTACGGTTTGCTTATCTGAAAGGCTATTTGGAAAAAGAAAGCCAGGCCTAAACATGGAGCATACTGTGCAATGAGACCGGGACCAAGTCGTTTTAACAGTGTCTTTTAATTACTCTACTATTCGTTTATGGAATTCATTGCCTTTTGATGTGGCCTGGCTTTACGATGTCAGCTCTCACCGGTCTGAAACTGATTTTTCTTGATCATGACATATATTGTATTTTTAATGGACCTGATGTTTTGCGTTTTTACATATTCTCTTTTTCCATTTTATTGATCTTATGTATTCCACGATATAAGTGCACTTCAGTATTTCCGTACGGAGTAAACAGTGACAGGCCTAAACCATCTCACGCGCTCCTGATCATTGGGGGTGGGCATAAAAGTATTTCGACTGGTTACTTATGGTTGGAAATTTGTATTTCGCATACATTGTTTTTGACTTCCTCTGAATTCCCGCAGATGCCAACTATGTGAGCAGAGTAAATCAGACCTCTGAACTGTTTCCCAGAGCTACTGGTGGTTTTTCCCTCATCCCAACTGATGCGAGAACCAGTATTTCTCTCCCACTAAAAGTCTTTTGGCTTACCGAAAGTAGTGTTGCCATTTTCATCCAATTCTTGAACTTCTTCACTTGAGTATAAACATGTTTTGCAACAAAACGGTGTCTTCACTGTAGTTGGACTATAATATATGCATCTATCGATTTCCATGGGTGAACAGTGAGTGGATATATTTTTCCACACTGTGTCCTCCACATCCAAGCACAACCTGAATGCGCTGCCAAAAGTTCGAAATGCCAGACTAATGTTCCTCCGCTCTATTTTTCCTTGGCACGCGTACCAGGATGCTGGCGGTGACTGATCGTAGCCATTGGACTGGGTCATCGATGCTGATTGATTGCCAGTATCGGTTTCTGGTGTTGATATGAAATTAGTGATCAGTCGTTTCTTGGTGCTAGTCACTAACATCAGACCCTCGCCGTATGGACGCGAATACGTGTACGTGCATTCGTCGCCGGGACTCGCTGATGTCCATGGTCGATAATCGTACGAACTATTGTAAATCGACTCGTTCAATAATCGATAATCATAACGGGTGATTTCCCATTGATCTGTGCACACGCAGCCGAGCATGAATCCGGTCGTCGACAGTGTAAACGTGATCACAGCACCCAGCCATATTCGTGTGGTCATGCGTCGACGAGGACTCAGGGGATTGCAAAAGAAGTTGAAGGCCAGGGCAAGAATGTGCTCTACGTCTTGTAAAGTGATCGATGCCATGGCCGCTATGTGAAGTCAGAGTCTTCGCTTGAGGTCAGGGTGACAGATTTGACGAGAGATGTGACAGTCGTAAATTACTGGCGACTTTCAGTGTACGCAAGTCGATCTTTTGTGTTCCGCAAGACCGTAAAATACTTGCAAAAGTTGTTTCGATCCTTTACCAAATATTAGTGCCTGAAAAATACCAGTGTGAGTTAAACGTCTAAAAATTTTTTTTTTTTTGGAGGTTATCGTCGAGAGAGCGGGTACAGTATGCTATTTCGGTCATATTCCACGGTATTGCGAGCCAGTGTTTGCAGGGTCCGATTACGGTGTACCACAAGTGACAGGATCAAGATTTTTCTCAATCTTGATTTTTTCAGTTTGAAACGCACAGATACACTTGAAAAAATTTTTGAAACACTAAAGTTTCTAGCTTGATTTTTTTCGAGATCAAAAAAGGAATTTCGGAAAAATCAAGTTTTGAAAATCTTGATTTTCTCAAGTTTTCCACAGGTGAGATTTACTGTTTTTATGGCTACGAGCGCGTTTATCGTTGTAAGGAACGGCAAAACGAGAAAAGGCAATTCCGCTTTGGTGATGTCTTACTTGGCTGCAAGGGCAGTTCATGAAGCCAAATGCTTTGTGAGCGGTAGCTGGCTTCATCAATTGTTTTTGCGTTGCGTAATCTTTGAGCTGTTTTGCTCTAAAGCCCCTAGCCATAACACAGCCATAAAATAAAGCTATCACCAGCAGGCACAGGAAATACGGGCAACTGCTTCTCGATTATTGCCATTGGACCAAAGTAACGGTAGCTCGAATTGTAAGCTCCTATTTCTAGCGGGTACAGCAATAACAATTAACATCGAGTGCTAAACGTATTGGATGCACTTGGACGTACTTGTAGTCCTAGCTGCCCTGCCGCGAATCAGCCACACTCTCGACAGATTGTCCTTTTAGGGAGAGCCAGCGCTGGAAATAGCACGAAGCTTGTAATTAAAGGCCAGGAATTCCCTCCTACGGTCAGGCATCAAAGCAGTATATCTCACCCGTTTAAACTTGAAAACTTGAAAAAAATCAAGTTTTTGAAAACTTGAAAAAAAATCAAACTTGATTTTTCAAAACTGATTTCTAAAACTTGTTTTTGAAACCTTGATTTTTCTAAACACACTTTTTTCATCTTGAAAAGAAATCAAGCTAGAAACTTTGGTGTTTCAAAAATTTTTTCAAGTCTATCTATGTGTTTTAAATTCAAAAAGTCAAGAGTTAGAAGTATCTTGATTTTGTCACCTGTGGTACGCCGTAACGATCATCAGTTTCCTTTGAAAAAGAGCTCAAAGATTCAAAAAATGCATAGCCGCTGTGGCTGAACAAATAGGCTATCGGGAGGAAATTTTGAAAACGGACTCGTGGCCTGGTGGGTTAGGCGTCTCCTCTCACGCCAGGTGCGCAGGTACGGGCAAGTGTTCAACTCGCGGGCCGGTAAATCATTTCGTGTAAAATGTGTCCCTTCACCCTCGAGTGTGCATAAGCGTTTGATGATGTGGTAAAACATGAACATGAACATGAATCGAAAAATCAAAGGTTGGCAAGCTGGGCTCTATGACCTACGGCTCGATGGGTGGCACAAAGTCAAAGACGGTTTTGTGGACAGGTTGAAAGGCGTATTCTTTTATCATAAATATGAAGCGATAGCAACGGGGAGGAAATTAATTCTAAAGAAATATTTGAAGTCCCATGGAAGAGTAAATGCTCGATTATGCCCACCCACCGAGGCTTTAAAAAATCAGTTCTGCAGCCTTGTAGCATGTACAGTACGTACTGTACATTGCTCTTGCTGACTAGTTTCACTTGAAGTATGGTTTGGCGTTGGTACAGTAATGTGGAGTGACAATTCACGATATTTTTTCGAAGGACCATCGTGGCTGTAAGAGCATCCTAAATTATATGCCCCTCGAATGAGCTACGCGTCTACTAGGCGTGGTTTGAAAAATGTGCACATGATTAGGCTTTTCATATTAAGGATTTATACTGTATCTCTACGAGGGTACCTGACGCTAAATTCCTGTGTGTTCAACCGAGTAGTGTATCCGCCCCTCTTATCTTTCTTAAACCCAAGACTAGCCGTCGGTATTCTCCTATAAATAGACCTTCAGCCGTCATTTTTTAAAAAATTTTGCCCGCACGTAGTTTTAAACATGGAGCAGAAACGATGTTTTCCAGCAGACAAGCCAAGAAACACAATCCTGTCCTAAAACACATTCATTGCCAGATTTTTATATTTTTGTGGTCTTTGTTGATGGGAAAGCGAGATAATTATTCGCTTTTCTTTTATTGTTTATAACCGGTACAAACTTTTATGCCATGCTTTTATGGGCACGCCTTCACACGCCAGCCAAGAAGAGCGCAGTAATTTGAAACAGGTGGCCATACAAACAGAAAACACTCGGAAAACCTGGCTAAGGTATATTCGGGGTGAATCCAATTCGATATAGCCCACAAAAAGTGCATTTGATATCAAGACGTGATCCAAAATAAAATAGAAGTAGTTTCAGATAAGCATCTATATACGTAACAGAAGCACTAAAACCGTCAGGTCCAGAAAGATATACTGCGCTTTTCGGATGACTTACGAATACATTTTCAAGACATATGATGTTCTAAAAAAGATTTATCAAGAATTAAAAGACTTTTTCAGCCCTTATCAATAAGAGAGCCTGTAAAAAAAAACCAAAGTCTGGTTTTTAGAATTCTAGAAAAAAGAGTTCCCTAGGTACAAACACTACCACACATGCATACAGTATATATAGTATGATATACAGTGCTAATCCATATTACCCACCCGTATACTCATATAATAAAGAAAACATTTATCACTGAGTGACTGGCATGACGCTGACTTATCATGTTCTAATCATGACAAAATGTAAAGTACATATGTGTATAAATTTTGAAAAAATGCTCAAGTTTTAATATAAACATATATGAACTGTTATGCACATAATTGTGTATTAACCTCTTGCGAAATTTTAAAAATTTAAAGAAAGATTGCTCACTCGATAGCAATAGGTGACGACAGAAAAGAACTATACATAAAAGTAGTACTGTACCTGTCAACTCACTGCTGCCTGTGCTTGCTGTATGTGATTATCACTAGCACACAACACGCGTGAGTTTGCATACCTTATAAAATAACACTATGCGCATGCCAAACGCTGGCATGGAGACATACTGAAGCAAAACACGCCAAGAAAAGACATGCTGTATTTACGCCAAGGTAGGCGCTGAAAACCATTCCGTGATTTGGTCTTTCCAAACATTTTTGTTGCAAACGCTCATTTCAAACAAATTTTCTTAAAATCCAGTCCTACGGCCCCGCGAACTGTCTGATCCTGTGCGGTCACTCAAGGGCAGAGAAAAAGTATTTGAACAACTCTTCCTGATCACAGTCTAAAATTATCAACTTATTTTGCAACCCTTGGAGTTAAAGCGAACATCGCCCGCTGCACAGCCAAGCATGAAAACGAAAAACAATGACCAGCCCGTCCTGCGCTAATTGCGCCCCTCTCAGATTTTTCTATAGAAGGCCAAGCCTACCTCGGAGGAAAATAGCTAATCGAAGAAGAAGCACAAAAGACCCGCGAAGAAGATGAGGGTTGTATATGCAGATTCCCTGAATTCACCTCCCGATAACATTCCCTTTGAAACGTTGGAACGGCATATCAGCAGGGTCACTGAGGTATTCATGTCAGCTAAAGAGATCTATCCCATGGACATTATGTTACTTTGGGTAAAAAAAGCTGACGAAACGAAGAATCTATGTTCAAACACTGAATTCCATGCTCATTGGGAGCGCTAATTTGAAAAAACCTGCATTGACATTCGATCAGTGGAATAGATTCTAAACCGTTAGAAATTTTAGTCCCCCATCCCTCCAAAATGACTGCTTTCATGCCGTTCCTCACCCAGCATAACAGTATCATTTGAGCGGTTTTGGTAATCATTCAACGGAAAATGCCATAAACAGGAAAAACATAACATTTTCGTGGCCACCAGATCACTCAAAGCCTTCTGATAAGTAAAGGAGACCAATGCTGCTCACCTGCTCAGCAGACCATCGACGGATGAGAGGGTTTACCAGACCGATCAGGTTAAAATACAGTATTGCAGCGTTTTGGGATCGCAAATAAGATTTGATAGCTATAAATTAAATAAAATGGGTTAATCGTGCAAATATACAAACAGATTTTTATCAAATCAGTGCGGGGATCTTGCAAAAAAATATTTTTGTGTTGACAACACTCTAGCCACGCAAGTCACTCCTCAGGAAGAAATTCAGTCGCTCGAGAGCAGCCTCCTCACCCGCACCGCGCTATCGGATCGTCAGGACATATTTTCAGTATATCTCACACCAGATACCGAGTCACGCTAACTAAGCCTTGGTAATTTCTTCCCCGCACGCTCGTCTCGTCTCGACATATTTCAAACCTTATTTATCACGATACCTTATAAAAGCCAATCTGTCGCCATGCCTGCACTATCACATAGGAGCACGCTCGCCAAGTGCGTCATGGGAAAAGACGAGATGCTGCGTCGTGTCCAGGCGAATAGCTAGACAACATCCATGCGGCGAATACCTTAGCTATGCGCTCTATGATATGGCAGGGGCACAGAGGGCAGTGGTCAAAGCGAGCTTAGCTAGAGCTCGCTCTAATCACTTCATCGGCTACCTGGCAACGCGGCAATAGAGCGGAAATCGAAACGGGAGACTAGGCGAGAGCCAAGGCCATAAAAACTTCCATGCGTATTTTCAATGCAGCCTAGCTCCCTCTTAGCAACGTTGGGCACATGGACAGTTTTGTTCATGCCTGGCGAGCTAATACACCCACTAGAAATGAGTATTTCTCACAGTTGGAAAGTTAGGAAGGAGAAAAAGAAAATGACTTCTTGCAATGATGTTGTCCAAGTGGCACTCATACGGCTGACAAGTGTGTGGGCGAAGGCAATAAATGGTTTGACTAATCTGTCTTGCTTATTCGAACTGCTGAAGCACGCCATGTGCTTCATCCTCCCCATGTAGTAGGCACGGGTGTTTTGGTTGGCAAAAGAATGATACAATTGATGTTGGAGCATTCCATTGACTTGATGAGTCAATTTCCTCTTAACCTTACATAGATGGGGTGAAAGTGAGTTATATATGTTCTTAAAAATTAGTTCGCCGTAACAGGAGTCGCCTCCCATTTACTCTTACTGTGTTCAGAACACGGGAGTGTTACATATTACATCTTACATATGTATGTCATGTACGTGCCAGAGGACTGTGTGCGCACTCGTGGAATGGACAAAAAATATTTCTTTTGTACCCCAGCGGGTGTTATATCCTCCTCCGCAAGTGCTCTTGAATCTACGCACAAAGCCATAAACCGAGCAACATCACTCATTTTTAGGCAGACCGTTTTGTATTTTACGCATTTGCGCGCAAGTCCAAGCGAAGTTTGAGTATATTACGATCTTATCATACGAACAAGGCAGCTGCACCAAGTTTGGTGCAAGTGTTGTAAGTCGATCCCGACGTTAGCAGCGGCCAAGTCTGTCTCACGCCACCTGTAAAATCGGAATCGGATCGAATTCAAGTGAATCTTGAACCAAAACCGCACTACTATACTGTACTATTTTATATCAGCATGAGCGCAGTCTTCACTGTCGATAGATACCCAGTCCTTCGTGACGTGCCGCAAAGAAAAAGGAAGAATAAGTGTATTGTAATTAATAACACAGGCAGAAGCAGTAGGTATCCAGAGCAAAATGTGAGCCTCATAACAGCATTCCAAAGAATCTTTAAAACCATGTACCTAAAGTATGGTACAATACAGTGAAATGAACGTGCTACAGGATAGCTTTCTTCACCACGTTACTTCCACTTCCATGACTCCAAACAAGACCAAAAGAAATCCAGGTACTCATGGTTGGCTCAGACTTCCACAGGACATGCTCGATTTCTCTAAATCAGTTGTAGCAGGTAATGCAGAATAGTTTCATCAGTGATTATCGGCATATTGTTTCGATACTGTCGGAAAACTATCCATCTACAAGTTGCAAATGGGCCTCGCAAACCTGCTGAACATCTCCAATCCAAAAGACATGATATTCATCGCCATGTAGTATATGTGTTAATCGTATTGTACCATGATGTTTTCGTATTTTTATGCATATTTACTGCATTTGGCACATAAATTTTAGGGGTAGTAGCCTGAAGACGAATGCAAAGTACAGTTCAGTTGTGAATTGGTGTTGCAAACCCGTCAACTAGGTGCGGTAGAAACAATTATTCTGCAACACTTCCCTGTCCTCTGCCTTCACTCTGCTCGCAGAGTCAGTCTTGCTTACTAACCGTTCCATTGCCTGATTGCGCCAAAATCCCCACTTTATACCCTGGGGCTACTGGATTTCTAAGGGTCTAAACCCGGCTCATCGGTGAGATAGGATGGAGCGCAGCGACGTGCGAGTGTACGCAGCTCGTTGGAGGACAGTATGGAACTTGGGCCAGATGACTGTGCGAACGCAGCTAGCGTTTAGAGGACTCCTTATATTGTACCCTGCTTTGTCATCAATCTATCACATGTTGCTCCGATAAATATAAGAGTACTAATCGCAAGAGTCGTGAATAAAAACCATCTCCATTAATCTTTAACCCAATCACTTGTTCCTGATCGAAATCAATTGGAGATTGTCAAATCATCATAATCGGCAAAGCCCCATCCTCCAGTGCCGATAGCGGCGAATCCACTAGCAGTGGCCGCAGAATTATCCAGTTTCAATTGACTGATCTCCGTATCCTCGAATTTGGCCGTGAATATATTGTCCTGCAATGTGATGGTATTCTGAGTTGAAAAAGGTTACACCGCAACTCTGCATAGTGATCTCGGATTTTGCTACCCGCCAAGGTGTGCAAAAGACTGGCCTGGCCTGAACTGGTATGCAATCTGAGCTTCTGCTGGTCCAGCCAAGTCCACCTTAAGTATTCCAACAATATGCTACAGTAATTTTTTTAGTTCGAATGGGTTTAAAGCGGAGAAACTATTTGAGGGGAAAACTTTTTGAGGGAAATTACAATTTATAGCACATTTTGCATAAAAGTTCTCCCAAATAGGAGAACTTTTATTTAATCTTATATTTAATCAAATAGGAATCTTATAATCGACGCGGACACCGTAAAGCAGGAGCACCTTGTAGCAGAGCGCGGAATCCACTTAATTAGCACACAGTCTTCTCTTCTCTACAACATACAATTCTCCCACACTACCCAGGGGGAAGTATTTGAGGGGAAATTGTAGAGCTGAATGGGTCTGCGAGGGAAAACTAAATAAGTATTGAGACACAGCAATTATTAGATGCCCAGTCATCGAGTGCTTGCTGGGCTCTTGTCATTCTAAGATCCCACTTGCGCACAGGCATCTCTTACCTTGATTCCAATAGTGACATTGTACCACTTATCATATTCAATAGGACGATCCAGATTTAAGAGCCCGCTATCCGTGATGTTCAGTCCAGCTGCAACAAAAACACACAAATTAGTTTCGCTTCTCAAGCTCCGAATCACATTACCAATATCCAGCGACACAGCGTAACCACGCGAGTTGGCAGTAATCCAGAAGAAAACACCATTAGCTGCTCCCATATCGCATCCAGATTTCGAAACGCGCAAGCCCAAAAATATTTGCGATGTTGCATTTGTGCTTGGGAAACGCACTCTGGCGCCGAGGACGACGTTATTCCTAAAAAATATGATCATTATATTTGTAACTGCAGGACTGATCGGCTTATAGAAGATGGACTTCGGGATTCTATGTAGAACTGGTTTTTTTCATCCCCTTTTGCGCTAAAATTTGATGAGTGAAAAAATAAAAGATGCAAATGACATGTCTTCCCTGTCATCAAAGGACATGTCTTGCTCGTCATGTCATGTCATACTTTATCCATAGCCAAGCACTATACAGCGCACTCGAGGGCTAAGGAACACAGTGTGCATACTGTGCTCGTACCAGTGTGCATACTGTGACTTGTAAGAGCATAGCGTGTCATCGCTAGAGAACTTGGTTCGAGGCAAGGTGCATGCAGTGTGTCACATGTCAGCAAATCCTCGCTTGTAGATTGAAGGCAGTTGTTACTGGCAAGAAGTCGATAGGTCAGAATTTTAAAGACGCAACAGGCGGGAGGGTTACCTAATTGAGGGTTAGAAGAGGATTCACGGTGAATGCATGCGATACCTTATACTGTATGACTTCCGCAGTTTCAAACAACCTCACCATTTTGAGTCACCAATTATGGCAGCTGGATAAGGATTAGTTTGTCCACACCAGACGACAGGCTGAGTTTGAACGACTTGACGAGCGAATTGATTTGCATCCGTTTGATCACGATAAATTTCCCAAACTCCGATTTGTGGTGAGAGCAGAAATGGTTCTTCGTTGGGTTGGTAACCTACAATAAAATACAGTATGCTTCAGACTTCAAGAACTTTTCGAGAAAGGAGAAAAGTTTGATGGTCCTGATGAGACAGGACACATGCAAGCAGAAAGTCGATCACGGCTGGATATGTGTATTGCTGCACGTTCTACACATAGTAGGAGACCCCCCAAAAAAGACTATCAATTATCATCCAAGTCGCAAACAGCACTTTCAATCCTCTGAGAGACTTCATTCCTCCCCAGTCAAAATCTAAATCGTGCTTCATACCATCGTCGGGCTGCACCATACTCCGAGATTCGCTATGTTTCTATACGCGCCTATGCTGTCGCTTCGCAAATTTCCCGTAACTTTAGTGCAGCAGAAATCTATTAATCAATCATCAATTGTCGAACATTCAGTAGTCTGGTCGTATCAAAAAAACTATGCCACCGAAACTGCTCTTTCACGCTGGCCTGAACTCTCCGTCCACCAAACTTTGTTTCTACATTAGCGCAATTCCATAGACCTTCCCTCACGCACCCCGCTGGAATATTAGGGTGAGCTAACAAGGGAACATTCAATGGAAATCACCTCAATGGAAATTTAGCGATGACCTAACGGCTTCCCGCAGACAACTTACTGCTTTCGAAAATACGTCCCCTGATTGTAAGTTTCAACATGCGCATCATGCAAAACTAGAGCAGCTACCAAATCGGGCTAACTCACTCTCAAAATCATCGAAATAGGGCAATGGAAAGGGTTTTGACGCTGGAATCGGTCCAAAATCGCCTTTTTGGCCAACTTGCGCAGTGGACAATGTGTAGACACTGTCGGTATCCAGATCCAAGGCCAATCGGCCTCCGTTCACCTGAGTCAAAGACCGTTCATTATCTGCTGGTGCATTATTGGGCGATCAAAAGTCTTACCTCAACTTTGCCTTCGTAGTGGAAGACCACATTCTGCTGTGGGTCACCAAAGTTGAATCGTGTTCTCCATAGATGCAGCTGAGATAATTGTGCCTGAAGTACAAAGTAATTTTTTCATGCTGTGTATTGATGACAGCATCGATTGAGCATTTTTTTTACAAAGAAATGTCGATAGCAGAGCGTGAATTATTACGCCAGGGTGGATAGGTGTTTGAATTTTGCGACCGGTCTGTATGAAGAACGTGCATCTGAAAGCCCACTTTCATAAACATTTTCACATCACTACTTTTTATTCCCTGGTTAATTTTGTGTTCTTCAGCGGGTGGTTTTTTGATCAGGTTTTCTTGTCAGACGACTCCAGTAAAATTTTGTGCATTGTCAAGTTGTCAAATGATAAAAACAGTCATCTTGATTATCTCCCAGTAAAACAGGAGGCTACTAGTCCTTAGCTACTATCCTTTAGCGCAAGCATGTTTTTTTAACAGTTGTGGGAGCGCCGGGTTTTTTAAATCTGCAGCTATTTGTGAAACGAATTCATCACAGCGACTCTTTTTAGCCCCAGCTTGCTCCTCCTTCTTTTTGATGCTACCCAATTTTTATGAATATTCCGTCCTGGATCGTACTATTTGATTCCGAATATCCAAGGTGACAAAAAATTTTTTCCTAAAACTAAAATGCCCTTACAAATGTTCCGCCGAACTTGAATATGGCTTTCTGTTGTTGGACAGTGTACGGAGGCAGCGATGGGCGAATGCATAAAGAATGATCATGGGTCTAAAAGCAGGAGAAAGTGACATTTATAAATAATTGCACGCTTTCTCAATTTCTATGATTGCGTACCAATGTTTCAATGACTATAGTTAGATTTTTTCGGTCTTTGCTGGTCAATGATACGTACGAACCACCGTATTTCAGTAATCCCACGCCGTGGCCATGCAAAAGGTATCTGTAGCCGATATTGGTGAACTGGGTGGTATGTGCTGAAAAGGAAATTATGTCCTGATTACAGATTTGTGGCGTAAGAAGTGTATGGTGACCCCATCGCTAGCCAATGGCACCATTCAGGTCGCGTAGTCCTACTGCAGGAACAAGCCATAGTTGTGCGTACGCCCACTCGGGGTACATGGCGGTGCCTACATACTTCATATACTGTATGAACACAGATGTATGATAGACATTGCGTTAAATGCGCCCTAATACCTAAGATACGCCTCTACGGCACCAAAGTACAAATAAAACGTATGCTCAAATGCTAATACTTAATTGATATTTCGAATGCCGAAAGTAAAAACCCAGAGATAGATCAGGCTCTGACTAGCACCTGATATCCAAATGGGATTCTTGACTTCGTAGTAACCACTCCAGGGCTCAACGGCATTCATAAAGCCGTCGTATTCGTAAGGCAGACCTCGATAGTAGCTAGAGATCAGATTCCACGCAGTTGTACTGAAAAAGGCACAGTGAGGATCCTTTTCATGGTCAGAACACAAATCTCACCTGGTCATGTACCCGTTGACATAATTCTGATTGAGGATCTAGACCACGAGATCAGAGATGTAATGGCAAGCAACAAAATTCATCTCTCCCAACATACCCTTCCCCAGCAACCAGCCCCAACATCATCGTCGAACGTGCTGTAATCTTCCGATGACCAGATGGAATAGTTAGTTGCGATGGCTTCTTTTGCGATGATTGTACCAGGATAATGGACTCTGCAACGACAATCAGGCTTGCAGATTTCGCAGCACAAAGGGTGCGCTACCACTCTGCACCTGCCGCACCAACTGCTCTTACCCAAAGGCGTAAACAGCACCGGCCACGGTGGTATTTTTCATGACGGAATACACATCGCCAGACCATCCATCGCATGCAACGATGGACACATTCTGCAAATTATTACGGTTCAAAGCTTTGCGCAGTTCGATCACATAATTCAGGTCGCAATATTTCTCGTTCCAAATCTAGAAAAATTGATAAAACCTTTTAAATCGATGATGGCATTACATGAAGTAGCCTGCGCTTTGGAGCCCTTGCCAGAAGACGGCGCGGCTGGACATGCTAATGCAAGCATGCTGAGCTTGAACAGGCGCATAGATGCTGGAAGCCAAAAATTTTGGCTACCCCATAATCTGGAATATCATATAAGGAATATCCTTTTCTTTTTTCCATATTCCGACATCGATTCTAGGGTCACAAACCAGGCCACGTGATGGACCCCCTCCCGCATCGCTAACGTCGCGTCAAAGCTACAGCGTAACTTCGTGCTTGTCCAACATGACTGATACCAAACTCGGAGAGGGAAGTTTGAATATGGCAAGGAGTGTGTGTTTAGGCGCCTCGTTGGTGAGGACAGTTTGCGGTTAGTGGTGAACTGCTGGTGGTTGGACGATAAATGGTCTGCCTGGTTTAAAGGCATGTCCCGATGGCAGTTAGGGCATGCCACTTCCATAGGGCCTTAATGTCAGCACTTGTAAGCGACATCTGGATGGCAATCCCAATTGGTGTGGCTGCAACGAAGGTAGCATTGTCTGTGCTGCGTTGCAACACTTTAGATATCATGCGGGCTTAACTAACTGATACTTGACATCAGAGAGTGGCCGTAGAATCCTTGGCTCGCCCTAGGGTTAGGGCTGAACAGAGAATGGCTTAACCCACAGGGACTACCCACGCAGTCCACGGGCACTTCGTGATGGGATTCATGGGGTTTGAATGTGGGATGAGAATAGGACCCAAAGAGCGCGATGGTGGCATTCCATTGATACCACGACCCACAAGGGGCAGTCGAGCAGTGAGACAACGAGAGCAGCCAGCTGACAACTCGTGCACCAACTGCACGACTGCTTGAAGCTTCTGTCAAGGAGTTGGTGATGGACACATGAGAACGCTCTCTTACGATTAGAGCGACATGGATTGTAAGACCAGCTACTTCGCTAGATGCAAACTCATGACAAAATGAGTGACTATAGAAAATATCCGCTGCAGCAAACCTGCTGGTCGTTTCTGGTGCTGGAAAGGTCTGGTGCAAAACATAATATAATAGATGTTACAAAGTATAAAGTAAGTCGAAGTGAGCGGGTCTATAACGCGAATGCGGGCTTCAGCAAGCGGTTGTGCGCCTGCCTTGCGTGTAACGTCCTAATATAAGGCCACAAACCGGGCTACGTGACGGCTCCCTCATGGCTATTGTCGAGGATTGCAGGGGTATCGTCGTGGTATTCCAACACGACTGATGCCGGAATTGAAGAAGAGAACAATTGTGCTTACTCCGATATAGTCGATATCCAAATTATGATACTTTTTTGCTCCTTGAATCCACTTGATCGTGTACAAAGCAGTTTTTGTGTAATTCGTGTAAGGACTCTGCTTTCCACCGCCGATCCATCCAGGCCAGGCCCATGATAGACCCCACAGTTTGATGTCTGGGTTGCGCTGAAAAGGCGATAAGGTCTGTAAACTGACTATGCTGAGATAGACGATACAGTAAGGCCAACACGTGAGAAAGGGCCCTGAAAGAATGGCGTTGCGATAACAGCAGGTGAAATGGAATGCAAATTTTCAACCGAGCCCAAACTTAAGAAAGGGGACGTATCCAAAACTTTATCATAAAAAACGACTGTTGATAATATTTTACCTGATCTCCTGTGAAATCCTGATAAGGGAAATCTGTTCAGAAAAACAGAAAGGAGCTCACTTTTTTCGCTTCTTTCATCAACCACCACTCATAGCCCCGATTGTAATTCTCGTCCCATTCTTCGTGCATATGTGAAGATTCTGTTCCATCTAAAATTACAAGTTAAGAACCATTTGTTACGCCTATCCGTCCATTTTCCATTAGAATCCTATTTTCACCTGTGCTTTGATCATCACCACCAATCTCCACTTTTAGAATGTGCAAACTGGCTCCGAAGTTGGGCTAGAAGTCGTGAATAAAAAATGAGGTAACAAAATGGCAACAAAACCGCATCTTATCAAAGCAAGATGATGGGGGCACGAGGTAGCGCTCACCTTGAACAAATAATCCAGGATTTGGCTTCTCTGTGGTTCGACATAGTTGACCAACAATTTCGATGTCGCCAAAATTAGAAAGAACTCACTAGCAGCTTTTCTGTTCAGTCAGTGCACCCTCGTTATCTTACCCCTCCTCCACTCAGTCCGCCAATGCCATCGAATTGTCTTCCCAATCCCAAATCGTCAGACACTTCGTACAATGCCAATGGCGGTGGTGCTGGCTTAGCACAGTACACACTACCAATAATGCATAGCTTTATCACCAAACGAACGAATTCTCCCATCCTGACAAGCAAAAACACACCCAGACACTGGACTGGACTAGAAGCAGTCCAAGGTGGCACCAAAAGCAGGAGCAGCCGTCGGCGAGCTGAAGGAAGCTAGACTAATAGGCGGTGTGGGGCTGTCGAAAGTAATATATAGCGCGTCAGTTGCCAAAAAGGTGCGTGCTGATCATAGGACTGCTAGGCAGCAAGGCGTAAGCTGTTTACAAGGGGCGACCAAGCCAATGATAAATGGGTGGCAGCTCCTTGTCGGCGACAATGTGCTTACTCTTAGAGGCAACGAAAGGTCTGATAAGAGTGGTGCGATTTACAGATGGTGCTGAAGATAGGTGTATCTGTATGTCACACTGACGAACCACTGTCGGGTGCAAATATGTTGGCGTCACCGAGTGACCCTCCCTGTTAGTTATACATACAGGTGTTATGCAACTCTCAATCAGCAGCGGCCGCGGTGGTACAGTGGTTGGACATTCCTCTGCCCGTATTTCTTGGGAGCGAGTGGCTGGGCTTGTCCCGGGTTCGATCCCCGGTGATGGAGGTCGGTTTGCGAACCATAAGCCCCGGCTGAACGTGCACGCTAGGTCGTGGGTGACTCACCCGGTACTGTCGAGGTGCTCCGAGTGGAGAGACGGAAGCCAAACGAGTAGACAGTCGGCTGTCGAACCAACAGCCCGCCCGTCATCGTCTGAGGAAGTCTGTGCCCGGTCCAGGATGCCCTCGCATGGATGTGCTTCTAGTGGGGATACGCAGAAGTAAGCTGCTGTGTGCGCCAATCCCCGCACAGCCCTGCTTTGAAGGTTTGACTGCTGGCCGGTTATCGGCAAACGGGCTTAAGCCCACAAAACTTAAAAAAAACTCTCTATTAGCGTCCTAGGTACTTTTTACACAGTCAGAAGCATAATTACGGAGGCTAAACGACTTTAAAATAGCCCGAACAGGATACAAGCAAGGGTGGATTGGATATCGAGCAGATCCGGCGCAAATGTTCCAGCGCCAAAGTACTGTTTCTATTATTAGGCACCCATGCTGGCATGTAGGCATACACAAAAAGGCCGCTTGTGTGGGGATAAAGCACATGAGAACGAAGGGTAAAAAAATGTGGGCAAAAACATGCATGTGTAAAAAATGAATGTTTGCCCTGGGTTTTAATATGACACATACTGTATTTCACATAGCAGCTCTGAGGATATAAGCGATGGAGATACGAGTGAGGACTTTCATGAAATATATGCTCAAGTTTAATTAATTTGAGTTTCCTTTCCTATTTCTCATGTTTCATGATTTTCGCAGTCAGTCAACATTTACAATTTTGATGATCATGAAACTTGAGCAGACCTTGAAAATATTTCAAGCATTACCGATGCAGAGCACGCAGTATGCGAGACCTGACGATGAGGCCTTTAAGATGGGATTTTAAAGATTCGGGAGATATCGATCAAAAACCCTCCGAACTGTGGAGACCTGTACAGCACGATATGAGTCCACAAATAGGCGCCATTTTGTGGACCTATTTTTTGATTTTCTTGTGGGTGATAGATGATGATTACTGATTTCTAATCAGCGCTTATAGAATTGTTGGAACATAATAGTGAGCAGGAAAGTGGTTTGCGGTATCGTGCAGCTGTGTACACACAGGACTATGAATGGTGGCTACTGGAGCGGGCACTCAGAGCCTTGTTCCCCAACAAACCGCGTTTCCACCTTTGGGACTGTTCATTCTTCATGGGTTTCCCTCCCCGTCTCCTAAGCCTAGTCTAGTATCACAAATATAATAATGGCAAGTATATAATAAGAAGTGCAATAATGGAGGAACTATTCTCAAGTGAGGAAACACAAGGTTTCGAAAGGGTCCCAGCCAAGCAGCCGGTGGCTGTACTTGGAAAGTGAACCTCAGCTCGAATGCTCATACGAGCGGGGATTTACGGGCTTGGCTCATGGGAGATCTGAAAAATTACCTCCTCGCTTCTCCAACTCACTTGCTCCATTCAAAAATTGAAATAAACTGCGGAGGAAGTTCCAATGATTGCACAGACTGTGAAATTAGGATCGTAGACGCCTGGAAGGCGCCATGCTATCAGCTCTCAATGGCGATGGTCAGCGTTTTTTATTCAGATGTTGATGCGACTGCAATCTGGGTGGCCTCCAGCGCTCCTGGTCTGGCTCTTATCGCGTGGCAGTGTTAGCAGGTTGACAGTCCGATTAAAGGATCAAAAGCCCCACACCATGAAAAGTTTTCTTTTGCAAATCCAACTCGGGTTTCCGCAATCATTTTCAGAGGCGAACATACTGGCAGACGCAGACATTCACGATTCGTTGCATACTACTCCATATCCGATATTTCAACATCATCAACCTTTCACTGAAAATCACAGTCCAGTCTCAACCGCAATTCATATCAAGCAAAAAACCAGTATTCTACAATGCACGATACAACCAGTCCAATCTTTCAACCGTCTCAGCTACTTTACAAACCAAAGAAGGCATTTTATCAAAATAAAACTAAAAAACAAAACTTCAGACACTGGGCGCCTGCACCACCCATTTATAGAAAGATCACAGTAAGCGCACATTGGCAAAGACACTTGCTCACAAAATATACTGTTCTATCCCCTCCCGGCATGACGGTCCGTCCAACATGCAAGCTAAGCCACTTGACTAAAAAACTGGCACAGCATCTGCAAACAAGAAAATTGACCTTGCTAGCATCTAACCAGCTCTTTCGAAATCCTTTTAAATCGATTCGTTGCCACAAGCGACTTTTCAGTTCAGTGTCACACATGCATAGCGCTGATCAGACCCATCAAAGCCACGCCCGTAATAATGTACACTAGCTGCATTGCACTTTCCCTGAAAACAACAATATCTAATTTTAACTCATATTACGCCTCAACTGGACATCAACTGGCTTCATACGACTTCCTCTGCTCATGATCATGGCATGGCATCCGATTGATTCGTGGCGCCTGCCTCTCCTGACGCAAGGTGTGCACTACTGTACTGGCGAGTAGGTACAGCAGTGTGTCTGTGACCAACATTCCTGGAACTCTCTGACTGCAAGTAAACCACTCCCGCTGATGTTTCAGTGGCGGACAAAGTCGAGAGACTTGCCTTGCTACAGCTGGAGTTTTTTGCCCCAGAGACCTCAGTGTCTGATCTCTGTCTTCGCCTAGGCGCGCTGGTTGCATCCCCTCAACTTCCCAACAATGCATACCTTGGTTTAGTGATGTTGTCTAGCATGAACATAAACAGTTAGCCTTTGAACAAATGACAATATCTAATAGAGCTGAGATCATACTTTACATTCCGCTAAGACCAACTTCCCGTAAGGGGCCATCCATAAAGGGCAAAAAGTGGTCAGGTGCGGTCGGGGAGGGGGGGAGGGGGGAGGGGAGGCGGCCAATGGTCGACCGCAGCAAATTTTTAAACTAATGATGACAAAAAACACCTTTTATCTTAACCAGTACCTACTGCGCTCTCAAACCTTCAAAACTTTTTGTCTTGTCTTCTCCTTGGTCGGTTATTTTCGATAATGCAATTTCGGGTTCATCAGGACTCTTATTTCCAACTAGAATGGCATCTGGTCCAAAAGGGGGAAGTTGGGAGGCGCCAGCTCAGCTGGTAGGCGTTGATCCGCCTTGCTTGCCCGCAACCCTGACTGGGAAACCGAGGTTCTATTCCGACGGAGGGCAGGCAGTTCAGTAGCTTGTGGCTGGCTTTGGACACCTGGCTCTGGGGGACACCCCTCCCCTACTACTATTAAATGGTGGACGCCCACCCAAAGAGTAGAGAATTGGGAAACTGTCCTCGAACACCAGTCGGGAAGGTCCCGAAGCTAAGCCTGAGTCCCTTCTCGCCCAGTATGCCGTCGTGTTGAGGTGCTCCCAGTGAAGACACGGGGAAAATGCCGTGAGAGCTGGTCACCTCGAGGGATAGGTCGGGATCAGCTTTTTCCAGGATCGGGATCAGGGCAATCAGGGGATTCTTTGTTTGAGGTCGTACGTTGTTTGTTTGCTATCATTATCGATTTGAGCCGATGTTGCTGTTGCCTCTTCATCGTAGATACGATGGATCAGAGTGTACCATGCTTATGCATATCATAATTATTAGCAGAATCCCGATGCTTCAATGTCAGGATCAGGATCGGGATCCCAACCTATTCCTAGTCACTTCACAGCCTCGCTTATCATATCATGACTGCTGGCCAGCCAATATGATTGAAAGTCCCGTGGAGAATTGGGCCAACGCGGCCCAACACGCAAAACTTTTTAAAAAAATATGGGGGAAAGTTGGTAAAGGCTTTTACAAAATAGAAATCCGCTCCATGAATCAAAAAAAGATTTGTCTTCGAAGGAGAGAGCACCTTGTCGAGCTTAAGAAAGCATAGGATGAAACATTTCATGAAACAGCGTTTGGAAAAGGGGGGGGATGGCTGAAGTGGTCGACCATTTTTGAGGGGGGTTTGCGAGAAGTGGTCGGCATGCGCTCGGGCGGGAGGGGGGGGGGGTCAAAAATCAAGATTTTGTGCGGTCGACCTTTATGTATGGCCACTAAATGGCAAAACTTTTAACTCTCACCGCCTTTTACAAACAGCCCAAAAGCCAGCCTCTTATCATTAGTAATGCTGCAAAGATTCTTGAAGGAAAAGCACTTTCAGCAAGTTCCTGGCCCAGAACAGATTAAGAAATAACATATAAGCGAGTCGAGAATTTGAATCATTATGGCTATGCTCCTTGAAAAACGACCATCACGTCAATTTAGTACAAGTCGCAAGACAAAATTCGTCTTGTGTAAACATTAAATGACAAAAATTTACACTTTTTTATAGTTCCCAGAACGAATGACAGCGTAGACTCCATTTCTACACTCTGTGCATAGGATTATTCCAAGTTTTATCTCCCACCAAAGAAAAACACAATTTTACTTACGTCAAGGATTTCTCTTTCAATAAATCAGGCAATACTTGTACCAAGGCAACATTCAGGAACCCGCCAGCAGTGAATGGTAATATCCAACAAGCCGCACGACGTTCCAAACCAACGGCGTCGCTGTGGCTCAACAAGGCTACGCTGGCCCCCAACAGACCACCAGTGGCAGTGATCAGCTGCAATACATTGAAGAAAAAACTATCATAAGCTTCAGGAAGTTGAAATTCAAAAGTCGAAAATGTGGTGAAACTTTTAATTTTCTTAAACGCTCCTCTTCAAACTTTGAACAAACAACTAAAAATTCTGTTTAAATCCAACCTAAATTATTACCTGTGCTTTCACAGCCGACCATCGATCAAAATCAGCTCTTAATAAAATTGCGAAGTCACTGATTTCATGCGGAATTTCGTGAACGAGAATCGCGAACGTGGTCAGCATTCCAAACTAAACGAGAGCATAAACATCCCCTTTTAAGCGATTCAGGTGCATGCAATAGCGGACATGTGCCCGGTATCTACGCGCGTATCCCACCTACCTTTTTCTGTTTTTCTTTTTAGAGATATTCTTGTTCAAGATCGGGACTGGGATTTGGTATCCTGACTACACAGTATTACCCTGTATAGGGGCCTCGCTTACAATGACATGTGCAAAGTCTCATATGAATTAATGATGGGACTAATACGCCATCACCACAAGCATCGACCGACCCACCGACCCGGCCGAACCGACCCACCGATCCAGGCCGGATCGGTTTGGGGGAACCGACTCAAGCTGTGGGTCGGCCGGATCGGAATTTTGAATTCCCGCCAAAATATCTTCTCTGGCGTTCAGTCATGTCTTCATGCAGGCAGCTAGGATCGACGCTTCAACCCACTGGACTTGTCGCCCATGCATGACATCGACTTTTTTTGCAAGTTTCGACCCCATCCACCTTCTGTCCACATAGGAGCGCAAGGGGTCATTTGACTTGTGAGAGGCTGATTGGGGGCAACCCTGACTGAAACGCCTCAGTTTTATTCTGGCTGAAGACGTCAGTTTAGGAAACCCGTTCTCAGAGAACTGGCTGTGGGCGATTCACCAGGAATTCAATTGGAGGCGGAAGTGGTGCCCTCGATTGAGAAAACTGGTCCTAATTGCCAGTCGGGGCCCTCCGTTCTTGCCCTCTATCATCCGCAAACGTTGATTCTAGCGCAGGATGCTCTCGGCGGTGATGCTCAAGAGGAGCAGCTACAAGTGAGGCCGTCAGAGGGAACCTGCCATGTGAGTTGATCGCCTCACACACTGCCGCACCCCGGCACCCGTCATTATGACTGCTGGCTGGCAACTGGCAAAACCCATAGGAAATTGGGGTAGGTGGGGGCCCAGCCCAAAAACATTTAAAAAGCTGTCCTCATACCGGCCACCTTCCACTCTAAGAAGTCAAGTCTAGAAGCGAAACGGGATATTGCAGGTGCTGTTTGACGGTAAAAATTTGTGAAATTCTACGCTGTCGCCTCAGACAGCATGGGGCAAGGGACGAGCACGTTAACTTAGTCCTAAAGTTCTCCTCCCCCTGTCCGTTTTTGTCCGAAATCCGTCAGCCCCTTCTTCCTGACTGTGGGTGTCTGTAATCGATGGTTATCGATCGAAGAAAAAATGTGCATCATGCCAGAAAACAAAGGAGTGGGCGCAATACCACGTTGGGTCGGGTGGATCGGGTCGGTTTGGGTCGGATCGGGTCGGTTCTGGATCGGGTCGGGTCGGTTTGGTGACCTCACACCCGGGTCGGTCGATGCTGGCATCACCAGCAACACAAGGTATTGTATTAGCAAGCCAGGCATAGAAAAATCGCTTGGAACCAGCAGCCAATTTAAGCGCATCCGAAATATCTGTTACCAAGCCTGGCAGGCGTAGGAGGGAGGTGGCCGACCGAAGTCAGCGGGAAAAAACTCCGACTACTGTAGAGCAGGTAAGTCTTACGACTATACCAGCGGGTGAAACATCAACCCGACGGGTTGACGTCTCCCAGCCAGGGGAGAGTATCGATTATTCTTTCCCACTCGCCATGGCCTGCCAGGCATGAGGGTCATAGGAGACTCGGTGTCACTCGCTTAGAGGGTTATATATCCCTCATTCCAGAAGTATCCAGAAGTAGTATAGCTTTTCGGCTAAAAAAGACGCATGGTTCCATTGTTTTAGCTTATCAGATTTCTCGACGCGGGAAAAATATTCCAAAAGTTTGCGCAGCGAAGGGCAATCGTGCTTCTACTGAGGTGCTTTGTACTCTATATAGTCGCTGCTACACAATCAAGCTTAAATTTTTTTAGCAAGCAGTTTCTATGGTAATTTGTGAGGTTTAAATTTTTTTTCTCAGTTCTAGGACAGACAGTCGGATAGGTTCCATCGTTAGACTGTCTCGATGCTGATGTCATTCTGCAAAATTTTTGAGAGCATAATGTACATCTGCACATGGAACTTGTCATCCACTTACAAATGACATCGAATGTATCTGCTACTTTCCCCGCTCATGTGCCAACTGCCATTTGTCAAAACGTGACTTTGGTTTTTTTGGAATCATAACCCAATTTTATCGAAATCAAGACCAGGATGGTTGGGGTATGGCCATCCTGACTGGGATAGGTATCCAGAACAGACGTCAATTCTTTTGGGGTCCACCCATGCATGCCTCACTCAGCACTCCGCCAGGATGCAGTTATAACAGACACACAACTAAGAGATGAGCCCAATCAAATCCCTGAAAACTGTACTTTTCTGTTCACCGAAAGGGCCTACGATATTGTGCCTCCCTTGGTTTCTTCATTTTTCTGGCCATTTTTTACTGTATCCATCAGCGTCCCACGTCCCAAGCTCCAATCGCACCCCACCTTTGACTGCAGTTTTAAAATGCTGCCGTCTGCTGTACAGTTTCAAGCTCGCCTGTGCGAGCCCGTCTAATAATGCTAGACCTTTTTGACCCTCTGCAGGGAGCTGGTAGCTGCGTGCGAGCGTCACCCGTCAGCGTGATGTTTCGGCCATACATCAAGTCGGGAGACTTTGTTGCCTGCCATGCTTACTTGGAGGGCCGTCACTCCCTCCAGTACTGTATCACAACACTGGACGCTAATTTCACAGTCAACTCTCCTTCCAGTTTATATTCTAATCAAGTAATTTTCAAATCATACCTTCACGCTGACTGAAAAACTCGCTCCCACAGCCAAGCCGTGCGTGAAATTATCGATGGCATTTGCGCAAAGATTGACGAATGCGGCCGCCTATAAACGTAAAAAAGATTCGTACACATTGTTGCTTCCGCCATTGTCAATATTGTCGCGACGATGATAAGAAGCGACTTATGAACTGATAAGAATCCTTTTCCGTCTCGGCGAGTCTAAGGCAACCACTTGCGTACAGTTCCTATCTATGTCCTTGTGTATGTAAGCATAGACGGGTGAACAGCACACAATGAACACGGGTCCAGACAGATACGACTCATATTCATATTCTGTCTGCGAGAACTGATTGACAGCAAGCTATTGTGCTCCATACTCCGGGGAGGAGGTCAGTCTTCCAGCTTCTAGTTCCAGTCTTTCAGTACAAAATTCACTTCATGCTTTTGTTCAAACATTGGACATTTTCTTACCTTATGCTTAGAATCTTCAGCATTCGAAGCACATTTCTCCACTAGGAAGCACAATACCGACCCGAATATGACCCACATTCCCCAATTCTGCGCACTGCCATCTAAAAAACATTTCAAAAGTCAATAAATAATTTAAAAGTAAAAAAAACATGGCTTACCATTTCCTCCCACCGACGCATATCGCCATGTTTCAGGTAAAATGTGCAAAAAGACGTCACCGAGTAAACTGCCGACGGCGAAGCTCAATAATCGGTTTAGCGTACGTTCGCTGCCTGAAAAAACGTAAGAGATAGAATTTAGGCATAGCTGGCAGGTGAAATGATAAGAGCTGTGGTGTCTGAAATAGTCCATGTCGCAAAACAGTTTCAGGCAATAGAAGCAAAAACATTATATATTTGTCAAAACGAAAATCAGGTTTCTGTTTTTAAAATTTACCATCTCATGGCACAACATTAGAGCGAAAAAATAATAATCAAGCTTATAAAACTGTCAAGTTAACAAAAAAAAAAAATTTTTAAATTTTAAAATTTGGTCGATATTATTAAAAAATGTCAATAGTACCATGTAAACTATTCTTACGGGATAAATTCGAGACTGAAACCAGAAATAAACAAAAATATTATCTTGATCGCGAAAAATGCGAAACTACACAGCACCATCCACCAGCCCTTGAAAAAGCTAGCATCACGAAATGTGGCATTGAAAAACGTCAATGTTTTGCAAAAAAAAAGGAAATCTGCACAGAAAATGCACAAACCAAGACCTCTTATCGGTGCTCTTTTACTTTTGGCTTCCTTCCTGGTCGTTAGCATGGATTATGAAGCAGACCAGGGCCGAACTAAAAGAGAGCCGATGTCTCGATTATTCGAAAAAGCCTACTGTGAATGCGTGAAAAAAACAGCGCAGCTCGTTGTTGGTAGGCAATTTTCTCTGCAGCGCCACGATCAAAAACAGGAACTGCTGGAACGCAAGAAATCAAAATTCAGACCAGTCTCAACAATGAGTTGATGCAAAGTGGAAGAAGTACTTTTTTCGATAAGGAGAGAACCTAATGGGCCTATGGCAAGAATATCGTGCGGGTCGGTATGAAACTGCTACCCGTTTCGAATGCTCTGGTCTTGAAACAAGGATTCCTTGGAGGCCAAAAAGATCGCACTTATTACCTACACTGTCAGTACGAGATTCCCATTGCTGATTATTCCCTAACCGAATTAGATTATTATCAAAGTCCCAAACCTTACCTTCTTTTCGATGTGCCTGAGATGAATGCGAACTAAGAAATATGGCTGGAACGACACCGGTCATGGCGACGATGATCGATGCGAGGGCGCTCCATGCCCAAATCGATGTCCTTCGATCGAATGCAGATCCTGACATGGTCGATACGAACATTTCATCTTCGTCATTAGTGCCGAATAAAAGTCTCGAATTAGTCAATAAACTCGTCGTAGTTAGCCATGCAATTATGGAATTGATAAATCCACTTTCGCCATCACCATTTTCCATTTTACCGCGTCCACTCTCTCCGCCGCCGCTCGTCCCGGCTGAACTGTCCAAATCGACTAACGGCGACGCTGATTTCGCTGAGGAGGATGATGAAGACAAATCCAACGTTTCCTCGACTATTCCACCAACCACAACAATAGAAAAGAATACGATGGGCACAAACTGAGAAATTGTGAAAAGCATGTTATTTTATGATGAAATTCTCCGCTTCGACGCTTCGATAACGATCCACCGTGAAAACGAAGACGTCGGCTCTTGAATTAGAAAGTTTATTTGATTCTCATTAGCAACTGGTTCGACATGTAGAACGGTGTGCGGTGAATCGACCAATAAAAGCAACGAAATGAACTTATTTGGTAAAAAAAGAAAACTAAAAATCCAACAATCCTGAAACAGCAATTTCGAGAAGCAACCACGAGTCAATGCGAGCAAATCGAAGGACGGTTGAGTATGTGAAAGATGAGACGAGGAATGAGAGCAGAAGAGCGGCGAGCGGACACGACACGACTGCATGTATAAATTATGCAGGCGGAAAAATTGACAGCCCACTGGCAGCCGAGTTTCTAGAACAGACCTTATCGCACGCAGTCAAGTTGTCTGCTAGCTACTCATGACAATAAGCCGGGAATTTGAATTTAGATGCTGATCAGCACATGAAAACTTGTGTCCTATTCTTTACACAGTATACAGAATATTGTCTTGCGCGCGCTAGAACATGTCTGCCCACCGCCAGATCCCACCTGAAATCAAACACAAGGAGAAGCTAACAATGGATGCTTGAACACCGTCGCAACTGGATTTCTGGTCCCGCTGTTCCTCTGCTATGGTTTCACAAATGCACACAGCGTGGCAGCTGCGAGCGCATAGCTTCACATATTTGCTTTGGATTGGCTGCCACACGCCCGCAGTTCCGGTTTGCACTCTGGGCCCGCTTGAAATAAGTAGAGAGAGGGACAATGTAAATTTGTGGGGAGTGGTTCCCTTCGATAGTTCGGCAAGTTGTGCGACAGGATAAAACGCAATATGCTGTACATAAAAGCTGCGTTTGCATGTAGCCGCAACAGACAAGCCACTCGGGATGCTGGTCACACAATACATCACAGAACTTGGAGGTATCTTATGAAGTATGCATGCATTGCCTTTTGACTACTTTCACTTTACACTGCCAGAACCATGCACTGCACTGTACATGCACTGTACTGTCCCGCAGTTCCATGCGAAATGTAGCACGGGGGTGACCGATGCCAGGAGAGGGTGGGCTCGCTCTGTGCTGTGCAACCATGCACAGCGAGACAGCCACGGCATGCCTTCAACCAGCAACTCGAATTGCCGATTGACGTCGGCTAGCAATTAGATAGCGAAATCATGTGCTTGGAAATTCCTATCAGTTGTGTTCCATCCAGTAGGCATTGATTCACTAGTCGGGCCATGCAATATTTACAGTGGGCTAATCTTCCCCCTGTGCATCCGGCCACGTCTGAATTCAAGTAGAAGAAACACGAAGATCGAGGTGATCGAGCTTGACATACAAGCATGCCTTCCGGAACTGGAAAGAGGCACCACCGTATGCCGCCGTTTTCTTTGAAAAGGCTACTTTGATCACCGCAAACCCCCACTTTGTTTCCACCTCAGTGACCAAGCCTGGCAGGCTTAGGATAGGCCATCCTCTCGTACCAAGCGGAAGGACTGATGTTTCCGCCGGAATTCACGCCAGGGGGGGGGGGGGGGAAGGGGCCGTGGATACAGGTTTGATCCTGCAGTACAAGCGAAGGATCTTATAGGATTTTTAGCAGGTCGGGTTCAGCTTGTACAAAAGTACCTCTCGCAGGTCCACTCTAAGATGCCAGAGTTCCTATCGAGTTCGCGCAAAAATGAGATAAATAAAATTTCGAAACTTCACAAAGTTTGGTGACAAGAAGTCGAATAAAACGCACTTGATTGCGAATCAGAAGTTAGTGGATCTTATAAGGCAGGTGTGCACATAGGTTTTACGTTCTGTACAAGTGGTTGTTTCAATCACGGCATTACTTGCTTGCTAAAGAGTGGAAGAATGACAGCTGCCTAGAACTCCATATTTATAGCCCCCCCAGATAGTCGGGTAAGTGCTTTTGCGATGCAGAAATATTGAAAACACGCCTGGAAAATGGAAACCACTTCTCGCATATTAAAACCAACTTCAAATGACCTAAGCATAAAAAAGATGCAAAGCAAAGTTGTTTCCGCTCCAACCAGGAGGGACGCTATGCCCAATCAGACCCTGAAAATGAAATTGTTCACTCAAGCTGCTTTGCCCTTGCCATTTTACATATTTGCAGAGATTAGCTCAAACAAAATTTACGCTGAGCCCCATAAATCATGAATACAGTATCTACATTGAGGCACCTGATTGACTGCAGATGATAATGTGGCTTCTTTCAGCTCAAAAACGACAGAAGCGCAGGGCGGCCAAAATGACACGTCGTCTTACGCAATCTTCGCAATTAACACAATTTTTCTTGAACTTCTGTATGGAGGATCTTCCTTAAAAATTTTTTTAAGCTCATTAAAGAAATTACAAAAAATTTAGCAGGATAGAAATCACAAAATCATGAATCCATAATTATTATCCTTGCTCTTAAGACATTTTCAAAATTTTATGGTTCAGTTTTATTGAGTGCATATGTGCATGTATTTGCCAATATATTTATTTATGTGCAGTACTGCACATGTGCACTGTACTGTAGATATGCGGCTCTCTTCAAGATTACAGCTGGTAATCAAATATTACACTGGATTCAAAGCCTTCTCTACCAGCAAATATGGGCAGATAAACCACAGCCACAGCGGCCGCCTCGTCAGAATGGTTCTTTTTTCTAAAAATTCTTGTGGGTTTGGCCCATGCCATCCCGTCCCCCCCCCCCCCATGGGACATCCAACCCGCTTTGCCTACAGCCGGCCATGATATACATAGCAGTCGTGATATGATCAAGGCCATAAGGTGACCACCCCTCACGGCATGTTCCCTCTGTGTGTCTCTACAAGAAGCACTCGCCCACAAGGGCACTCGTGCGAGAAGAGAGGGTCCTTCCCGACTGGTGTTCGAGAAAAGACTATTCCCCTCCGTGAGACTGGGCTTACTATTGTAAACTGCCGTCCTTAGCCGGAACAGAACTGTGGTCAGGGTTGCTGGCCCAAGCAATGCGGGACCAACGCCTAACCCCAACTGAGCCACCGCGGCTCATCAGTATGCCTCTTGCTCAAGCTCGCCCGATGTGAAAGGCCCAGAGTTTGGGATGCGAACAATCAAATGTGCCTGACGGCCTAAAATGGTACAAGCAGCACATTCCATATTTGCGGCCAGCTTATTCTCCCCATCCATATACATACATAAACGTAAAATACTTGGATGAACACAAGTTCTCAAAGTCACGTCTTCAAGCGCCGACTTTTACAAAATCAGGGAACAATTTGCGTTACATACAATAAAGCAACGCAACGAAGTAACGCTAACATTTATACTGCTAGGAAAGACACGCACGCCTTCTGAGCACCACGCAGACCCGTTTTCTACTCACGAGCCCTCATCCCCTGCAGCAATAAACTGGCACTACTGCCGTTCCTCTTATTACTCAACTTCCTCACTATCACACCCACTGGCCCCCGCTTAGCATCTTTCACTTCTTTCATGCCGGATGGATCCGTCCTCCTCCGATCCCTCATTTGTTCCAGTACAAAATTCGTATTAGTGGTTGTGGTTGTCGTGACTGTGGTCGCATTTACTCTCAGATTTCTCGCCTCCGAATCGAAGCGATGTCGAAAGTCCACCAAAATGTCTATTTTCCGTCCAATTTGGCACATTTGCAAAGCGGACATGACGAGTAATATTAATTCGCCACGAAATAATTTATTTGTGGCAACATATAAAAAACAAATAGCACTTCTTTCCACCACTGTAAAAAAGTTGGCCAGTGCTCGAGTGGCTTGATGGGCGTAGAGGACCCATCGAAAATTGGCCAGTCTTTCCTCCAACGGCAGTTCTGTATTGTCAACTTTGGTTTTAATGATTTCTGCCGCCGGAAACGTGAACTGCAAAATTCGTCTTCCTTCACTTGATGCAACTTGAAGAAATGCTAAAATTAACACAGCTATCGTTAATAGAAAAAGCGATTGTTCGCATCGATGTTGTCTTCTACTGGCGGGTGAGGCGGGCTGTCTGGCCCAACAGGACGATACGGCTGCATCGGCCGACATGAGCGATGCTGCTCTTCTTAACCTTCTTTTCCTCCTTCCTCGTCTTACCAGACCACAAATCACACCTAAAGTCAACAATGCCAAAATAAAAGGGTATGCTATTCGAAATGCAGCATTATAAATCCGTTTCACATTCCATGCTGTTTCGTAGACTGAGCCTAAATTCGGACGTTTTACCCAATGATATACCACACCCGACCAACACGGCTCGCCCCAAATCAATGACGCTGTGTCATTGACACCAGACTCCATCACCTGGTTTTGTACGAATGTGCTCCACGAATGGACTGTTACTGATAAGAAGAAGCTTATGGCGATGACTGTTAGAGCGATACGTCGTTGATTCCAGACTTGATAGCTGCGGAACCAAGTCAAAGCGATCACTCGATCCAGTGTCACAGCAGTGGTCGCATAGCAGAGGGCGTAGGCGCAGACGCTATTCACGAGGGGGTTCACCACTGCCGAGTATAGGGCGGCTAATCGATACTGGAAAATTTGTGGTTTACATTCAACCGATCCTAATCTCTCGATCGATAAATTAATGAAAAAATTTGTGCAGAATAATAAATCAGCACCCACTAAAGCGCGATGATATAAAAATGATGGAGTATACATACGATTACTTCGTAATAGAGTTATGAAAGCTAAGAGATTTCCGACGAAACCAAAAGCCAATAGGGCGATCTCGCACGGCTCTAAAAAATGTAATAAGGATTCCCAAAATTTATTAAAGATAAATAATTCTTGTACGAATTCGTCATCAGGAACTTCTCGATAGAATGATCGGCTATAATTATCGTCGTAGGTGTCATTGGTGTAGTACTCGACGGATTCGGATGACGAAACATATTGTTCATAATCGTCACGGTCTTTAGTTGATGGCGACAAATCGTGGCTGTCGTCGAATGCCGCTGCTCCGTCTACGAATCCCGAATATACCATTGTGCAGATTCGATGTTTCCAAATGTCGTGCACTACAAAGGAAATGTTAAAATTTATGCAAAACAGTGAGACTGCTTTTCTGAGAGCACTGACAAGGGAACATCGCCAACCGTTAGTGGAACTTGTGAGCCAAAATTCGCAAGACATGGGATGGGATGGGAAAAGAATCATTTATTTAATTTCTCCAGCTAATTGTGTGCTAACGTTGCAGGATATTAAAATCTCTTATCCTGTTCAGCTTTTCCCATCAGGTGTATTCCAGTACGACTGGTGCACCTTGCCTTGAAACCAAGTGGGTGACAGAACAGAACAGTATCATAATCTGGTACCCAGTGATGATGTGTAAGTTTGTGGCTATTGGAAATTTCTGCGAGTGAAATGTGTGGCAAAATGGAAACATATAGTAGTGGCTGGTGGTCCTCAGTTTTTGCTGGCCAAGCAATCGGATGCTATCTCTCAACAGGAACAACCAATCCAATGGCCCACACGGATGAATTAAGGTATATACAGGGCGAAAAACCGGACGTTGCGAACAGCGATGTTAGCTAGCGCTAGCAAAAAACGAAAAATAGCTTCCTGTTGCTAGCTTGGCCAACCTCAGCCAGTCAACATTCGCCCGCACCAAGAATAGACAAAACTATCATGCGATGCCCGAACGACCATCCCTTCGTGGCAGACCATACCTCGCTCAACAGTGTCGTGATCCGAAGCCTGTTAATTCTCGCCAGTGACCAGAATGCATGGGGGACAAATCACAAAGACGAACATTGAAGAGCTTCTCACTAAATGATATCAATGGCTGACTGATATCGGAGGCCAGTCACGCTGCCATCCCGTGCCGAGCCCATTTATATTTTATTCAATACATGTGCTCATGACATTGGAGAACCGCTGCCTACGCGTCCCCTTTGTAGTACCTCCCTCCCGCTAATATCACCTTGTCACAGAGTCGGGAAGCCGGAGCAAATTAGCAGCCTCAACGCCAACACTGCTCTCAATTTAAAGTTGAACGAAACAATAGAAACGAAAAAAGGGCCTAAGTCCAGATACCCGCACTGTAACGAGCCATAAGAACTTTTTCCGCTTTGTGAAGCAGAAAAAGTGCGGAGTTTTCTGGAAAAGCTCACTTCGTTTTTTCCCTGCCTATAAAGGCTATCCCGGCCAGCCAGCCGATGTACACGCCATGCACCCGATGAGGCGACGCAGCAGGCAATCAAGCAACTCTATGAACCATTCCGCTCTGTCTTGTCCCATCATCCCAAGTGAGCCGATCCAATAGGAATATGAATGACACGACAAGAGCAGTTTTCATGCATTTGTTGCCACCTAAAGCGCGTGTTCGACTGAGATAGCCTTTAAAAAGCAGGAGTTCAATAGGATGCTAAAATTTGGTTTTCCTTCATCATTTTACCAAACGACTGACTTTTGTTTCCTGTTTTCGAAGAGCTTCTTGTCAGCAATTTTTTTGATGCTTAAGCTAATTATTGCTTTCTACGCTTACACCTAGACTAGCCAGCAATCTAGCTAATGAAAAATAGAAGAAAGAGCTCCAGGAAATATAAAAGGAAAGGGAATGAAGAATAGCTTTTACCCAGGCGCCTCTGGCAATTAGAGATAAGCTAACCAATTGGCTAGAGACTCACAAAAAGAGCAGCATAGCTAGGATAAAAGACTCCTACGCGCTGCTTCCTCCGCACAAAAAGCACTTGTTTTGTTGTTGCTCGAGCCACAACATCTTACCGCATGTTTACTGTTCTATGGAAACATGGTCGCATGCCATTCTTCTACCAATAGGATTAGGCTAGTTGGAAGACTGGAGAAGTTGACAAAAATGAATAATATCACGCACTGCCGTTAGAGACAAGAATATTCTCCGACACACAATGGCTGGTGTTTGTAGAAGCTTTTAGTGCAGCTTATTGATCCCGGCTGCAAGATTTATGAAATGTTGCATAAGAACTATCTCAGGGATGTATAAGCAAAAAACCGATACCATGCGCACTTTGAGTTACGCTAAAATTCAGAAAAATGCGCTGCATTAGATCAGTGCTGTCACAGTACGCACGGACGTCTGTCCCTTATTTACCCCAACAAAGTGGTATTAACGATCACAGTGGGGGATTAGAGGAGGGGCGGATTAGAAAGGATGACGTAGGCGTGTGTGCCACGGGGTCCACGAGGGAGGATACCCCGTGGGAGGCCGTTCCCCCACACATACATACATACGCCTACATGCGACCTTTCTGAAGTTCATGCTAATCTCTAGGCTGCTTGTCTTGCCGGTGTCGCTTGTGAGGAAGGCGGCATTGATGCACGACCACTATCAAAATCATTCATAGAGTTGCAGCTATTTTGCAAAAAGTCCCACACTAAAATACTATTCTCACGCACGCATTGATCACTTTTGTCAGCTGCTTGCAGATAATCGCAGAACATACAATGAAAAAGATAGATTGTCGTTTGATGACGATGTTTAGAGAATACTGCTATTGCTGTGACAATCGAGGCCTTTCACAGCAATAACAGTCTGCGCTGCGCCTATCCTGGGCTAGGACATCAAACAGACTGAACTACTGCCATAAAAGGATACAGTGAGGGCCTCTCTTGCATGGTTTCTGAAAGGAAGGTCTTGTAAAGCTTCTAATCAAGGACTTAGCAGGGGTTTCTGAGCAAACGCGCGGACTTCCTTTCTGTGGCTTCCCGTGGCTCTGTGCTATTTTCATTCTGCCAAAACACTTTTAGTGTGCACTTCCTTCTACTGGACGCGGAAAGTGGAAGACGAAATCATGCATCGAGAGGTAAAATGCGTTCACAAAGATTGGGCATAGCCATATTTGCATATGATTTCTCTGGTTCGGTAAGCTGCTTTTGGAAACTCGACTGATTGCGAATTTAGTGGCTTGAGTATTATTATCACGGTAAACTGTCCCACGCACCCCCTTCAAAGGGCTTTAAACAACTGAGTAAACACTATATTATGCATTCCCCTAATCAACCTCGTTCATTCGCATGCCAGATAATAAGCGAAGTGATCCAGATATTATTTTAAGACAATTAACATCTACCTTGCACAATAATGGAATAGTCCCCACCTTACTCCCAACATGCAATTTAAATTGCGAGCACATCACCTTCGTTCTTCCAACAACTGCCCGAGCGAAATTTGTCGCCATCGCGCTTCTCGCCTAATCCCGGCCTGAGCTTCATGTACATGCTCAGCGCTTTATGAAGAGATCTGCAAATGTAAAGCACAACTAGTTGATGATGATTCGGGATAAACTACAGATCCGGGACTCGGTTTTAAAGTCATCCAAATAAACCCCGTCTTTTCATCCTGATCAGCTTGAAGCTTTTCTCTGCCATTGAACTGCGAAGAGTTCATCTGATGGTTTATGGGAGCCTTCTGGAAAAACTGGGTTTGTTTCGCTTTTGAACCGGGTCAGCAGCGTGCTCACGAAATCGCAATCGAACAAATCAACTAGTAAAGACAACGAACGAGCTCAAACTCACTTTAGCGTATCTTGCGTCGGCATTCTCACTTTTTCTGTCCTTCCTCGTGGGAAAAGTAGCTTCGATACCCAGGGGCTGTCAGTCGCCGATGCACTACTGGCCATCACCAGGATGAGGCATAAACATGCTAATACTAAATTAGCCATCCGTATAGTCGACACACTTGCAGTCGGATTACCTTAAAAACTGAATGCTGAAACTTCAATCACGAGATCAAAACAAGCTACCTGTGTGGGCTGGGGCCGCCCAGACGGAAGGTGGTTGGCGGGTGGTAATAAGCTACGTCAAGGTCCAGATTGACTCGATGCGGAAAGGTTGGGGACAGAGTAGAGAACAGCAAATATGTACCTCCGAGAGGAGAGAAACTACATAAAAATGAATTACAGTCAATCAGAAACTCAGGCTGATAGCTGCGTCTTTGCTGCTTATGTAACCAAGGCTGCGAAAGCGTTTTAATAAGTCTGAAAGAATTGAAGCTATTTTATCAATCGATAGGTATGTAATGGCCACCTTGGGCAAACACCTGTTGATAGTCGGTATCTCCACATTGCATCAGTCTGGAAAAATGCAAGGCAATTCACTATAGTTAGCAACGGTTGGGCATACAGATTTAGGAAATCGAGATCTCCAGGATGCGGGGCTGGCCTGGAGATGAAAGCTTTATGAGAAAATTCCTCAAATAGGTCTTTTATGAAAATACATATCTTGAGAAAATCTGACATAAAACGAATGATCCTTGAAATACTTTTTGAAAAACTGTCTCCCTAATTGGGTCGGATGAGACATCTGACACAATACGGGATCACACAGTGGCATGCGATGATAGCCCATGCACTAGCGAGGTACAGGGCAGTCTTGGGCTCACTTATGGTAGAAAAAAAGTCATCCACGCGTCTGGGAGGCGGTGCAAGGACTGTTCATACGATCTTCCACCTGATCCGTCTAATAAGTGACGTCCCGTCTTACACTGCTTTCTGTATTTCCTTTCACCTGCCAGGATTGCACAATACATAATGGTATCGCCTACAATGGCGGAGTAGGTCGAAGCGTTCATTTCTTATACCACGATTTTGCTTCGACTATACGGTCTCCTTGTCGTGACTGCTTATCAACTGTAGTAAGTTCCTTATTTTCCATGGCAATCCTGACAATCCCCGTTCGATGGCCATCCCCAATATCGTCGTTCGACCACTCAAATGCTTTACAGTTCTATCAAATAAGCTGCTCCTAAGACCTGACTAAAACATACTGTAGGCACAACGCAACTGTCTCTATCGTTGGGCTTGCTAATAGTGAAACTTGTTCAGCGATGGAGACGATTTGCGATTGACAGTCTGAAGACAGTGTACAGATGATCTCGTTGGCAATCTGCTTGATGAAACTCTGCTCTCTACTATCATTGTGAAGAACATGGTAACTGAGCCTCAGTCTTTGAACACAATTTAAGTTCAAAATGGGACATCAGCGCCAACAACAATAATTCCCGTCTCTGTGGCGCAATCGGTTAGCGCGTTCGGCTGTTAACCGAAAGGTTGGTGGTTCAAGCCCACCCAGGGACGATGCTTTTAGTCTTTCTAAAACCTTTGTTTTGCGAGTTGGTTTGTTGTTTTATCGTGCGTGCGTCTGCAGGACTCATACAACTGATGGAACAATCCTACTACATCGACAGCCTCTTATGTGCAAAATAAGATAGGTATAGCGCGCATATGGAGGCTGTTCATAAAAAGTATGTGTTGCTGAGGTTTTTGTGCAGTATGGAGATGTCTACACAATACAGGCGCACCACGGGCGATTTAGTGAATGCACCTGATCAGTGTGACCTCGAGACACCATGGCAATCAAAACGGACGCGTAAAAGGAGGGAACAAAGCTAACAAAAGCGTTTCCGAATCATTTGACAGGATCGATAACCTAAGAAATACGCATTGGAATCTTTTCGATTTCCGATGTTTTCTTTTCCTGTTTCATCTTTTTCTACTGACAAATCTGGTCTTACTTTACTGGTTCTATTGACAACGCGAATAGTGAGTTTACCAAAAAGGTTCTGGCTAAGTACATGGAAGGAGTTTTATCGGCGTGCCTGTCCACACTGATACCGTTGCTTACATAATCAGTAAAGTTCCTGCCGGTCATGCCACTTATCGACCAAATTCTTATTCCCACTTTGGGTTGCAACTTAATCACCTTTTCAGATGAGGGATTGCCCCCTCTTCTGTGTTGATCCTCCGACCATCTGCAGCAGGTCTCCGAGCTTCTTATTAGTCTCCGCTCCCCCGACAATAGTCTGGTCGAGGCGTAGTGAGTGACAGCTATTCTAGCTAGCAAGCTGAGTAGCTGCGAATTTGAGTGGCTCTTATCGCTGGTACCCCATGCTTGGATGGCTTGGATTGACGCAATGCCGCGAGGGAAATAAACATCCTATCCATTCCGAACGTCATTAACTCACGATCAGACAGAAACAATACATGATGTAGCTGCTGCTAGTAATCCCTCCCCCCGAAATATCTCAGAAATTAGCTCAAGTCGGGGACGGTCCAACGTTGATGGCATATCAGATGATACAGTTTGCCAACACTCTAATAAAAGTTTTTACTACAGTTCGAACATATGCACAGTACTTCTTATACTTTTGTACAGTGCGAAGAAAATGAGGTGGTGCGTTGCTGGCGCACATGACACAAGCATCATTTTAGATAATCATTGCGGACCCACGCTCGGTCCTGAATCGGAAAGGCACAATTAAATGTAGTTGACTTCTTGCAAATCCACCCTTTTCAGCTCTTGGGAATCTAAAACTGCGAAATGGGAGTGGGAGCGATTAGTATCCATCATATCCTGGTATTTGGTACGCAAGAGCAACTTTGTCCTTTGTGAATAGAGCAGCTAGCCAAGGACAGATATTCTGACAGTCGTATTCTGAGAATGCATCTTCGTGCTAGCGACTCGAAGGAACCACTGGCGTCCGCTGACAATTTCAGCCGTGAGCCAATCGCCACAATTTCATCGGAAAATCGAACTAATATCACAGGATAGTGCTACGTGAATTCGTTCGAAACCTATCATCACGAAGATGGGAGAAAAACAATAAACTGAGGCGAGGTTGCAACGGCAAATTTGGTTCAAAGTAGCAAATTCAAGCATTTGTCATCGCAAATACATTGTGGCCCCTCAGGATTCCCCCTTAGACCGAACTTCAATTCAATAATCCTCCTCCTGAACTAACAATAAGGAACAAAACAAAGTATGAATTCCATTTTCTTCAAAGGTATTCGCGCTGATATAAGTCCTATACATAACTACTACGCTGAGTCATAGTGGAAATTATATATAAATATACACCGAGTCATCGTATAAAATATAAGCTTTGAAGTATATATTATATGTAAACTGATAAAATTCATGACATATATCTAAATATAAATTGATACAGAAAATATAAAATATATCCGCACGGAAACCACGGATATAATTTTACCCGCAGTTTCCGCTAATAAAATCATAGGTTGCAGTATTTGAGAGAGCTAACAAAAATGTGTGGTGAATTGAAAAATCTCCAATCCCCTCTACATTTTATTTAAAATAATAATTTCCCCTGGAAAATTTCTTGTTCACAGGATTTGCAGCAACTTAAGTCCAGCACTTCCCCCAAACAAATTCGAGAACCAGTTGGACTACCGAGCCTGTTATAATAATACTCTATGGGCACACTTGCAACTAGAGGAAGATTCTGATTTTCGGAGCAGTGATAAAGTCAGTAAACTGTTGATGTCTTTTAGAAGAGATTTGCTGAAATCGCATAGCATAACGTGTTGTACCTAGGTCGATGTACAGATTCACCGCTCATTCTGCAGAATGTGTGCAACGAAAGTGACATGAAGCAGACGTGAGTCGCTTTACAGTCGTGATAAGGACAAGCATGCTGTTTTTTGCCATCTTGTAGTTATGGGATCTAGTGTGTTGATATCGTTTAGGTGCTCTATTTATTCGATCGGCAACACTGCCCTTCCCCATTTCCTGCCCTTGCTCCTCTGCTCGATTTAAAAGTTGAGCCTCTGGCTTCCTGTTCTGACGCCTTCGTTTCTTGTGACGCCTTTATAGACTTACAGACCCCTCGGTATTCTGCCCTTTTAGACCACTCGGCCTCGACCATTTACGTTTACGGGCTGGTATGAACTTCGTCCTTCTTCCCACGATAAAAATTCAAATCCCGTGCTTTTCACGATAACGATGCAAACTAAACATACCTTGCCTCAGGTGACCATTATCCACCCTGCTGCCCATCATTCCTTCGACACTCTGTGCGTCAACTATTTTGCTACCATCTTTGATCGCCCACTCAGGGAACCCACGTCAATCTCGCTAATAGTTCTCATTGTCACAGTTGCCTCGGGTCCCATTTCTCCCCCCTGAGTGAACATCGCGTGCCTCCATTTACGACTAGGGAGCGAGGCAGAGAAAGGATTAATTGTGATGGTTGCAAATTAGGTCACGATCGAGTTAGGGGATCGAAGTAACTCGTCGTCGGCAAGCCAATTAGTGTGCTAAATCTGGCTGATCAGATGTCAGAGATAAAGCTGCGTGGATTACGGTACCGACATACAGTATAATGTATCCACACATGATAGAATTAATTATCCAAGTAACTAGGCAGAACGATCTTATATTATTACATTATAATTGCCGATTTCTATACAGCTTCTAAATCATATTTAGTCGGCGCTCGCGCTCTCGCAGTCACGTTCTATTGGCTTAGACTGCTTCGGCCGGTCACTGCTTTTTCACCTCTTTCATATCAACGAAATACAGAAACGTGCCTGATCGTGAGCTTGCTTGTCTTGCTGAGAGTTCATCGCAATCCACCACAATAATTTACTTGTAAACAGGACCAGTGACATATTTCACCTCGCGATCAGTTTTATATCACAGTTAATCACGATCATATCATTTCCAAATCGACTAAAAGATGGACTATCCTTTCTAGTTCAGGCTATTCTGTTCTTATATAACCCATCCTGAGACCTTTTCCGATCTCTCGCTCCCAAAGCGCATCTCTTCCACACAATATTGCACCGCATAATTCTTCTAAATGTGCGTCGAAATTGTTTGTTCGACACACCATATATGATAGGATTCATAGCACTGTTAACATAACCTAGCCAAACCATCAAGTTCGTGACCCAGTCCGGGACGCAGCTGCCAATACTCGAATATGATGTCGACGAGCTGGCACTGGAAGCAAAGAATTCCATATTTGGTGCTAGTGTAGTCCCGAATAGGCTTTGCACTGCTTCGGTCACAGAGTCGATAGCACGCCTTCGTGACGCTTCCCAAACCGGTTCAGCAGCGCGACAATTTGGTAAAGCTTGCATGGTATAAACGATGCAAAAACCTAGCCAACACGCGAAGAAACAACCTGTTACGATCCCGACAGTTTTTAGAGCTTTCAGTTCCAAAGCAAACTTTTTTTGATATTTTTGAAAAACGGTCATACGCTGGCACCAAAGTGATGTCAATTGCGATGGCATAATTATATGAAGCCATAAATCGGCCGCTGCCGTAGCTGGATTTTGCGCACCCAGTGCTGTGCTGGCTGATTGGTCAGCAGCAGCTGATATTTGACGCTCGAGATATCTCGTTTCCATGCTCATCGAGCCACGCGGACTGTTCGACATGCTACTCAGGCACGAGGCCGCTGCACTGTTGACAGTCAGATATCGAGTGTCCAAATGATCCTCGTTCATCGATCGAGAAGGACATAGACTTCCAAAATGTGGGTAATTCGAATCTGACATCTCAGTTTCCATTTTTGGCTCATTCGTATCTTGAGCGGCTTCCACGACGATCATCTCGTGCAGGTCATCTTCTCGACTGGCAGTTCGTGCTACATTTTCTACGCTACAATAACGATCCGGATTAGTTTTACACACTCTTAGATCGCTAGCTAATGAGAAGCTAGAATATCGACTCGGAGTTTTTGCTAAACGTTCCGATAACTTCTTTTTTGGTTCTGAATATATTGCAGGCTGATATTTTCCTTTGTGTACTCTTAAAGTAGCGCTTAGTTGCGGTCCACGGTCCAACAAAGTATCGTGTTTTTTCGAACTGTTATGGGACAGAGATTTCTTCAGGTTAGCCGTGCCAGCGTGGGCAGCCGCCATGGCTGCAGCACCGCCCGCCATCGCCGATTTGGCCATACTCACGATTCCAGTGCTGCCACTCAGACGAATCTTGCGAACCGTGCTGTAAATTCGAGCATACAAATAGACTATGATGACCATGGGCAAGTAGAAAGAGCCTGTGGAGCTGTAAGCGATATACATCGCGCTATGGGCCATTTGAGTACACTGGCAAGTGACCGAACTGAGACGATAGGTCCGGTGGAGCGAGAATGCGAATGCGGGCAAACAGATGATCAGAGCCGATACCCACACGACCACAATCAGTAGACTCGCCTTACGACGCGTCATTATCAATTTATACGTGAGGGGTTTGGTTACAGCGATAAAACGATCGAAAGTGACCTGAAAAGAGTCGAGTATTGCTAAAATCGCAGGTACTGCAAAAAAGAAGCTTGCAATGCTCATCCTAAAATCAGCTTTACGTCGTCTTTACGCTGCACTGGCTTTGTACTTGCCCGACATGTCGACTAGGAATCCACTTACCGCTATCAGGCTGTATATCGAAGCCGTACATAGCCACACGTCGAACGCTAACCATATTTGACAGAAGAATGATCCGAATGTCCAGTAACCCCGCATTTGCAAAGCCGTTGCAAAGGGCAATACGAATATCCCCAGTGCCAAATCAGCCACGGCCAATGAGCCTATGAAATAATGCGTTGGCGTACGCAATTGTCGATCAATAGCTATTGCTAATAAAACGATAGAATTTCCAATGACAACAAAAACATTGAAAACAATTAAAAGACTAATTTCGCTCCAGTAACGTAAGGGCGTGACGAAATCGTACGAATCAGTCAGATTCTTCGATAATAAGCAACGCGAAAATTCTGAACTCGCGTTCATGGTTGAGGACAAGATTAAGTGCGAGTGAAATCGATGGATACGCTCTGGGCCGTCTGAGATGTCCCAATTGATAGTCTAGAAAGAGAAGTCTGACAACGTTGTGAACAGGGTTTTCGACAGAAGACTGAAGGCGGAAGAAACTAGGAAAAAAGTAATTGCATTTCTTATTCTATATAAAAAGATTAAAAATCAATGACTGGACATCTGGCAATTATGAGGCCATTCCTAGTTAACCATCGCACTTATTTTATCAAAATGAGTTTGGAAATCCTGTTGCACGTGACAACACGTCAGCCACTCAAGGTGCCTAATGCACTGTGACCTTAGAAAAAAGCCTTTTTTTAAAACTTGGCAAGACGATGCCTCGGGATTCAGGTGAAATAGAGCGATGAAAAAGTCAGAATAAGGCTTGTTACCTATAAATGTCTTCGCAGAGTATTCTTTGCTGATCAAGAGTATTTTTGGGAGCCTATTCGCCCGCGCCCTTGACTAGATCGGACTTTATCTGTCACCATTTACCACCTGACAGACGCTTACGTATCTACGACGGGTTCAAAAGACAACCTTTAACGGTCAGTTCTCCAACGTCAGTAAAAATTGTGAGGTATATTTCAGTCCAACTCCCCAAAGCATCGTGTTCATGACATGATACAAAAGGTGATACGTGTTTCTGCTGATCCCTGCAGAGTCCATCTGGCACCTCTTCGGGGAGAGTGAACAGTATAAAGCTATGCCAGGCTCTAATCTTACAATCAATCAGAAAGGAAACATCGTAGACACTTTTCTGGGAGTGACCAAGCTCATTAAGCGCCATCGGCTCTCATTAGCCACCTCCACAGCAGCTAATGGAAAGACTTCTCTTCAAGAATATTCAAGTCCAATTTGTAGGCCGCTAATGCATGTAATTTTAATATATCTGATGCAAAATGTTCCGTCTACCTGCGCAGATAGCTAAAGACATTCGTATTCCGGGAGGCATTTGCATGTTTTCAAGACTGAAGCCATGTTGGGCCATTTGAGCTAACTTATAAACAACTAGATAAAAGAAAATAGGAAAATGGAAAAGCACTGCCATAAATAGCTTCGAGGTCCCGTCAATCGTAATGGAAATGAAAAATTCTCTTAAACGACACATAAGGAAAAACGGCAAACACGCAAAGACGGATTGTTTCGTTTGGAAAACCTGAAGGCTACTGCATTTGACGTATTATCAGGAAAAGGTAAATTCTCAGAGCCTCATCTAAGAAATATTGATTATACGAGGTCTGCGGTAAGCTGACAAAGAATGCAAGAATCAGAGCTATCATGAAAAAAACCGCTATGGTTTAAAAAAATTCTGATATTTCGCCAAAATCTAGAGAGAATCTTTCCACAGAAAATATCAGCCTTTTATAAGTTATCACAAAAAACTTCACGATTTTTTAACATTTAGCTACAGGTCATAAAAATTGAACGGCTTTTCACTATGGCCCATGACTATCATTGACAACTTTATAACCTTATCAACCAAGTTTTCATCCAGTGCACTTCTGATAAAGCTGCTTACAAAACTTTGCACAGGCGCAGTCGGCGTAATCAGTAGGTATTATTCTGGAACCTACGATATACAGTTAGTCCAATCAGACAGTAGCTGCGAAAAGCTTAAATTGTGAGCTCACAAGCAGTGATCACAGGGACCTCTTCCAAAAGAGGTGGAGGAAAGTAAGTGGCTGCCTTTTATCATGCTTATATCTCACGTACCGGATATTTTGATAAAATGAGGAAGCAACGCTTTGCACCGAAGAAATCAAGAAATGTGACAAGTTAGCCAACGGGCTGCTTTCTTCTCCTAAGTATTCCTTCTACCCTAAAGTACCGACTGAACCTGCCGGCGAAACTGATCAGTCTTCTAGTCTAACTATCCATTAGGTAAGGGGGTAGGTGGACACGGCTAAGTAATAAGCATAAGAGAACAGAGAGCAACAACAGCTCGGCAAGGATTGGACACGGGGCAGCTTTCGGCGCAGTGCGTACATAGCTAATAAGCCTGTACCCGCTTCTGCAGTTGACGTTAACGCCGGCAGTCCTAACTCGTATTATATTAGCTACAGAGGCCAGATGAAGGAGGGGGGGGTTCGGTGACGAGATGCTAGGATGATAGCATTCCGCCGCGTGCATGACAGGCGAGAATGATAATGAGGAGCTCCCGCTGGTGCACTACTAATGGAGGGATGGACGGGCACCGTCGGGAGATTCCATCTACTGTCGCCCCTGTCGGGTCATCCTAGCATCTGAGACAGGCACTCATTTCGCTCTTTTCAATAAACCCCTCAGCGTTTATTTACGTCCATGGTACCGTGCAGAGCGCACATCTCGTATGGGCATACGCCACGTTGCAGGGTGAGGGGACTAGGCTTGACGATGATGGAATGTGTGTGCCGGCATGCCGATTAGGTCGACTGGGACGAAATAGAAAAGCATTTGTCTTAATTGACTACTCCTATTGGCACACTATTGGAAGGTGCCCATGGCTTCGTATCCATGGCTGTCGGCTATTTGCGCTTGCGTATTTTAGCGCACTTCGAAATGCGCCGGGGGTTGTAGCCTTGTAAGAGAACGCTCCAGGAATTTTTAGGGAAATAACAAACAACTGGAAACAGTGACGCAATCTGGCAGTAAATGTCCGCGGTTGTGCCGAAGGTTACATGAGTAAACTGAGAAATTATTGAGTATGACTAATGAGGCAGTCGAAGCTGAATGCGAAGACGCAAGTGGATCAAGTGATGCTGACTTGTCCACCCGTCTGAAAGGGGAAGCCAATTCAGATGATAATTAAAGCATGCCAGAAGAATGAGGAGCCCACTTTCAGGGCCGCAATCCAGATATTGTCAGGTCTGACCAAGCTTGTGGAACAGTGGGAGCAGTAGTGGTTCTAACAGAACAGACCTTCCTGGTGACATGGACAAAGTCACAGGTGAAAGAGTTACTGTATGTTGCTACCTCTGTACACCCCTACGTGGTGTTGCGTAGCACTTTTGGCTTCCATTATATTGTTGCGATTGGCATAGGTCTGTCATCTATAAGGCCTCTTACAAACAGGCTCAAATGTCTAAGTTTGCTAAGAATTTTTCCACAGTAGATTCCATAAAAGGAATCGAGTTCTTTAGGGAAAAAAGAATGGTTGCGAAGCAAGCAATAAATCAGCTCGCTTAGATAAGCAAACCAGGCGCATGCGACAGGGCCCTTTTGGTCAGTTAATAACTCGGGGACGGTTCGACCAACGTCCTGAAGTAGCTTCCTATTACTGTTGGAGAAAAAGTCTGGAAGGAAAGATTAGTGTCTTACACCCATGACCCCTTATTTTGGGACAAAGTTTCTGGCAGACTCGACCCAATCGACTTGTCCACTTGACATAGTGGCAAGGCGGTCCCGGGGCCAAAATAAGTCTGTCTGAATGAAATGATTGATATCAGGTTTTTGGAGGTTTTTTAAAACCCTAGAGATAATGCTTGGGTGATCAGCAATAATCGAATTTCCAAGATAAAACTACTGGCGACAGTTCACTCGGCGGGAAAAAATCCATTTACATTGCTTTTATCTCTGTTTTCTCCCCTTAAAAAACCCTCGAGATACTTCTTGACTCTCGGCTGGTTAGCCTTTCCGGGCTTTTCTGTCTACTGTCCTCTTTACTGCCTGGTCGTGATCACTCGCCGCATCGCAAGGCAAAACATTAGAGCGCCTACCACACCCCGCACATATACCGGTATGTACATAGATTGTGAATTGCAACAAGAATTTGGCCAAGAAAACAAGAAAAAGAAAAGATTAGCCACTGGTCAGCGCTATCTTCATCCTGATAAGACAATCACGGTTGTGTCATCCTGACATGTTTGAATGTTGACGCAGCACACCAAGCTGTATTCCTGGCACCAGAATTGGACCCTATTTTCACCTCGACGCACGCACAGATGTGCCATGTTGTATTGCATTTATTTGTGCTGCCAAAATGAAATCAGACTCCTTCGAGAGAGGGTCACTTCTCAAAGGGGGGGCAAGAAAAACGAGAAACTTTAATTGTGGACTGCTCTATCAGGCCTCGATCGTTTCAGAACTTGATCTTCCAATTATTTCGAGCATTTCGCAATAAAGACTAGGTCGTCACCGCGCATGTGCCACTTCAAAATTCTCGCTCGGATATGCTCAAGATCAATAATTATCGATCCCCTCGCCAATGTGTTGTCACGCAGGTGAGAGCTGTGTTGCTATGGCGCCTTGTTGCTACCGTGCTTGTTAGGCAAGTCATAGTCAAGAAGGAGCTGGTGCGAGTATTGATTGCAGGACAGACGATTATTAAACGCTCTTGGGTGTGATTGTGAGCAGAAATAATTAAAGATTTTGTACAAAAGCGACAGAAAAATTAAGTCCAATTTTCTCTTCTCCCACAGAGCATAATTACTGTATAACAATCACTCCGAAAAATTGTTTCAAAGGTTGGTTGCAGTTACGGAAAATACGAATAGATACTAAATATGCAAGCGGGAAAAGATTTACGTGATGAGTGAGCGTGCTAAAATGCATCCTCATCAGTAAAATGCCTAAATGAACTCTGTTTCAGCTTGCCTTTGACTATCGTATTACCTTAAGAAATTCGAACCGGAATCGGGAATGTTGGCAAGAAGCATGCACCAATTCAGCCTGGGGGGGGGGGGCGGATTTAGATGACAAATTCGGGGCAGTAGTTTTGTATTTTTGAACACGAAAGGCGTTTTTATAAAGGAATCATTGTCGCTAAAAAGTTTTAATTGGAGATCTGGAGGTCCCAGATGATGGCTCATAATCGCATCCGATATTTTCATGAAACCCATGGCTGCTGTGTGTTGTTCAGATTGAACGTCCAAGGCATACCGGTGTGCTAAATTATTTCCTCAGGCGGGATTTAAAGTGGGCCCAGCAAATATGTTTCTGTACAGATGCACCTACATATTTCTGGTCTCTACAGAACTAGGCCAGCAATAGACACTCCTGAGAAGGAAGGACAAAATTATGAAAAGAAAATCGACAAAATGTATCTCGTGACGTACATATGTAACCACCTTTCTCAGACGTTTTACCCCCGGGGATATGCGAGGGTAGAGAAATTTAAAGGGGATGGAAATGCCGGATGTTGGAATTTACTGTACTGCAAATAGAATTCCCCAGCTTGCACGGGCAGCTATGTACCAGCTCGGCCTTTTGGGCACATGCACCCAAAACTTGCAGTACTCTACAGTCAGAAAGCCAGATTCGCCGCGTTAAATGATAAGGGCTGATGCGGTGATGAAGCTTGGGTGCCGAGTCAGATCCACCTTTTAGCGACGTTGGGGGCTACGAGGAAGCCAAAGTGGAAATCATGGAATATGTCAGGTACATCAACCACGAGCAGCGTTACGAGAAACTAGGCGCACGATTACCCAGGGTAAGTTGCGTTCCCTCTTGGATTATCAGCAACTCTGGACTCTCGATCAGACACGTGCGGTGCAGTACACGTATTAAGGTGTCTGGCCAGTTACCGATATGCCTGCCATGCAAACATAAAAACTTGCCTCACTTAATCAGGAATTTGAGCATGCATAATCAGGTAATCTCAATCAGGTATTTGTTGCCAGTATGAGCTCAGAAACTAAACACGAGAAAAGTAAATGGGCAACTTCTTGATTGTTTGGTGCTTTTTTTATTAGATTTGTTGCGGCCATATCTGTTCGTACTCTGCCTGGCCAAAAAGTCATCAAGCTGTTTAATGCTGCATTTTTTGTTTCAGCTTCGTATCACAAGATTTGAAAACGGTGAAGAAGAATGGTCATTAATTTCTGATGCAATGCCTGATATTAAAAAAAGTTTAGGCCTGAACGTGATTGCGACCATTATGGCCGGAGCAGCCGCTGAGGAAATGCTAAACGGAGATTATTACACATTTTGCCGGAACGATTTTGAAATAGCCACTGAATATGCGACACATTTGGTAAGTCAGTCATAATCAGTCCGTCCTATCTTTAGGTTAAGCTACGATCATTATCCAGGTTAGCCAATGCGCCTACGCAGAGTCGCTTGGTAAGATACATCTGGAAACTACGCATCTAAGATGGGGCATCAGGGGCCCGGATCTAAAGATAAGAATAAGCTACAACCCTGGCCCACAGGCTATGGACAAAAATTTTGAAGAAATCAAAAATGTGTTGGACGAATCCTACGAGAAGGCGAAAAAGGTTTTACAGAATAAGAAAGACGAGCTTCTCAAGGTAGAACATTCTATAAATCAAAATGGTCCTACTTTTTTGGTTCAAATTTTTCTACAGGTTACCGACTTACTTATGGACAGAAACTTGGTCACCTTTGACATGCTTGCCGACATTTTGAGGACCAGTCCACATAGCGATACTTTGGCAGCTTTGGCGATTGAAAATCCGGAATTCCTGCCAGAATCGTAAACGCGAAAATAGTAGTAGGGGGAAATTTTTAATAGTTTTTTTGGCTTCTTATATTGAAGTAGTATATAACGTGTGAAGAAATTAATTTTATGATCATTTAGTTCTAGTTACCTGTTTTGGCTATTTTCCAACTTTTCAACGTTTAGCTTTAGCACATAACGTATTTATCTACTGTATGTCTAAACATGCCTATACACATTCAGTTTATTCAGTACATTGATATTCTGGACATAAATCAGTTAAATATAACTAATAAGCTCACAGGTACACTTTTATAAGACAAAATAATACTGTATATATATATATATATGTATATATACCTACTGTAAATTAATTTTATTTGACAGCACCAATATTTGGCGGTTCCTTAGCCTTGGCGCCCTTTGGCGAAGACAAATTTTGGCGGAAGTACTGTGAAGTTTTGAACTTCCGTGGTAGCGAAGGTACCTGCCTTGCTGTTCCTGAGCGCGAGGCTGGCCCATGGATCTTATTTTGGGTGAGCCGAGTGGTCAAGATGATGTTGGTACTTCGGGTCAACCAAATGGCGGAGCTGCGTTTTTGATTTTGGGTCAACCAAAGGATGAAAATGAGTTTTGGGCTTTTCGTTTTTGTTGGATCAAGACGAGTGTTGCGTTGCCATGTGATTCAATCACGATGATGAGGGTATGAAAAATTTTCCTTGGATTGCTTTAAACAAGAATGCCTCAACATTGGAATGTGTATGCGTATGTTTGTCACTTCAAATGATTGATCTTATGATTTTGCTAGTTAAATCATGCATAACCGAGGCAATGCTGCCCCAGTTTAAGAATATTTCCTATTCATTTCTGTTGCCCTATATTGTGTACACAGCTATTGGCGGAAAGAAATTTTGGCGGAGCCTGGTCGACCGCCAAATTAGCCAAATTAACTCGCTCGCCAAATTAAGTAGATTTACAGTATACACTATGCCACTACATACAGTAAAAACATCAGCAATGTAGCAAACTGAAAATTCAGGTTTCTATTCAGTTGTCGTTTTCTCACACGAAAGCGCTTTAAATGTCACTCTTCGAATATTCTTATTAATTATAATGGATGCTAAAAAACTTGAAACATTAGCAATCATAATAATAGCATCCAACACTGGCGATGCCAAATCTATGTATCCACACCTTACAAACCAGTCTGGCGTTATGAACAGCATGTACAGATATGATACCTCGGCCAAAGTAGCAACGGCAGCAAATATCGATTGCGTAATTGCCAGTAGCAATAAGGTATTTTCACGCTGTTTTCTGAGTTTTTCTTTATGTAACGTATGAGAAGTGTGGAATAATTTTTGAAGCATATCTTTGTTTTGTTTTTTATAAAGGAAAATAATAATTATATTACAAATTATTAAACCAGCTAAACCAACAGTACGCAATATATTGCGCAGGTTAGCCGAAAAGTTGGCAAATGTCGACGACGAAAATACAAGATTATAAATAAGTTTATACTCACCATTGTCATCGAGTCTTAGTGACATTCGGAAACAGTCAAAGATGCTGGTAGCCAAACTCAAAAAAATACAAACAGCGATCGTGAAACCTTGACGCCGTTTATGGTCAAATGATTTGTGCCTTAGGGGCATAGCTAAAGCCACCGCCCGATCAATAGCTTGAGCCAAGGCGGAAAGCAGCGAATTAGTCATAGCAATCTGCATCAGCGGTGTAACCAAATATGCAGTATAGCACATGAGAGGATAAGATTGTGTGAACCAATAATTGCCAGGGCGAGACCAATGGAAATCAGCGTATATCATGGCATCGAGGGAAATTAGGTAAACGAGCTCACTAATAGTGCAAACTATCTGGTACCCGAAGGCCTTTTCTTTTTTCCATTGTTTGTAGAAAATGTATAAGAAAGCGACGTGGAAACAGATGCCTAAAGTCAGATGTATAGGCGGCATAATGATGTACACAACGTACTCGGCATTCGCCACCATGAGTCTGTAAGACTCTCCTAAATTGCACGTTTCATTCCAAGCTGCCATTTTGAATGTCGGATCGAAATCTTTATCCGGGTCCTGGGAATCTCAAAACGTCTTTAGCAATCCTTTCTTTGACCTGTACTCAGGACAGAGCTCCAGGAACAATCTTCCAGGAGCTATCAAAACAACGGACCGAAATTATGAGGCTCCTCCTGACACACAGAGGAAAGGCAAAAGCAAACTTCAAATCAGGAACCTAGTTGTCCAATGCAGCATAATTTAGGCTCGACCTTCCTTCCCTGATCCAGAAAAGTCTAAATATGGTTATGTGATATAATCTAATGTCCGAGAGCACTTTCGACGGAAAAATTTGAATGAGAGGCCGTGTTTTCGTGTATTCAACTCGTTCGTAACCCCGTACACATAATAGTATTGGCATACATTAAGGACCTATTAAAATTTCAGACGACCTATGCTTATTTAAGTATCAAAACAACTTTTTTCGTTTCTGGACACAGTACAAAAGTCAGCACGAGAAATTTAGCTTCGCGTCATATACTTCTATTCTAAATATACTAACCAGCCTACACACCTGGCATCCACGGAGATGTCATCTGCGCATTATTTCAGAAGCCATGCAGTTTTGTTCACCCTCGTGGAAGTTGTTGCTGACTTCGTGATATGAGGAGTCAGGCGCATAAATTAGTTTTGTTATTTAGCACTAATCATTAGGTCACGTATGGTCTCTGAGGAGCATTGACGCAATAGCATTCGATAAAACTGTATGCCAGACGTCACACATTACGTGCGAGAATGTGCCCACAGATGTTAGTCGCTGGCTCGAGAATTATTTTATGGCTTCCTAACTCTCACGCAAGCAGAAGACTTATGCTTTGCATTTTACTATAGCATCCCATATTTGTCTGATACCGAGCTTTTATGGAGCTTCAGACAAAGCGAACTCGATATTCGAAGGTGTAAATGGCCAAGGAGTGAACGCGGCATCTGTTCAAAAAGCACACACTAACATTCAAGTATTAGACTGACTACAAAAAGGGGACACCATGCGCTTAAACGCCAATCGAAAGTTTCTGTTTGAGACTCCGTAAATTAGTGGATTCAGTGCACTGTTCAAATAACCCAAGGCAGTCATAATTCGAAGGACCCATTCAGGCGCGCATCCATTACCAGATGCAGAACTCCATTGGCAAGATGGCCACACCATGTCGTATGTGTTGACAATGCAGTATCCCATCCAACACATCAGAAAGCAGACGGTCACAATGCCAAACGTCTTCAAAGCTTTCAATTCGAACGATAGCTTTTGCTGATACCGATGAATTGCTGACTTCCGCGGGGCCCAAACGTGATTTAAACGAGCGCTGAGTCGTTTTCGATGAATGGCCATACGTAACCAGAAATCGTGTTCCATCCGAATCCATGTCCTTACTTGCTCTGAGGTAGCGCCGACCGCTGGCTCGCTCTGGGACGAGAACTGGGACTGACCACCGTTCGAATTCTCGCGACTTCGCAGTGGCCAAATAAAATTAGAGTCTTCGGGGAAATGGCATTCGCTGATACTTCTACGCGGTGTGGCCAAGAAGACGGCCAAACCAACACTGGGCACGGCTTGCAGGCGTTGAGTCAGGCGGGGCATAGGTCGAGCTGATGTTGGCGTGAGCAGTTGTTTGGGACGGTCAGCACTGGACACGCTGGATTGACGATGATAATGACCCTTGTGGATCCGCAGTAGAACAGGACTTCTCAATCGAGGGCGCATCAAGGCTGATATTGCGTCCGGGTCCTTAGTCATGGGAGACTGAACGGCAGTCGCCACTGCCGTTTCGAAATTAGTTACGCTCACCTCATCGAGCTCTGCTTTCGATGCAATTACTAAAGTGCTGCCACTACGCGATCTCGTATTCGGTGTCTCGTTTGTCGCCATTCCAGGATCAAATCCTGCTCCTGCGACGCCTCCGGCTGAATATCCATTAAGGCTGGCCTTAGCGTTGTTCCCTGATACGCTATCCGCCTCATTGCTGATACCAATACGCTTATTGTTCCCTGCTCCGCTGATACTCCCCAAAGTTGTTCTCAGTCCAAGCGCACTTCCCAGCTTTCTCGTTGCGCCAAAGCCAGTTTTTATTCCCAAATTCAGCCTTGATCCATTCGATTCGGTCGATCCCATTGATCCAATCGAGAGCACGTCCAGTTGGCCTAATCGTTGATTGAGTGTAACCCGTCTTGTTGTCCGATAAATGCATACGTAGGCGCAGATGAGCACCAAAATTGGCAAATAAAACGAGAAGGACATTGAAAATGTGATGTAATCACTGCTGAAACTTTTCAGCGAGCAACTCGTCGATCTTATGTTCTCATGTTGATTCATGTCGAACCAGCCGGGCACCAAGGACATCAGAGATACAACTAGCGCCCCCAACCACACAATGGCGATGACCAGCTTGACCTTCACGGGAGTCATCATGGCCTTGTATCTCAGTGGCCAGGTCACAGCTAATGTTCGATCGCAGGCGATGGCTATTAAATTATAGATGGATGTGGTGCACAAGTAGATATGGGCACCCATCCACAGCCTGCACACAACTGGACCATACATCCAAGAATTCTGGTGAATAAGGTCGATGAAAAGTGGGAAAACAAAAATGCCCACGGCCAAATCACTGATAGTCAAAGATACTATGAAATAATAAGTTGGTCGACGGAGACCCCTCGTGGTCATGACTGCTACAATGAGCGTAGCATTGCCGCCTATAATACACAAATTTACGATACACATGCAAACGATTGATATCGACCTGAAAACTATAGATTCTTCATCTCGAGCCAAGACAGTAACGTTGCTGTAACTTGACATTATTGCACCCGCCGTTAGCCCGAGGACTGTCTGCTGATGAAATGGGAAGGAGAAGACGACGACGAAACTGATTTCGTCAAAACACTCTTTCTCTCACAGGTATACAATAGCCTCGTACTCACCCCACCTCCGCTCTTAATAGGCTCCGTATGTGGCCATTTGCCGTGCTTACGGCGCGGTAGCCTAATGAGGGCGAGGTCATTCTGAAAGGTTAGTCATGCCTTATAATATATTGAAAGCTAGTTAGATCACACAATGGACACTAGATACCTTTTGCATATTATCACATGACCATGTTTTCGAATATTCTAGACTCTATATGCTCTATATGCTCTATATGTGATATGTTTCATTTTTGCGATAGCTATTTAAAAGAATTTTGCCAATATTCGAATCTCTGCACAAAAATTTGGCTGTCTGAGCACTAGATGATCGTACAAAATCTGAGCTCTAGTTTTCAAAATACGAAACCGATGTCATTTAATTAAGGCGTCATCATTTTTGAAATCTGAGGGAAGATCGTATTTTAAGACCGCTTGAAACGACGGGCTTGACTGGGTTACAGGTCGGAAAAATATTAAACAGCGATCAGAACTTCTGACACAGCACGGTCTGCACGTATCACCCACTAGACCTGCAACTGATTCGCCCATCGTCACAGGGCAGCATCGTGATCTTCGCTTATTTTCATAACAGGAACCTAGCAGAGAGGAGTCACTGGCATAATAGCACCCCACTCCCTACTTGCGTGGAAAAAGTGCTCGCGAAGGCACAGTATTCAGATAGAGATAAGCGCATACAATTTACCTACGCGTTTATGTAAAGCAGCCACCCCTGATTAGCCGAGGTGACTGCTGACATTTCCTGACTTTAAGTGACATTTTGTATTTCCAAGCCCTATTTTCTCTCCCTGCATGCTGACAAAAGTGCGGTTCAAACTTCTTGCTTTAGTTTAAAAGCTATTTGATGGATCGTTTAAAAACTAAGCAACTTTTTAACTTCGTATGCGGAAAATGAGTTGAAAACTTGGTGCAGAAGTTTTGGACCCGCTCGGTCAGAAGACGTGCCGTTATTGAAGGTATTCATGACAATATAGATTGGCATGCGCGGCATAAATTGCAAATATGGACGCCAAACCAACAGAAATCATGTCATTGTCTTATTTGAAAAAGGCCAGACTGACACGGCTTACAAAGCGATTCCGGGTCACATAGTGGCTTTGTTCGCTAATAAAGGCGTATCCACTAAAATCTAAAGACATTGAAGAACGCCCTGGACGTTTCTGTGATCTTATGATCCTCTTTGTTAAAAATACGTCTATTATCCTGTCATTACCTTGTACCTTTTCATGTATGCACCCACGTATTCTGTACCGGCTGGCACTTAATTCTTCAAACCCGCTCGTGCGTATGCTCACGTACCCACCGTGCCTTCATTCACACGTCTCAGAATAACGCCTTCATTCAGAAATTTCTGGATTCAATACTTTGCTCTCATACATATGATCCGTGGGTACTTTGCCTTACTTGACTTGCGCGTCATTCCTCGCGACAGGCACCTGCAATTTGTGAGCCTGGTCACTATTATCCTTGTTTGCAGGTGCTTCATTCTCTTGTAGTGTCACGCTTGCAACCCATTATAGCACTGCGTAAGTGGGAGCCATATACGCACACGCAGTACATGTTTTCGTACATCAGTCATATTTTGACCTCGAATCTCTCGTGATATAGATTTCTGTTCAAAAACAAGATGTGCACAGTGACTTGCGGGAAAGGCGATTAGAATGGTTATTTACGAGTTGTATGAGATCTTATCGGCTATAAAACTATCAAATCCGAGCGACTTCTGTTCTGTTGTAACACAGCGCGGTATACCTAAAAAATTACACTTTCTTACACATGATAACAAGAAAGAGAAACATCATGAGAAACATGAGCTCACAGCAGGAGTCGAACCCGCATCCCTGAGAACCTGTGTTTTGACTTGAGTGCATGCCTTCAAACAAGGGGGGAATAAGAAACTTGCGACAGAGCTCCATCAAATTTGTGGATAATCACACTTCGCTATGAACTACTGTAAGAAGCAGAACAACGGTGCCCAATTTTTAAAGTCCCGCCAATTCTGGTTAATTTTTGTACTCCAAAGCGATAGAAAAAGCCAGTCAACAAAGCATTTTTTAGAGCGTAAATGTGCTAACTTGATGGCATGCCAGACAGGATCACAAGAATCAAGAATCCCATATGCTGCAGCAGCAAGCCACAGACTTCTCAGCATACTCCAAAAGGGACCAAACTACATACCTACTGTATATAGCGCTTCGAATTTCTTTGGCCAAACTCATTAATCATCCTCTATCAGAATTTTATACTCTGCACCCGCTATTGCGATCCTTCATTCGGAGCACTGTGACGCTCTCTCTCACATATGTACTGTACATGCTACATGGATGCTAAGAATCCACGTCGGTACCCGAGAGGAAATATTTTCGCTCGGACCGTCGTAAAATGCAACTCTATTTATCCTTGGCATTTCTATGTTCTTGTCGGCATTCTATGTTCTATGAGTGCGTGACGACTGAATAATGCAGATACACAAATTACGTGCCCTTGTAAAATTCCATCCTTTTAATTTTATACTAACTTGTAAACTTACAGGCCTAAGCAGAAGGAGTGAAAAGAAACGGGAGTATTATCTTTTGCAAATGCAAGAGCCTGCACAACTTTTTTTATGGTGGTGTAGTTGAGAGAGCCGAAAGACTCTTCGTCACATCCAAAAATGATCTAGAACCTTCGCACTCCGTCCCTGTAGCCTTCTCCTCTACTTTCTTTGCTGGATTGGATTATGTACCGTTTGAATCGACTAATACAATAAGTTCGTTAAAGTACAGTGCAGCGTAATTTTTGAAAATAAACTGCACATCAATCAAGATTACAAACGCACATCAGTTATTGTGCGCAGCAAAAAAGTACTACAAAGATAACTGAGGTTTTAATTTCGAATATTGAATCACTCATCTGCTTCATCCATTCTCCTACTTCCTTTGCCTACGCTCATTCCATATCAGGATGCTAGCTAACGACTGATTTTTGCCCATTTCAAGGGAATTTGTTGGTTTCGGCCCCGACCGACCGACATTTAAGACACTAGCCTACTTGGAACGCACAGCCACTTGACAGGCAGGACGGGTATGCACCGCTGGCCAGTTCTCTATCCTTGTTCCGACAGCCTGACTGCAAAATGCCGCGGTACATTTATTATTACTTAACCCGCCGTAGTGTATTGCCATATGACCGCCATTATAAATCAATAGTTCCGTTTGACGCCTGGAAACATCGATTTCTTTAAACCATAGGGCACGAAAGGTAAAAAAAAATGTTTTCTTCCAGTTACATATACTGTACAGTATGGTCAATCTAGACACCAGTCTCCACAATTCCTTCCTTATTATTCCGAGCAAAGGGATAAAATCAAATTTACAACATACATCGACACTTTTATTCAATCATCTAAAACAGAAAACAGCGTCTGCTACTTCTGGCAACTAAATTTCCTCTGATCCCAGCTTGAAGCACAAGAAGCCAGAGACAGGACTGTCTAGTAGGACCACCGAGTTTCCTATGGAAATTTGAAAGAAAGTACTGTCTATCGAATTACCGCCTTCAGATACGGGAAACTCTAAGTTTAGTCGAAGCGCGAGACACTTCTCTATTTCGCGCGGCCTAGGCGGTACATACGCTTGGCCCGCTACGACAAGCAAATATTCTTCTCGTGCGCACATTGTCTCCAATTGTGGATTGTGAACTCACTTGAAGTTAATTAGGGAAAGCTGGTTTTAGCCTTATTGATGGGTTCCTCGAGTTCTACTCGATATTGTCCATCATCCTTCAGCGTCAGTCACTAAGGAGAAAAGGTCAAAATATATTCTTTTTAGCCATAGGAAATAAGCTTGCTCCAACTCTGGAGTCCGCGCAAACAAGCACAAGACTGGGTCCGCGGAGTATTGCTTTAATAAAAAGGAATTTTCATTGCAGATGGTCTATTTCGAATTCAATTCGTACCAATTCCTAACTCAGTCTACCAACGTCAAGTCAGCCAGACTCCGATGCATGCTTATTGTGTGTGCGACAACCGCAGTCTTATGATCCTCGAGACCCTAGTGTTGAAAGGAAATCTAATCAGTCAAAGTCGTTATAAAAAATAGCCACCATTCTATTCTGCCTGCACACTGTGTACATTGAAATTTGAACCGGCCCAAATCGATTGCTCTCCTTTCGTCTTTCCTTTTATGGCTAGACTGCTCAAAGGCGACCAATAATGCACTTGACTTTGAAAACGCCCACTCAATATTTCGTTACTATTTCTTTTCCAGGTCCTCCCTATCCGTGGCCTACGTGTACACTTCCCCGTGTCAAACACTTACTGCGCACTCGAGTTGGAGTGGATGGTCGGCCGAGCGGAGCCTATTTAGGTACCTACGGTTAAGGTCATATCAGCTCCACTGCTCTGGGCAGAGAACGAATAATCATTCACCTGTACTACCTTACTTTTAGTCGAGTCTAATTCTATAATCTTTTCCCATTTTTCGTTAACAAGTCATTGAGTATCAGGAAATCCACTTTCGAAAGCGCACTGAATAACTAATGAGTAATTTGACTGTTCGCTTCGAAACGTTTCCCTTCTGCGCCTCAGCGGGGTATCTTACAGTAAGTCGGTGTTGGCTTCTTGACGCGCCCTCGGCCTGCTGATAACGTAAGATAACGAAACCATAGAGAGAAGGGCGTTCATTAGGTTCGTCAATTGACGTTCTTTTCTGCTGATCGATTGATTATCACTCGATAGAAAACGAGTTGGCTGTCTGTGTTTACCTATGTGACATTTTTCAAATGAACGTCTATTGTCGAATGTCCATGACGAGTTAACGTGGGCACTCTTTTACGAGGTGGCTACTAATCGCTTCCAATGAGCTCAGCATACATAATTGCTCATTGTGCGATGTATGTTTGCTAATGGGGCAAACATTGAGTCGTAAATTATTAACATTTTTCCTTTGCGGGGGATGAAACCTAACTAACGCCTTGCCCTAGCAATAGCTCCAGCGCCTCCTCGTTTTGGCTTCTGACGAGCCTATTTGTCCCCCTAGCACTGATATAGCGATGGTGAGGTCTCTAAATTGCAAGTTCTCGATTTGGTTGCCATGTACGCGTGAACTGAACGGTTATGCATGGCTTCCGATTTGAACGCAGAACGGGTACCTCCGATCAAAATGTATCACTGGTAATTCCTTTCACTAGTCAGCCTCCACGCTTCATAACCAAGCGACCAGGGCAGAGAATAATGCAAATTTTCTTTTTCTCCCCCAATTGGCATTCCCCGCCGCGTTGTGACGTGTGATAGAAGGGTATATGAGCAATCTAGAGTTGGCTCTCTTCATTTTTACTTTCGTGCTCTACTACGATTAAATGGCGCCAAATGTGGTCGAGAAACGAGGCGTTTCCATGAAAAAGATTTGATATCACAGGCAAAGTCAAAATCAATTTACACGTTTTATAGTTACTGTTAGGAATAGCAGCCTGGCTGTGTACAAAAAATTGGTCCAATGAACATTTTATTGCTATTGCATACTCGATTTCCGAGCTCTCAAGTCTAGGAAGTACCTCTTAGAACACACTTTTAATTGTGCTCTCTTTGCAGGAAACTTTGTCCGTGGGTGGTTTAGTAGGCGAAGTGCACAATGGACGTCCAAGTCTTCGCTCGATTAAGCACGCAATCATTCACGCGTTCTGTGAGAGCCTATTTTCAATTCGCGTTCCATTTCTCCTCGCGTTTATTTTAAAAGTAAAAAGTTAGGACTTGGAAGAAAAATTTAAGCGCATTTTTATTTCCTCCTTATTCAAACAACTTTCTTAATTCTGCCAAAAATCTTCAGCATTGACAAGGGCGCTATTCAAAGTCGCGCTTCAGCTTCGTATTCAAGCAGCCAGCTGTCGTGATAGGACACCAGAAATTCGAAACTGTGCTGTCCCGCCAGCAGTCGAATCATTCTCTGAAGGCTTCAAAATGGTAGACTTGGATGAAATATTAAATTTTGTGGAAAACACTACCACGATTGAAGTGTTGGCTCGAATTTATCAGAATCGTTGCCAAGAATTGTCTCGTTATGTGTACGAGGATCTACTTCATGAACCTGCAACATTTGGCAAAGCAACAGCAATGATTTTATTAAGTTTTTCTATCATAATCGGCAACTTATTAGTTATTCTGGCTGTCTTGCTATCACATCGATTGAGAACAGTAACAAATTTTTTTATTGCCTCATTAGCCGTTTCTGATTTTGTCATTGGCGTAGGCGTGCTGCCGTTTTCATTCACTCAAGACTTACTGGGCTTTTGGACGTTCGGCTATTTATGGTGTCGTATTTGGCTGGCCTTGGACGTGTGGGTCAGTACAGCCTCCATTTATAATTTGGTTGTGATAGCACTGGACCGTTATGTGGCCATTACCCGTCCTTTGTCTTACCGTTCTTTAGTCACACCAAAGAAAGCTGCGTTGGCCGTTTGCGGAGCCTGGATTTGGTCATTTCTTGTCAGTTTTCCGCCCATGGTTACTTTTCAAGGTCATCAAGCCAGCACGGGGCAGGCTGATGGCAGCCGTGAGGATGCTGATGGAGCTTGGACAGATTTAGTCGATTGTCAATGCACAGCCTTGGATAATTCCATGGGCTACATTTTCTTTTCGGCTTCGAGCAGTTTCTATTTGCCATTTACGGCATTATTATATATTTATGTCAAAATATATATCAAAATCCGTCAGGCAACGGCAGCCGTCGATAAAGGTTACGTGACATTGAAAAAGAAACAAGTGCCAGCCATCGAATCAGCACCTACGGCTTCTGACGACTTGATGACTAGCGAGACACAAAATGTTATCGGATCAGTAAAAAATCAAAATCGACGATCATATTCTACGAAAAAGTCTTTTTCTCCAGTAACAAGAATGAGTACATGGAAGAGGAATCGAAAATCAATGATCGCTAATCGACCAGCGACTCATGCAGCTTCCGTGACCAAAAACGGGTCACTCGAATCATCGAATCTGGAAACAATCGCTTTGCGAGTGCATCGAGGACGATATAATGCGGCTGGAGCAACTCCGAATAGTCAGTCTCAACAAAACGCAAATTTACCAAATCAGACTAAACTAAACGCAACGAAACCTGCGACAATTTCCCATGTACCCCACCATCGATTGGTTGATATGAAGAAGGCCACGCCCCCAAATTATCGAAGTCAAGATCTTTTCGACGATGATGAGCTGGACAAGGAGGAAGCGGTCAAGGGCGATTTAAAAATGGCCGAGTATGTCCGACGAATGTCGCGCGTAAAAAATTCCATCGATTATAAATCGTGCAATGATCGATTGTCATCATTCGCGAAATCAAAGTCGACCAATTCTACAATGAGAACAGATCAAAGGCATACTGAAAGTTCGGGGTCGATTGGATTAGAACGTCCAAATAACAATGCCGACACACAAGCATTGATGACCAGTCCGAAATTAAAAGTTCGTCACCGCCTGCATGAAAGATACGACAAAAAGTTGAAACGGGAAGTTCGGGCGGCTAAAACGGTGGCATTGGTCACTGGCTGCTTTTTCGTGTGTTGGTCTGGATTTTGTGTGGTTTATACAATGAAAGCATTGCCGTTTTGTCAGCTAAAAACCATCGCCTATTCCAGCGATAACTCAAACGAGGCTAGCATTTCAGCCCCTATGGACGAGTCGTGCGTGCCATCCTGGGCATTCACCATTGTTTTGTGGCTCGGTTACACAAACAGTGCATTGAATCCATTGATTTACGCCGTTTGTAATCGTCAATTTCGACAAACTTTTAAACATATTTTATGCTGTTGCTTTTGTCCAGGTCATTTAGCAAATAGACGAAATTATCCGAACGCAAAAGACGAATGTAGAAATTTACTTCGAAAACGTTTCATTTTCCACAAAACGAAGTCATTTAAAAGCGATATTCAACAAAGTTCTATATCAACCAGATTGAGCATGAACACTGGATTGCATAATCATGCGTGTGGAGCGAGTAATAGTTTATCCGATGGTGATACTGCAGGAGTGTAAACATGTTGTGTACAGTGCTCGTACAGTGTAACGTACAGTATGAAATATTTTCATTAAACTGAAGACTGGTCCTCGTGCCATCTGAACCTGCGCCGCCTGCAGCAACTAACTATCTAGAGCTCAGGGAATGAGGATCTTGGTTCTGCATGGCAAATTGCTTTCTGCCTTTCAAAATAGCTAATCCGCGTCGTTTGTATTCTGAATACTCTTTAAAAAAACGCCTACTGTACGCGTACGTGAATTCCATTCCTTAGTAGATAATCCTGGGAAGGCTTCGTTATACTAATTTCTATTATAAACGCGCCCGTTCAGTCCTTGGGTCCCAAACTAACAGACTTGGAAAACATGTTATTTCCACATTTTCTTGTTTCTACTTTGGAAACAGGCGAGTGTTGCATTGAAATAGTCGGCTGACTTCGATTATGAATAAATTATGGCCACTCCTAAAATGGTCATCTGCTAATTACTTCAGCGTTTAGAATCCTCCGTAGGTTTTCAGATTCATTGTCTAGACCCCTTGTTAATTCTCGCGACCTTTTAGGACTATGTTTTGCCTCTGCAAGGGCGTCATCGCCTACAAATTAAATTTCTTGTGATTTCTTTCTAGGTTTTTTATAATCAGACTCGCCTTCTTCCTTTCTCCCACATTTTTCTTCCCCACTATGTTCTAGTTTCTTTCTTGGTCGCTTCGTGTTCCTCACATGAGCAAATTATTGTTTACTCCATTCTCTAAGAGAACATCTTCGTTAGGGCCCCTCTGGGAAACATGCAAAGGTTGTATTCCTTCCTTGTTAAAAATCACGAGTGCTTTGCAATTAGGCAGATACAAAGGTTGGCTTCTACGTCAGCAGTTTTTATACGCGTAAAAAGCTTCTTTGGGATTAAAAATTCAATTTTTATTTGTCCCATGGTTTTTAGTAATTCCGAAGTCTTTTTTCCGGTACCTGTGACATTTGCGATGGGGTTCGCGCATGAGGACACTTGAGAGATTACCATTAATCCGCGAATAAAATATATTCTTAACCCGTGATGTAGCATTAACAATGAGGGAAAGGCATTGATGTCACGCGGGGATTTGAGGCACTTGCCTGACGAAAACCAAAAGAAATACCAACCATCATTCACGTAATACGAATCCTGAAAGGAACGAGAGACAGATGGTAATAAAATAATTCGAGAACAGGAATGAAATTACTTGCGTAGGAGGGATGGAAGTGAAATCGATGTTTTAGAACACAAAACACGAAACAGGCTGTAGATACATGGTCAAAAACTGTAAGCGTTAGTCCTGCGTGAGAGATTGTTTTGTTGGGGGGGGGGGGGGGTGGAGGGGGGGGGTGGTTTTTGTTTTTTTGATTTTTTTGCGTTGGAGGTTGTGATGACCTGACAGGTCCGCTGCTAGAGTACCCAAATGCATCCCAAGTTCTCACTAATCAAGTACGACAGCTTCACTGTTTTTGAATGCATGCCATCATGATCTGTTAGTTCCTCTGGAGTCATCCACGCTGTTCTAACTGTGCAGCATGTGTATACCCTGGTATGCCAGCTCGTTGGAATAGGCCTGTCGTGTCGTGTGGTGTCGTGACGACAATAACAGCATCACTTGGCACAAAATATATAAAACGGCACCTTCATAGCTTCCTACTGCGGCTTACGATTAGCGCGGTCATGCATGAATTTCAATCACAATGAATTATAGATGCAACCCCCCCGAGGGTGAACGAGCAACCATGCTAGAAATCTGTCCTGTCAGTGTCTCATAAAAAAGCAGTATATTACGAATGAAATTGCAGTTTCTGATGATCAAAACACCCACTGGACTGCGAATCATTGGTTTTTTAGAGCGATGCGATTCCACATGGGCATCCAGCGTTCAACTTGACCGCATCAACGGTGCTTTCCGATGTTGTTTGAAAGGCGTCGCATCGGATATGTTCCTGGGGTGGGAGATATAACACTGTATCACTTATACTGTGCGGTAGCTTTTCATTGTACTACAACAAAGTCGGAAATCGCGCAATAATTTTTAATTTTCTTGAGGCCGTCAACATTAAAAAAAGCATTGTGGGTATTGCGTGGAAGCAAGTTTGCGTATTTTGTACGCAACCAACTCTACAGTACTGACGATTAGAGACCAACTAGGCGGGCAAAGAATTATGTAACGGTCTACCCATTCTCTATGCTTGTCGCCTACTCTGGTCGTGACTGGTGAGAAAGCAAGCTGTACATTAGAGAATTCATGATAAAGGAGAATTTTTAAAAAATCAGAGCTGATGACATACCGGTATGTAAAAACACGAGGAAAGCTGTTTTTATGTACCAGTATGTGATACAAAATAGCTCCGATGCTGCAATGCTCGTTATTATGCATTTGTTCTTGTTAAAAATTCATTTCGGTTTGTTTATTACAAATGTGAAATGGTGCAAGCTTTTGTAGGATGCCGTGTCCATTTGTATTTCTATCTTTCTTTCACGCATCATTGAAACATTCTTCTGGGCATAAAAAATCTATTTCCTTTTTGAAATCCGTTTCTTAAAGGACGATTCTATTTTTCACCGCTGCCTTATAGGAGTGCTACCATGTTAAAAACACTACTATTTTCCATTCCTTTGCACTCTGTTTCAGACTTCCTAACATAGGTCGCATCCATAAAAACATGATTTCTAGGAGATGAACAGAACTAGATTTTTACAATAGAAAAAATTAGGAAAGAGTTTAAGCAAACGCGCTGATATGAAATGGCCGAAACAAGAGCTGGCAAATAATGTCATAAGAACAACACCTGCCATTGACGCTTCCAGTGCTTTTTGGTGCAGGAATAGGTCAATTAGGTCTAGCCAGGAAATCTAGCTAGCACTTTTACTGGCCAATATCTGACATAATGGGTGTATCTGCCTGATATGGTGAGCATACAGTGCAATCGACATGTCTAATACATTCTTATCTATTGCCTTTCAGAATTGCTTTCCATGCAGTTCTCTTCTGTTGGCTAAAAATTCCATGCCCAAAAAACTTTAACAGCTGAGCCTCTGCTGTAGAGATGCTAACGACGGTACATTGCTATCTCTTTCTTTCTATCCGTCATTTCCTTCGAATAGCGTAAGTGAGCTAGAAGAATTAATACTTTGGCGCTCCACATTTATTCGGATTTGGAATTAATATCCAGCAGACAGCAGACATAATCCGACATTGTCTGTCTATCCGCAGTTTGAAAGACTCTCTAGCTTTCTTCAGACTGTTAGTAGTCTTGCGGAGAGTGTGTTCCCCATCGAAACCTGACGGTGCCTCATTTAGCCCAGACACCTACCCTGCATTTCTTACCTTTCTTACACCAATATGCCCCCTGAGTTGAACAGCCAACATAAGACCAACATAACTAGCTCATTTTCTAATTCTGCTGATTTCCAATCTCTTTGCCGAGTTGCATCACAACTGCTCGACATTCCGGGTCTCCATGTTCTCCTGAGTCTGGAGTTCATTTTAGGCAGTATAGGAATCATTTTAAACAGTGCACTATTTCTAGCAGTTTTGAACGCTATCATAATTCATGCTAATTTACGTTTATTATTTGCCAATCTGGCAATTTTTTTCTGTGGTGTATTGTACTGGGATTGTGGTCAAAGCAGGTCTGATAATGCATAGTTCAATTTGGGAGACACCGTGTTCTTTGATAACTAATGTTTTTATGTTAAAAATTACGTGAAATCCCTTCGAGCTGGATGGCGCAAGTTTTAATGTACGATTGCGGTAGCACTACTATCGAACGTCTCTATTGTACTAAAAGGATAAAAAAATCATATCAAGGATTTCCTTTTAGCTATGATGTTAATTTTCTGTTGTTATATTGTTTCTGTACAAAACTTTTTTTGTACTCTTCCTTTGAATGCTGATAAATATGTGGCTGTCTGCGAAAATTTACTTTGAATTTCGCCTGATTCTGCGAAAATCAGTTTAGCTATAAATTTAAGTTTTACTTTATGTTCGATTTGTTTGGCTTGTGCTCTTCATTATAAAAATCGTTATCAGTTGGGCAAAATGTTATCAATGCGTGCGATAACGCATACTTTAGCGACGCGATTTCAACTAGAACAAAATATACAACTGACACAAATTATTGGCCCATCAGCGTTTTTAGAATTTTTCACTTTTTTACCAAATCAAATTTTCTTGTTGTCTGCAATTGTTGGATTACAGCTGAGTTATGAACTTAAGACCCTACTTATTCAGTGTAATTATTTTTGGAAAGTTTGTTTTTGTTTTGCCTATCCTATCTTAGCTTTTTGGAAAAATACCCATCTGAGACGAGGGCTGATCAAAATGATGCCAAATGCTGTGAAAATATGGCTACAAATGAAAGATGTAACGAATTTGGTGACCGCATCAAATTCGTTCCATCTTCCGCTGTCCTTGGTTCGACTGATTAGACGCATGCTTCGCGACCTAGTCGATTGAAAGACAGTTCTCGTCATACTGTACTTTGTTCACCCAAGTTTCCCGCCAATATAGCTTCATCAAATTTAAATTTAAGGTTATTTTGTCAAGGGAGCTGGCAATTTGTAGTCTTACAGCACATTCGAAGCATGTTTTGAGCTCCGATGGATGCACTCTCTCGAAAACTACTTTGATGCTCCAGGCCAGAAGTGCCTTCAAAAATCATCAGGTTGTGATCGGGCAGAGAAGTAGAGCCTTTCCATGTGGAAGGAAAGGTCTTATTTTCGTCAACCTAGGGGAAGAAAGCCGAATTCACAATATTCACTTCGGATGGTGCTCATTTTCAGTTCCTTCTATGGGAGAACAATTTGAAAATACAAGCTCTGCGCAATTCTGAAATTGGCGGGAAAGCTCGATGTCAAACTTTGATTTGTCTGTTTCGTGCAATTTAATTTGCGCTCAATTGCATCACAAAATATTGTGGCCTGGATTGCCAACATTTTCATTGTATCTGGTGCCAACTCGAAGCACTTCTCAAAAAGTGCAATTGTGAAAGTCATTTTGAAATTCTTTCTGCAAAGCCTCATTAGCTAATAGCGTCTTCGCTGAAACTAGCGTCGGCGACTGCGTCAGTTTCCATTAATGTTCGGTGAAAAACAGCACAAGCTTCTATCAAGTTCTTGTTCCCTTCGACACGGAGATATTTCGAAATGGGGATGCGCATACTGTTATGACAGACTTACAATAGACCTCCTTGACGTAGGTGCAGTATTAGAAAAAGAAGATTGCAGCTTATTAAAAGATGCACGAGCCAAAAATCTATAACGATTACAGCACTATATTAGGAAAAGTGGCAAATTATTAACCTAAAGATCGAGGTTGGAACACTCACGTTTTCCGCCTCTCATAACTATGGAATGTAAATGCTGGCTGCTCCCCGGAATATTACCCCGAGGAAAAATCGATCAGTCCACTACTCGACATACTGAGAGCTTCCCTTCCTAGTAAACTGGATGCTCTTTATTTTGATCAGACTGGGAAAGAAAATGTTGCAATCACTCAAAAAATGGGACACATTTAAGTAACTTGGTGCCCTGTTTTCATGTAGTGGTGTCCCATTGGAGCTTTGCTGCTTCCCCGTTTCCCAATTGAGGAGTTTACCGCATTTACCTACAAGGTTATGCGACCTTGTAGAATCTTCGACCCAGTCCTAGGCCAAATGTACCCCAGTATACTCGCATTTATTCAGGTGCTAATATTTGTCTACATCTTTCGGATTTGTAGTGCGACAAAAGTCAAGGCTTTTGTCTCACTCCTTGTGTCTTGATCCGGCGAAGTTGTATGGACATTGTCGTATGGAGCCATGATATTAGCATACTTTGCTCATAAGATGATGTCGGCTGTACTGTACATTCGCATTTGCATGCAACGTTTCGTCTGTGCTCTACATAAGACCCTGGTCTTATATAAAGCCCAGACACAGACAAAACGTGAACTTTCGCAGTTTCTCCATGGACCCCCACTTTAGCCAGTAGCCGACCAGCAGTCAAACCGCCATTACTACTAGCTCGTTGATGTACGACTGGTTTTGCCTATCTGCACAGTATATAAAACAGTGAAAACACAAGCACATGCGGCATGGCCAGGTTTAGATGAACATACACTGCGATAAATGTGGAACAAGACCTGCAAGGGCAACAACACCAATGATCTCATTCGCTGATCGGTGGATGAGAATGCCAATCGATCGAACGCTGGCACCCATCGCAAAAAGTTTCTACTCGCAAATGACCGCCACCTGTAAAGAACCGCACGCTTTTCTCTATCTTGAAACCACAATGCTGGCATCGTTGGAAAAGTATACGCAAATTATGTTCGTGGACAATGAATGATGTTCCAGTAGAAGAAGCAGTATTAGCAACCAGACAATGTTCATTCATTGGTTCCAGCTTAACTGCATCGATTGCGCTACTGATTTCAGGAGCGATCAGACGAGACGGTGTAACAGAATTATTTTGGTGGCTAAGTCCAGCTCCTCGTACAACTTCAATACTGGGCGGATCTTCTACTGGTTCTTCGATTTCTTCCTAAAAACAGCAGAATTTTGTGAATATGGCCACAAAATTCATGATTCTATTCCGCTCGCTTGTCAAGATAATAGCCATTTGATTGAACTTAGCAACATCGAGTGCATTTTCGAAGTTGTTTAGATGCTGACTTAAATAATTCGATGCGCTGAGCGCGATGTAAAGTGTTTCCAATGGTTTTCTCCTACAACTTAAACCTGATGCTTTGTCTGAATTCTTTCATCACAGATGTCTCCTAAATAGCACCAAAACTTCTGTCTCCACATGACTTTCAAAGTGGCTTCGTACTGTAACAGGTTCGTCGTAAGTTTATGCCGAGGAGATACGCCGCTGCGACAGAGCGGCTTGCCCACATCAGATTTTGAGCGAGCAGATGCACCCAGCCTTCAGCATACCGACTATAATCAACCCCGAATTTCATGGTTCAACATCAGCCAGCACAGTAGAAAAACTGCAAGTTCCAAAAATGACGAAAATTAGTGCAGCTACATGCTAGGCACTTTGACAAACTAACCTTTATTACCGCAATGCCTGAACCAATATTGGTGATAAGTTCATGGGAATAAAAAGGGACTGCGTTTGGTTTTAATCGATCGGGGCTGTTAGGCATTGGAATAATGTACTCAGAATCAAAATGTTTTCTACAAATACGCGACGAAGACTTTAAATCGGATTCTTCAACTCGAATTCTTTCCAACCACTCAGCTCTTCGATCATGATCAGTGAAGAAATTTGGAAAATCGAATAATTGTATTCCTTGCTGTGATCTCACAGAACATCCAGGATATACGCATCGCATTGGCATAATTTTTTCCTATAACTGACTTTGGAACTCCATCGAAGCTTTGCTTACGAGCTTTTTAAAATGCGTTTATGTGAACATCCTGTCACCAGTTACCGCTTCTAGCAGACTAGTTTACTGGTGGGTAAGAATCCAGTAGACTTAGTTAGACTCGGTACAGTGTTTCAGCGGGAATTCGAATTTCTTCATATGAACAACGTATCAAACTATAGCTTGAGTGCTGACTTAGCTCAAACTAAGATAACGATAAGCCGGGAGCTAAGTTGATAAGATGAGCTACGTGGTTGGAATTGTTTATTCCCGTCAGCAAGAGATCCCTGCTCTCGTGCCTAGCTGCTGACAAGTGTAACAAGTTGTCGCGGTCAGGTTCAGCACAGACAGGGGCTAACTTTTTGTGTACACAATAGACTGATAAACTATTCTTAGTTAGGTGAGACAATGTCACAGACGGCGGTCGACTTGTTTATGAGACCTATAGACTTTATTTTGCACACATCTTTTGTTTTGGGTAGTCCATTGTCAGCGCCCTTTGTTGATCAATAGCTAAGTTGGCAGTTGAGAGAATGATTAATGGGAAGTGGCCACCAACTTTTGTGAAAAACTTTCATAATGAATCGAGCGTGAAGCAGATGGAATATCGCAAGCTAGGAGCAACGGACATGTTTGTGTCGAAATTAAGTCTAGGTAAGAACTGCATTTTTTTAAATTGAAGCCACCCTCTGGTGCTATGCACTCATTGTACCAGTAGTAGTCACTCAGACTCAACCGAGCCCTCAACCGTGACGACTAACTCAAAATCAGGTTACTGACGCTCTGCACCCGACTCCTTATTTTGACAATCAGAAAACTAAACTCACCAAAACACTGGGTTTCTTGAAACCCCTCTCCGCCACACATATTATTCCACATGCTAATATGTAAGTGCCATCGGATGGGCCCATGTACGAGGTCTGCAGTCAGCTAAAGAACCGACTCGATGTCTGCACGCAACATTCTTTGTATGCAAGTCCAGCATCCCCCATAAAAATCTGGAATGATTTCAGGAGGTTCTCCATTCGGTGGTCTTTACAATCCTTGTGACCAAACCACGATCAATAAGATAGTGGAGGATTCACTGAAAAATGGCATTAATTTGATCGACACTTCGTATTGGTATGGACAAGGAAAATCGGAGCAAGCGATTGCTGAGGTCAAATAAATTTCTTGTGATAAGATGATCGTCCAGTGCACGACAATCATCGTGTTCCAGGCATTGAAAAATATCCCCAGATCAGCCTACTACATCGCAACAAAGATTGGCCGCTATGAAAAAGATTATTTGCGCATGTTTGACTTCAGCGCCGAGAAAACCCATCGACAAATCGATAGCGCATTGGAACGCCTACGTGTCCCTTATATCGACATTATAAATGTAAGAAACAGGAAAGTGCAAGCGTCCGACCTCATTCTGTATTGATTTCTTCATCTCTCAACAACAATATGAGCAAAAGACATAATACTGGTATCGAATTCACCAATTATAAATCACTAGCTCAACGGTAAAAAAAATATTAATTATAGTTCACCAGTTGCTGTAAAGTTGTTGCAGTCATTTAAATTAGCAGGAAAGCTGCCCAAGTCTGACAGTGACTGCCAGTTATTCACTGCTCACTCAAACTTGAAGGTTTCAAGTGTAAAACGGTTAAAATGCCGTAGGTTTTGTCAGGCTGCCAAGTTTTGCGATGGTATTACTCCAAATATTTGTTTCAGGCGACACCCACAAATCTGCTTTCAGGTTCACGACGTCGACTTTTGCGACGACATTGAAATAATTGTGAAAGAAACTCTACCTGCATTGGAAGTCGCCAAGAAGAATGGGAAAACACGTTACATCGGGATCACTGGATATAATTTAAATGTATTGAAGTAAGCAATACGGTGGGTCACTGTTCCACAAACAGCGCTGCTTTACACGTACTCCACATACAGTGTGTGGAACACATTTGCATGTGGACTACGCACATCTGCGCACCTGCACATCTGTATGTGGAACATAACTGCAGAGTGCAGCGCTGTACAGTCACATAACGCCCCAAAACAACATCCCACATTAATTTTTCCCTATTTCAGATCGATAGTGGAAAAATCTAAAGTCCCGATCGATGTTATATTGACCTACAGCCATACAGTCTTGCATGACTACAGTTTGCGTTATTTTGTACCATTCTTCAAAGTAAGCATCCGCAAAAAAAGTAGAAGTTTTACCTGAGTTCATGGATTCTTGATGTCATAACTGGGTAGTACATATTTTATTTGGCTTGCCGTCAGAAATTCAGTGCTTCTCTTGATTATTTCGCAGGACAGGAACGTTGGTATCATCGCAGCGGCGCCGCTATCATGCGGCATGCTGAGGAATGATGGCCCCATGGACTGGCATCCTGCATCAAACCGAATCAAGGCTGCTTGCAAAGCAGCTGTTGATTATTGCAAAGTGAGATTAGCAATACAGCGCTAAAAAGGAATTTCGCACAATGCGTTTTCCAAATTTCAGCAAAAGGGTGTGAACATTTCCAAAATCGCAACTTATGAAAGTATCAATTTTCCTGGAGTGGCTACAACACTCGTGGGAATGGACAGGTCAGGCAAACGTCTTCGTTAATGTCCTCTACTAATTTCTTCTGGCTCTCGCTAATTTAGCCCGCCGCAGGTGCAAGAAAACCTCGAAGCTTGCTGGAGCTATTTGACCAACGAGGAAAGACAATGCTTGTATCACATATTGGAAAAGTAATGATTTCTCTCCCACCCCTTTCCCCTGAACGCAATTGGAGCAAAAACGATGCACGTTTAGGTACTTTTTCCCACTGAACGAAGAAACCTGGGCCGATCAAATGATCAATGCTTATAGAGAAGATGTAAAAAATGCAAGCGGACATCAATAAAACTGCTCCGAAAATGTCAACTGATTCATTTTTAGCAAAGAAAAGCTGATTAAAAGTGATTTTAGCAGATAGCATACAAAATACCTTTGATAAATGCTGTAGCTGTTAAAAAGTTTTCTAGGTGCGCTTGCATAAATGGCTAAGAAAAATCTTTGATTATTTTTGACGAAAGCATTTGTCTGAGCAGAAAAAGTTGGTATCAGCTGACTTTACAGTTCACTGACTTACTCTGAAGTGTCTGTAAAATTTTCTTGGCGAAGTTTGCGAGCGTTTCACGTGATACATACCTACATAATATTGGCATGCAAAGAGCAACCAAACCGTAGTTGCCGCTGCCATTGACGTGGCCTATTTCCACCATCCGATCTGATCAGGACGGGTTTTACCTCGTCAGATTTTGCATACCAGAAATTAGAGCATTACTGAGAACGATGAATTGACATTTGAGAATAAAAAGTGATTTCTTGTTTTATTCTATTTCAAATGCAAAAAATGCGCCCGACTTCTCTTGCTGAATGCTTCTCTTGAAATGATAAACTTGCGGAACTGACACACTTGAGCTTACATTTTTGCGTCTAAAATCTTGCCAAGAATCCAAGCTTGATCGCTGTTGTCCTGTGCGAAAATGAACGGACAAAACGCGCAAACGGCCATCGAAAACGTATTTTTTTTCTATAAGTGTTCAAAGAAGATTACTGAGGCGTACATTTTTCTAATATTTTGGAAACAATAAAATGGTGTATATAATGTAAACGGTCAGTGCCACACAGCCAAAGCGCGAGTGTGCAAGAATGTGTCAATCCAGCAAGTTGAAGGCCTAGTAAAATTTGTGAGCCCAGATACTACAGACAGAGGTCCACCCTTTAGTTGGTGATTTCTCGATAATTCCAAAACCTAGGAAAATTTCGCGAATCGCATCGTAGGGTCCTCGGGTACTGTGTCTAGCATACTGGGTCAAAAACTGTCAAAATTTGTCGAGTGATCAGATCTTACATATTTTAAACTTACATTAGAGTTACATTTTGCATGCTAGCTCTAGAAAAAACCATTTGCAGTCTCTGCCGCCCCTTATAAAGAGAGTATTTTTTTCTGTTGCTGCGATTAGTACATATTTGCTACAATGTTTTGGAAGCCAGATTTTACAAAAGTTTCTTAAAAACTGATTTCTGTGAATACATTTAGCTCGATTCACTAGGAGTCGAAGCCGCCTCAGTAATGAAGCCCATACAGTATGCCCTCATTCACAAAGTCCACATGTGAGAACCAGATGACTCGTTGCGCAGATTGCACCACAAGATTTGCAAGCGTTGTAGTATGATTGTTCCCATCTCCCACAATACCAAATATTTTATTCTTGCTTGCTACTGTTATCGGTTGGTCCAGCTGCCTCAGAAATGCCTCAATATTTTGCCAGAAACCGTCCAACATACAACAAACGACAAACATGAAACACGCTCTTATCCGTTTTGGCACTCATCAGTCTATTACAACAAAGGTTGCAATAGTGTTCAACGTTAGCAAAGTTTGAAACCCTGTTCCTACAGTATGTACGCAGTGTACAATGCTCTATATTGCAAATTGAGGACTCCCGAGCAAAAAAATGTTATGTGACAAAAACTTATTTCGAGAAAAATTGATATAACGTTAATTTGCTGCTGGGGGGGGGGGGGGTGATTTAGCGATTTCGCCTTGCACCAGTCGGAATAGAGCACAAAACACCTTTATGTGTGCTCCAAAATTCCCAATATTTGGGTCACATAACGCCTTTATGCTCTATCTCAGTAAGTCTAACGCATAAATGGCTTTTGCATACGAAAAGACCATGGTTGCAAACCTAGAAATCTGTACATATCTCAACTAGTCAAAAAATGTCGGAGTCCTTAGCTCAGGCTCTGGAGTCTTTAATCAGTAGTGTATGCTTCTGGTAAGTCCATCCACATGCCTGTTTGTACTATGGAAAGGCAATGTCGTCCTTACTCAATTTTTCTGCCCAATACTGTTGCATGGCTAAAGTAGCTTTACCCACCCTGTTCTCCTGCAGCATATGCCTGTACAACAGTATGGTTTTTACGTGCTTTATGTGATAAATTTTCGCATCGAGACCTACACTATACTTATCTACAATAAGCAACGAAAATTGGCAACGAATTCGGCCTTTCTTATATCCTTATTTAGCTGTCCACGTGGAACAATGTGCCTGCATTGAATGTATAGTATACATACTGTAGACCCTCATTTTTAACTGCCTGGTAATTTGGGTTTCGCCGAATGACGATGTTCTGAAAATGCCTTGTGAACGCAATAAATAACTCTTTTTCCACTGTGATAGCCTCTCCGGATTCTCCTTATGTAATTCGTGTTCTACATTCTTTCTGTTGATGGTTGTTTAGTGAGTTGCTTAGTAGGCCTATGGTAGCTAGGAAACAAGGACCAGTCGTTTCGAATACTCATCCCTAACCAAGACAGTCTGAACGACAGAGTTTCGGATCGATTTCAAACCTGGCGCATTTAAAATTCTATTCTCAAATCTAAACCTCGGTGGTCTATGAGTTACCTAGCGACTGGCGGCTGGGTAGAGAGACAGTCAGAGATGGAAGGTGATTGAAGATCATGGTTGGAGCGGATGGTACAGTTGCGTAGTTGTACGATTGTTCAACAGTGCGCCAAGAATTGAAATTTTTGTGGACAAAAATTTTGAAGCCTGCTAGATCGGGGGAAAAAAAACATTAAATCTCTGAAGGAGACCTCAACCAAAACAACCGACTCCAAAAATTTCCAAGAAAACTGCAGGCCAAGCCAATCCAATCCGTCCGAAGCCATGACACGACTAGTTTTAATCCTTTTCCACCTCGCCTTATTGCACCCTCGCCTAATGAGCACACAACAGACCCCCAGCACTGCAGACCTATCGTTTACCCTGTCACGAAAGGCCCTCGACTTCCTGCTGGGCGAAACGCAGAAGATCCTCGATCGCCAATTGGTCACTCTCAAACTCCCGTCGGCGAGTCAAACGATCGAAGGTGGCGAAGTGGAAGTACGCGATGTCCGACTGACACGGTTCGTACCACCCTCCTATTACTACGATCTGGAGTCACCCCACATCCTGGTCTGGGGACTGAACGACGCCAGCCTGTATGTCAATGGCCAATGGTCCGGTCGAAAACACATCACGTTGCCTGGTAAGATCTCCTTACCTTTCTTGAAAGGGAGTGGTGGATTCGAGGCAGAACTGGAGCAGTTAAGCCTTTGGTTGAAAGCTCAAATGGGTCGAAACGAGTCGAGCGGATTAACCAAAATCGATAATTTCCAATGCAACGCCTCGATCGGTAATCTCAGCACACGGGCGACAGGCGGTGTCATGGGTTACGTCCTTAACATTTTCCGGACCACTGTTGCCAACAAAGTCAAACCCTTGCTGGAAGAAGCTATCTGTAACCAAATGGAGTATCTGATCGAACAAGACGTTGATCGTGAACTATTTCAAAAATTTCCGACAATGTACGACGTGGGGAGGAAATTCCAGTTGACAGTGTCCATGACCGATGCACCAAATGTTGATCATCAATCAGGCTATATTCGGCTCAATCACCGAACGGGCATCATCTACGATGGCAAGGACCAGACTGGCCGATACATGCAATCAGGCAGCCAAGGTCTGAGCCCTGGGGCAGCCACACCCCTGCAGCCACCCTTGGATCGTATGATATACATCCGCATGAGTGAGAAGCCTATCAACATGATCCTTTACACCATGCACATGGAGAATATGACCGCATTCATTATCGATGAGCACACAAGCGCGCAAACTGCTGATTACCTGCGGCTGGATTGTTCTGCCCAGGAGAATTGTTTGGGTCGCAGTTTGGAAGGCATTTCGACCATTTATCCAGCACCAGCCAAGGGCGCTTTTCGTATCTATACGAGTCGTACCCCGCAAATACGATTCAACGAAGGCAGCGCCGACTTACTAGCACCCGTCACCATGGAGATCAATGTGCGCACTGGGCCACCCCAATACGCCGAAGACAACTTGCTGGTGGCCGATGTGGACATGGCATCCACTGTGCGCCTATCGGTCGATAAAGAGGGGAAAAGAATTATGGGCGATTGGAAATTGACAAAATTTGATCTGGTCACGCGCCCAGTCGGTGTGGCTGGATTGGTCAAAGTGAGTAATGCCAAATTGGCCGATAGCCTACGTGGCTTCGTCGTGGATCAAGGAGCCAGTATGTTAGCCAAAGGGTTCGATGCACCCGTGGCCGCCACATTTGTACCCGGCTATCAATTAAAGAATGTCAATTTGAAAGTTGTCTCGAAAGTATTGCAATTTGAAGCCGATATGGCCGTTCAATCGGCCTTCAGAGCCAGATCAGAATGAAAGAACTGGGTAATTAGAAATGTTGGAGCCAGGACATGTCTGCTATTCTACAGTAATCGTAAGAATGTTTACTGAAGGAGTCTTTTGTGGGCTGAGTAATGCTCGTTGTTCATGTAAAACCTTGTGGCACGTGGCGAAAAAATGTGTTAGATGTTCTGCACACACTCATTGAAGCTTAGGTGTGATCGAATAAATCATCATCAGGTTCACAGCCGGTATGACTTTTGCCGTTCTAGCGCCATGCATTTTGGCTGCGCCGATTTGGCATCCGCTAAAATAGCGCCATGTATACTGTATTGAGCGCTCAAGAATTTGGCGTCGACTTATGCAGCGTTAAGCGATTTGGCTGTTACTTTTTCAGCGATATGAAATTTTGGCGGTTTTATCAGAAAGCATGGGTTTTCATTCAGCGCTCAAAGGGTGCTCTTCGCAAATCGCGTATATACACTCCACGTATATTGCTGGAATCATCCTTATCTTTATAAATCTAGGAAAGTCTTCAAACCATACAATAAGACACGATTTTCAAATGCGACGGTTGCCTGTACATTAGAAATTAGAGACAAGGGGATTAGGGTGACAGCAAAGAGTTTAAGAAGGCGATCCGTTGATAAGCAAGACAAAATTAAAATCAATCATCAATCCTCATCATATCATCAGAATTAAATTCATCATAAATCAAAGTATATATGAATCTGCAAAACCTGCGTCGCATCTATGTCCGGTCTTTCAAACCTTCCTCGAAGCAGACCGATGCGAAAATTGATGGATCGATAGCTCGATTCACAATTTGGCTGGCGCGAAGTTGCTACTGTACCTGAGAAAGTTCCAAATCGTCCATGGCGTGTTTCCAAATGATTAAGGCTCAAAATAATTGAATAACTGCATGAATATTGGGTCACTTTGTGCGTTGACGTAAAAAGTACAAAACTTGCGAGGGTGAATGGCTTTAGAAACAAATGGTACCATCATCTGACGTACTTGATTCGATCACGCATATCTTCGACGGATAGCCAAGAAAGAAGTCAAGCCAAAAGCGGAAATCGCCACCACAGAAGCCGCTAAAATTCCTCGCGAAACCCTCCCACTTGTCAAAAGCATTGGGGCAAAAAATAGGATCGCCAAAACGCAAGACATTCAGTCGGCCGGTGTCGCGTCATAATGCGTCTTCATCATAAAGCGTCTGGCAGGACGCATTATGATTGGTCAGCGGTCATCACAATGCGCCGAGGGCAATCGTAGTGCGTCCGGGGTTAATGTTGAGCTGCCAACTGTCTGTTCTGAACCTTGAGCCATGTCGTTACCAGTTCCGAGGAACATCATTCAGCTCTTCGCAAATTGATCCGCGATGAAATCAGCAAGAACGACAGCCGATACCTGCAACAGCCCGGCGAGGACTACTTCCAAAAGACAAAGATGCGAGAAGATCACTTGTGGCCCTCAGATGTTGATTTGCAAGTTGCTCCGGATCTATGTATTGGAGACCGAAATTTGGTGTTACCGTCCACAGGTCAGTGGGTTTGCTTGGGGCCAAAGATCCGCTCGTCCAATGAAGCGATTTTTATTGTCAATCGCTCGCATCATTTTGTGCCGTTGTATAAATGTTAATTCCTTTATTCTCTTTATCGCATTGGGTATATATCGCCTTCAAGTCTTTGCTTTTCTTTGCTTTGTTTTGATGTTATATGGTACGACAGTACAGTCTACATTTGAATCGACTTAGTTGCTTTTGAGCCACCTGGACGCATTATGTCATGACACCAGCGCTTGATAGAGAGCAGCAGTGAAGACTGGCTCCAGAAGCGCACAGCGCCAGGGTGATTGACGCCAAAATAGCGGAGCCAAATAGAATGGCGCTAAGACGCCAGTCGCTGTAGCGGCTGTATGCCCATCATCATTTCAGGAGCTTTGGGCGAGTTTTCGACTTCGGCATCATTTTGCCCTATGCGTCTCACACTCGAGCGCGTATACCCGCGTTTGGCGGCGTGGCATCACAGGAGCATGCGTAGTATACTGTAGTAGCATGGGTAGATAACGCAGCATACTGTACGTAGGGCTCGTCCTCCACATGTCTTGGATTCCAGGTCCCAGGGCATAATAAAGAACACTACGCGTAAGTTTCTTGTTGGGCTGACATAATTGCACTAGTCAAAATTTTTCCACACACGCGTTGCACTTGCTGCTCATCGGCGCAATGATGTTAGCCCAACTAATCATAGAGATCCTCTATTAACTGCCCGGGTTTCATTGTTTAGAACGTGCTGAGGACGGCAGATTTGCACTTCCTATGAGAAATCTTACTGTCATATGCTTGAATGCACTTGATCTGAGGAGGAGTATTTAATGTGCGATGGGCATGCTTGGGCAGCGAGAAGGATTAAGCATTTGACTGCCTTAAAAGGGGAGCTGTATTGGTTGGCCGTTCGGCACTCACCTCAAGGGGACGCAGACCCGTCGGGTTGATCTCTCAGGCTCCTACTGCTAGGAGTGTTTTTTGAGACCATCCTCTCCCCGCGGCACGTTTTCCAACATATGCCCATTCAGACTGCTGCATAGGCCGTACAAACATATTACGATAATTTCACCAGCAATCACCTCGGCGCTGTATGTGAACTGATTAGAGTTTTCTGCGTTATCGACCAGTGAATTCTCTACATTACCTTGCAACATACCATACACACCTAATCCCCCCAGGTGGCGCATATTCGAAGAAGCCGTGTCTTGTATGCTATAAAGAGTGGGTATTTTTAATTGTTCGCCCAAGACTAGAGCTTTCTTGTGTTCAATTTTGCAGAGTGAACGAGGATTATGTGAGTGTGAGACATTCCCAAGAACACCCTCCGTAATTACCAGTGACTATAGCCTGTTTTCTCTGGGAGTATACACGCCCGTCACGTTGCAGCATAGTGCCGCGTGTACATTCCCAAGGAAAACAGATAGAGGCTTGGGTTCTTTGCACTCGATCGGTGCTTTGTTATTGGCTCACGGTGGGTGCGCACTCACAGGGGAGGGTTCGACTCCCGCCTCGGAACAAAATGATTGTCATTATATGTTTCTCAGTTCTCGAGTGCGCCATATAGTGCTTGGCTATGGATAAAGTATGACATGGCATGACATGGCTCAGGTCGTCTAGGATACTGTATCTCTGTGGAATAGAAAATGTGCAAAACTAGTGTTACCTGACAGACATATACAAGGTTTGCAAGCACAAGGTGATTTTATCGATGGCTTGTCTCGTCGATACTGAACAGCTTTTGACGAAATCTAACTTGCTTGAAATTATGCTGCACGTGTGTCTCTTTGAAAGTAGGCAATTCAATAAGCTTGATAGCTTGACGAAAACCTGGAAAATGATTAAAGTTTCGTTATGAAACTCAATACATAACCCCATCTGACCATTTTGTGGTCAGAAGGAGGATAGCACCGCAAGCTCCCCAGGCCCCATGGGCATTGTGGCCAACTTTGCCTTCCCAGGCGATCTGGCCGTGCT